>OZ020605.1:14015679-14369081 GCA_963971545.1 Philophylla caesio
AATTCGCGAGGGTGAAAAAAATAAACGAGGAACAGCTGATAGCTGTGACGTAATCCGTACCAATCGTGGTTTGTTTACATTTTTATATTCAATTGTGTTTGATTCTATGTTCAACAAAAGTTGTAAAATATCAACATAAAGTGTATAAAATAAATAAAAGTTGTTAAATACATGTAATTCTATGCATTTTATTTAATGTAAAAACAAAAAAAGTTGTTCCGCTGCAAAATGAAGTGAATGCAGGCTATCTGAAAATGTGCATAGAATCAAGGCATTTCACGTCTTGCAGGCCTGTAACAAAAGTTGTAAAATATCAACATTAAGTGCATTAAATAAATAAAAGTTGTTAAATACATGTAATTCGATGCATTTTATTTATTGTAAAAACAAAAAAAGTTGTTCCGCCGCAAAATGAAGTGAATGCAGGCTATCTGAAAATGTGCATAGAATCAAGGCATTTCACGTCTTGCAGGCCTGTATCAAAAGTTGTAAACTATCAACATTAAGTGCATTATATAAATAAAAGTTGTTAAATACATGTAACTCGATGCATTTTATTTATTGTAAAAACAAAAAAAGTTGTTCCGCCGCAAAATGAAGTGAATGCAGGCTATCTGAAAATGTGCATAGAATCAAGGCATTTCACGTCTTGCAGGCCTGTATCAAAAGTTGTAAACTATCAACATTAAGTGCATTATATAAATAAAAGTTGTTAAATACATGTAACTCGATGCATTTTATTTATTGTAAAAACAAAAAAAGTTGTTCCGCCGCAAAATGAAGTGAATGCAGGCTATCTGAAAATGTGCATAGAATCAAGGCATTTCACGTCTTGCAGGCCTGTAACAAAAGTTGTAAAATATCGATATTAAGTGTATAAAATAAATAAAAGTTGTTAAATACATGTAATTCTATGCATTTTATTTATTGTAAAAAGAAAAAAAGCAGTGTACAATAAATACTAAGTATGTATTAATACTATGTGGTTATTTAGATCCTCACTGTATAAATTAATTATAAGTATTTATTTGGATGTACAAACGAACTTTATTTCACTTACATTTCTTGTTTTAGTTGCTTTATGGTATCTTGAGTTGACGACACTGGAACCTCGTATTCCTCTTCAATATTTGCCATTGAATGACACTCATTTGGCGATATATTTTCTGCATTTGCCTGCAAGTCAACAACCATATTTTTGTTGCTCCTCAATAATGCCCGACTACGCCTGGATGCATTTGAAGTCGAAGGCTGATCGTCGATCACCGTCGGAAGAGCTCCCAACTTTACAGCCTTGAATTTCGAAAATCCTGCAATGTACTTCTTATGAATGAATGTATACGTAAAGACCGATAAATTTCTTACCCATTTCAACTTGGAGGCTTCTTTCAAAGTCCTCAGGTAAAGAATTACATGTATTTAACAACTTTTATTTATTTTATACACTTAATATCGATATTTTACAACTTTTGTTACAGGCCTGCAAGACGTGAAATGCCTTGATTCTATGCACATTTTCAGATAGCCTGCATTCACTTCATTTATCGGCGGAACAACTTTTTTTGTTTTTACAATAAATAAAATGCATCGAATTACATGTATTTAACAACTTTTATTTATTTTATACACTTAATATCGATATTTTACAACTTTTGTTACAGGCCTGCAAGACGTGAAATGCCTTGATTCTATGCACATTTTCAGATAGCCTGCATTCACTTCATTTTGCGGCGGAACAACTTTTTTTGTTTTTACAATAAATAAAATGCATCGAATTACATGCATTTAACAACTTTTAGTTACATAATGCACTTAATGTTGATATTTTACAACTTTTGTTGAACCTAGAATCAAACACAATTGAATATAAAAATGTAAACAAACCACGATTAGTACGGATTACGTCACAGCAATCAGCTGTTTTTGTTTACAATATGGCGAACGCAAAGTGTCGTGATCTTTAATAATTGGTTCATGAGTTGATTGTATATTTACGGACTTCTCAAAAGCATTTGATAGAGTATCACATAAAGTTCTAATTCACAAGTTAACTTGTTTTGGCTTTCATTCAGTTTTCTGACGTTGGCTGGACTCATATCTGCGGAATAGATGTTGCGTTGTTTCTATTGATGGTGTGACTTCCACCCCTTTTGTCCCTTCTTGGGGGGTGCCGCAAGGTAGCATTTTAGGTCCACTTATGTTTATACTCTCTATTAACGATATTACTAGTTGCTTTTCTTTTGCTAAATTTTTGCTGTATGCAGATGATCTAAAAATTTTCTCCGCAATAAAAAACTCAGCTGATGCACTCAGCCTCCGAGCTGATATTAATTTCTTTACCTATTGTGTTTGAAATCGCGGCTCTCTTTGAACCTTAATAAGTGTTCACAGATAACCTATTCTAAGATTTTTAATGTCCTGCCTACCAATTACTCGTTTTCGTCTTACGTCCTGAAGCGTGTGACTGAGATGAAGAACCTTGGAGTAGTGTTTGATGAAAGATTTATTTTCAATAAGCATATTAATCATATAATATCAAAGGCGTACTCTGTGTTAGGCTTCATGAGACGCAGTACCTCGAATTTCTCAGATCCATACACCTTGAAATTACTGTATACTTCTTTTGTTCGGTTGCACCTCGAGTATGCAGTCTTCATCTGGAGGCCATATAACCAGCTTGCCTTAAATAGGGTTGAGCGTGTTCAAAAAATATTTCTTAAATTTGCCCTTCGATCTTTGAACTTTGTAGATCCGATACCATCATATCATTCTCGCCTCATGCTATTAAATCTTAAATCTTTAGAAAGTCGCAGATCTATACTGAGCCTATCCTTCACCTACAATATTATTAAAGGTGTTGTAGATTGCCCTTTTTTTGGAAAAGATTAGGTATGATGTTCCCCAGCGAACCCTTCGAACTTTTTTTACCATTTTATGGTGATAATGTTAGAACACTGTATGCCATCAATGCCCCGATTTCGCGTGCCACTCGACAATTTAATAGTATAAGTAATGCTGTTACGATCGACATTTCAGTCCCAAGATCGGTTTTTTGAATCTTTTGAACTCCATTTTTTAGTTTATAAATTATTTTTAATAGTTCTAAGCAAACTTTATAATCTGTAATGTTTTGTTAAACTAAAGACTAAGTAAATAAATAAATAAATGGTTTTGGGTCAAAATTTGCAACTACTCGGTGAACTTTTTGTGCCAAACATTGAAAATTCAAATTCGTCAGATGTTTTAAGCGGTTTGCGTGAACGTTTTTGAACCTTTAAGTCTAACATATAAAATCATAGAGATCGTTCTTCTGGTATTTTTGTTCCAAAGGACCTACAAAATTGTAAATTTGTTTTTGTACGGGTTATGAACAAAAATTCCATTCAACAACCGTACGAAGGGCCTTTCAGAGTTGTTGAAAAAGACAAGAAATATATTAAGATAGAAATTAATAATGAGATTAAAACTATTCCTAAGTATATTTCCATAGGTAGGCTGGTCTGATCTAATGTTGTAGGTACAAGTAAAACAATTAACTTTACCTTACGGCGCAACGTTTCGCTAAATCTTCATAGCTTCTTCAGGAGCGTCCTGTTTTTATTTTCCAACATTTGTAATACATGAAATAAAAATATATGTAAATAGTTACACGAAACAATTAACAAGAATTGAAAAAACGAAAAACAAAAAATTTTTCAACTTACACCTGAAATTATAATTTTTTATATACTAACACTGTGGTGGCCCTATGGTGTTTATTCAGAGACTCCTTTTTATAAGGCAGGGAGAATTCTGCCAGTCAGTAGGCAGCTAACAAGTTGCGAGAAAATTGAGAAAGAAATTAAAACAGCGATAGTTCTGTTTAATCTAATTCTGATTTATTTTACAAAACTTAAGTCTATGTATACTAAAATTTAACTGAAAGTCATTTCCATAGCTCCACCTCTTTTTCCAATGATTTTAGTTTTCCGCTTTCCAATAATAGCGTAACCAATTAAAAGAGTGCATGCAGTTAGCTATGCATTATGTGTCACTGAAATATTCTGCTGTCGCAGCGATATTCTGCTGTCGCAGCGATAGCGTTGCGCCAGTGCAGCGGTCAATGCGCTAAGCTATGTATTTGTTTACATTGCTGTATTGCACAGTCAGCGATTGTCATTAAATGTGGGTCACTACAAACACATTAAAATTATTAGTTTATAACTACCAACACGATTGGTTAACATCGTCAAACTAAATATAAAAAATCATAAGCAAGCGATGTAAGCAGCAGCAATGTCATCCGTGTGTTCCTTCTTATTTATTGCCTTGTCCATCTTTTGCATGATCCTTCATGCCTCCAACGTGTATCTGGTTTTTTCTCTTCTTTACTTGTCTATCTTCTATGATGGTGGCCGCTGTGGTAGAGTTGGTAGCGGTGTGTGCTATAACTCGATATGCCGGTGAGTTCGAGGTTCGAATCTCAGTCAAAGCAAGTAAAATCTTAATAATAACCCCTCGGCAGGCAATGGCAAACCTCCGAGGGTATTTCTGCCATGAAAAAGCATCTCATTAAATACATCTGCCGTTCGGAGTCGGCACAAAATTGTAGGTCCCTCCATTTGTGGTATAATATAAAGACGCACACCCCAAATGGTAGGAGATGCTCTGCCAAACACTGAGCTATATAGTGTAAGCGCCAAAATTATATTATATATTACTTGTCTATAATTTTGGCGCCTATGAAATCAGCTGTATGCCTGGTTGTTGTGATATGATGTGAGATTGCCGTACTGTGTTTTTTAATATCTGCTTCATGTTCCGCTAGGCGGGTTCCTAGTGTTCTTTTTGTTGTCCCGATGTATACTTTGTTGCAGTTTTCGTCTTTTGTACCTTTACAGGTGATCTCGTATATTGCATTGCTTTGTTGTTGGATAGGGATAGGACTTTTAACTTTTGTAAACAGTCGCGATAATGCACAATTGGACTTGTAATCTACTTAACGTTATCTTCTTTTTTTTATGTTTTTTGTTGATGTTTTCGGTTAGTTTGGAAATGTATGTGACGCTGAAATATTGCTTGGTTGCATTCCTGTTGACAGATTGAATTAATATCAAATCCTAATACTAACAATCACACCAAGGTTACTACACTAAACAATAAAAGAGTTAACTTTAATTTATTTAACAATAATTCTCTGGAAGGGGGAGTATTGTGGGGATCTTATTATTGTTGCACATGTACTTTGTATGCATACTATTTTGTATGTTAATAAAAAATTTATTTAAGAATTCTTTGTTAAGTTTTGTTTTCAAAAAGAAAATTTTTGATGTTTTATCATTATTATTATTAAAAGAATTTTTGGTTTGTGAAAAAGAATTTTTCTCGGGAAATGTTTAGTATAGTGCCGCATGAAAAGGGGGTGGTGGGCGGTGAAGGTGGGGTCGTGGCACCCCCCCAAGCATACCGTTAGAAAGGTCTTTTTAATAAGACTTTAAAAATGGGCAAACATTTTCCCATACAAAATCGAGTCAAAGTTATCCAGCAAGCATTTTAAATCGCGCGATTTTTAATTAAAAATTTTCAATTTATTGCGAAACATTGATTTATTTGTGAAAAGCGCCGCAGGAGAAAATTTGTAATAAAAAATCGCGCGATTTTTAATTAAAAATTTTTAATTTTTATCAAAAAATCATAATATGCGCTTAGACTTTATTATTTTCGCTTCTTTCGACATACATATATTCGTCATGTGTGGCAGCACGGTATATTTATTTCATTGCTGCACAAAGCAGAAAGTGAGGTTAAAATTGACATTTTTCGCAACTTTAACAACAAATAACTTGAAAACTATAAGTCTCCGGAGGGTGGGACTTTCAGATTTAGAATTAGGGGAACCTCCTCGGATAAAATTTGTGGACGGATTTTTGCAAAATGCTAGTTAAACAGAAGTTTATTTTGTTGTTCATCTATGTGCATTTGAATTTTTCCATTTGATATACGCGTTTAGCCACAGTTAACCAAGTTTATGCGGCCATATACTAAAGCCGACCCTTTTTCTCTTCTATTACAAAAAAAAAATAAAAACGAATTTTGTAAATATATTAACTTTTTTAATTAACCCTACAAAGGTAATATGTAGATGCCAAAAAATAAGCGATCTCAATTGAAAATATATTTTCTGACATGTATTTTGAAACATAAACTTTTTCACGATTCACTTGTTGTAGAAACACTGTCTTAGCCGTAATCGATTAATTTCCGATTAAAATTAGGAAAGAGAAATAATTGTTCGTAATTCGGACCGTAAAGGGCCGTACACATACAACTTTCCTCGCTTTACTTGACAATTCGAACTTTAACAACAAAGCATGAGGTGTAGAAGGTTTGCTACATAGAACGCTTTGACAGTTTCTGCGATAGTTGTTTGTTTTGAATTGCGATATGTGCTTATTCCGAGTATTTTCATTAATAAAAGAACAAGAAATGTGTTTTACATCTACTTATGTATGTTTGAAATTCGCGAGTGTAATAAACTTTATTAAGACTGAGATGTAACAAGTCTTCTTGCAGCATCTTTCGACAAAATAAATAAAAACCGATCCAGGGGAGTTCAGGAAAACGATGAGGGTGGTTAACAAAGAAGTGTTTCATTTGCTATTTGTTCATATTTTACTTATTTTCTCTTTTTAAAAGTAATTATATATGCAAAAATTATGAAATACAAGTAAATTCTCTAAATCGTGTGTATATGCACGCAGAAATAAAATGGAAATGTAAACAGTTGGTTGTCAAAGTGTACAAAAGTTGAGAGTTTGCCATGATTTTGCTTCGTTTTGCTTTGCTTTACTTTTCTCGCCTTGTATTTAGCAGCACTCATATAACATCAGGTCTTCAACTTATCTGTCAAAGCGAAACTCTGAAGCAAAGCAAAGCGAAAGTCTTATGTGTACGGCCCTTAATTCACTCTGAATTACGAATATACAGCATTTTCTGTGGTTAATTAAGTACTTCGGGTTGAGATTGGATTGCGTATTACTGATGGAAGAGCGGCAACGTTATTGGGGTGCCGTTGGAAAACCATAAAAGAAATTCCAAGTCTCCATTGGCATGATATTGCTTGTGCAAGTTATCGAATACGCGAATAAAAAGAAAATGTGATAAATCTTACTTCTGTGACTTACGAAATAATTTTGTTTTAATTGGCCTGTTGCCAATTAATCGTGTGTAAGATAGTAATTGTAATATTTATTCGCTGGCTAAGTGGGAGTGTAATTCATTTTTGTAGTGTTTGTAAAGCAAATAAAAGCTCCTTTATGTATGTGTATGTAACTAGAAATCTACCCATGCTCTTGTTGTGCATTCTAAGGCGTGATATTTCGCGCCTTGGAGGTCATAACGAATTTCTTCAAAAATACTTCTGTACAAGAGAAAGTATACGCAAATCAAAAAGTGTTTTGTGGAATCAACGGAGTTATCGACAGTATGAAATAGTTCCTCGCATGCCATTAGAAAATGTTCGCACATTTACTACAGTTAATCAACCAACTTCTCAGAGCTACATTACATCCTCGCCAGATGTTTGTAATTCTGATTCCAAAACTCACCCGCGGTTGGGTTATAAACCGAAAACTGTAGCCGACTTTGAAATGTTATACAGATTGACGAAGGAGAAATTCAAATGTAAATATTTGCATGTATAAATTTCTAAATTTAAGTATGGTCGGTTAAACTCGGGAATACCAATCCTCGAATGGGGAAATGTTTAGTATACATAGTGCCGATCAAAAAGGGGGTTGGGAGCGTTGAAGGAGGGGGAGTGGCAACCCCCCAGCACACCGTTAGAAAGGCTTTTTAATAAGCCCACTGGCTTCTCTAGACCCTCGGTGAGCCGAGGCCTTAAAAAATGGGTAAAAATTCAACTTTTCCCATTCAAAATCGGGCTTAAGTAAAGAATACGGACCATTGAGCTATTTTTTTAAAGCGCGGCCGAAGGCCGCTCACGCGGAAAGGTGTTCTGGGCGGGAATACTGTTGATGGCGTAGCCGGAGTTTGTCCGGCCAGGGTTATGTTTTCAAAGCCGTACAAACACCGGCTACGCCATCAACAGTATTTCTGCGCAGGACTCCTTTCCGGTTTTCTATTGAATACCTTTCCGCGAAGCCGCTCTGGATCATTACCCTCATTATTACTGATTCTCTTATGGTCAGCAACACAAATAAAACAAAATTTCGTACAAAATTTAAGTTTTAATATATGAAATTATACATCAAATTAAAGGTTTTTTTATGGGCTTTAAGACAAACTTATTTTTACATACTATTAACTACGTATTTTTTAAGAAAAATATAGTTTTTTATTAAAAAAATGTACGTTTTTTCAGTTTTTGTTATTTTTCTGAAAATATACATATATTTATTTTATATAAACATATGCATATCAAATAAAACGATACCAATATAGTGAAGATCGGATAAATAGTTTTTGAAATATTAGCTTTTCAAAATATTGAAATTTCCCCCTTTAACCCTCCCTAACACCCCTCTTGATACTTTGCACCAACAAATAATTATACCACCAAAATCGGTAAAAAGGGGCGGACCATGCCCACTTTTTTTTTTTCTAGCTCAATGGTCTGTATTCTTTACTTGTTCCCAAAATCGATTCAAAGTTACTCAGCAAGCATTTTAAATCGCGCGATTTTTAAATAAAAATTTTCAATTTATTACGAAACATTGATTTATTTGTGGGCTTGATTTTCCAAAAAGGAACCATTCGCGATTTCAGCGAATGTAGAAGGAGTATGGTCGCGAAAGTTGGTGGGGATGTTCGGGGAGTCCCTCTATCTAATTTAATCACTGTTTTTATTTTATTAATATTATTATTTAAGAAATTAGCTGTTAAAGTTTCTTCAATACTACCAGCAAATGTGCAGTCAAAATAACACTTGGCACTTATATTTTATGCAATACACAATATTTGGTTTATTAACGTGCGTATAGAGTACTTTGTTAACATTTTTTATTTATATTGAACTTAATAAACGCGTTTATAAATGTATGTACAATTATTACCTTTTTCGGTAAGTCGCGCGATTTTTATTAAATATTTTCGCCTGCGGCGTTTTTCTCGGGTCGGCTTTAGTATAGCGCTGCATGAATTTGGTTTACTGTGGCTAAACGCGTAACCCAATTTGAAAAATTCAAATGCACATAGATGCACTATCCGTTTGCAAAAATCCATTCACAAATTTTATCAGAATTTAATTTTAAAAATGCTTTTTTTTTGCATTTTTCACATATATTGTCGACAAATATGATGGGCGACAAACAATCCGATTTAATTATATGACAAATTTATTCAATATAAGTATATGTACAATTGTTCTTACAATTTAGCAGTTTGTGTGTTTATTTCAAATTATATTTTATTTTGGTTGTTTTAAATTGATATGCGCGCTGGCCGTTCGCTTTAGGCTTTTAAATTCGATTGTACTCAAAACTCCACTTGCCATTATGTATATATGCTCGTATACATGTGCATGTTGGTTTTCTTCGTTTTCGCTTTGTACTGTCATCCTTACTTCCAATGCAAGGATGGCAGGGTTGCCGTAGAATAGGATTTCAGGATTGAGGGTTTTGAAATAACATTCCACCCCCCGGTGAATCCTTTGGGGATTCACTAATATGAAGAGCGGCTTGCTTACTGGCTGGTCGACGTATTGTACCGGAAGCCGTACGAACTGTAGCAGTCCTTGCTTGGCCATCTTTAGCCATGAATACCTCAGTTATCCTCCCACGCTCCCATTGGCTCCTGGGCCTCGCAGAGTGGCATACGATAACCAACTGACCAGGTTGCAGAGGCGTTGTTTTCTCTCTCCATTTACCGCGCCGAAGTAATTGCGGCAAATATTCAACCGTCCAGCGTTTCCACAACCGGTCTTTTAAATTTTGCGCAATACGCCACTGTTTTCGGAGGCAAACCTTTTCTTCCATCGCGCTAGGCGTTTGTGTTGAGTGAAGGCATCCCAACAGAGAGTGGTTTGGCGTCAATGGTTCTTCATCCTGCGGCGTAACAGCTAATTCAGTTAGAGGCCGGCTGTTGAATATGTTTTCTGCTTCAAGAAGGGCGCTGTGGAATGTTTGCAATCGCGGCGCTTCTTCGTGCAACACTCTCTGCAACAGTCGTTTAGTGCACTGAACTAGGCGTTCCCAGCAGCCGCCTGCTGACGGATTAGCAGGGCAGTCAAACACCCACTCGATGTTGCGACGTGCCATCTCACTCTTTATTGTGTTGAAATCAAATATACGTTCTTCAGCTTTAAGTTCCTTCTGAGCGCCGACAAAATTCGTCCCATTATCGCTTCGTATTTTCACTGGCACTCCTCTACGGTTGACGAAATTCCGCAAGCACAGAATAAACGAGTCAGTGGAAAGATCATCTGTGATTTCAAAATGTACCGCTCTAGTCGTTAAACACGTAAACAGTCCAACCCAACGCTTTTCTCTTCTTCGGCCGATAGTCACAAAAACGGGCCCGCAATAATCAACCCCGGGCATAAGAGAAAGGGCGAACATATGGTGTGAGACGGTCTATCGGCAATTGACCCATTAGCGGCACTGCTGGTTTTGCATTGTTGTAAATACAAATGGAACACTCCTTCTTGACTGACTTGAGCAAAGCACGCGCACGCGGCACCCAAAATCGCTGTCGCATTTCGTTGATTGTCAGACTATTGTTCTGATGGTGAAACTGGCAGTGGTATTTCTTCATAACGAGGCGTGTCATGTTGTGAGATTGTGGCAGGATTACCGGACGTCTGGCTGTAACCGGCAGGCAATAAGCGGCGTCGATTCTACCGTTGATTTTAAGCACGCCGTTGACGTCTATAAAGGGCGTTAGCTGATATAGAGCGCTCGACTTTGACAGGCACTTATTTTGGTTGATGGCGTGGATTTCTTCTGCGAATGACTCAAGCTGAACGCGACGAAGTATTTTAACTTCAGCAGTATTTTCCATTACGGCACGTGAACCTCTTCGCAGTGTAGGTTTTTTATGTGCTCGGCACAGCAGGGCGAACAAACGGCCCCAAAAATCATTGTTGTCACTTTGTAAGTACGTATCGGCTTTTTTGGGTCACCATCTCGCCACAGGAAACGCTGTGAGTCTTGATCGGCGTCACGAACTCGCACCCGCGAGAACATATCCTCAATATCACCAGCTACTGCGACGACTCCCTGGCGGAACTTATGTATAATTGTAACCAACGGCTGAGCCTGCTCCGGCCCTTTAAGCAATGCTGTGTTTAAAGAAACGCCCATCGTAGCAGCTGTTGCGTCGAAAACGATTCGCAATTTCTGCGGCTTGTGAGGGTTGGTGACCCCAAAATGAGGGAGGTACCACGTCGTAGGAGTGACACGCTCGGCTTCCTCATTAGTCAACTGTTTTGCATACCCCTTCTGCACGTACTTCGCCATTTCACGAATGTAGATGTCGGCAAATACTGCATCTTTCTGCATGCGTGACTCGATATTGAGCAGACGTTGCTTGGCCATTGTGTAGTTTGGGGGAAGATTGACCCTCTCTTCCCGCCAAAGCAAGCCGACTTCGTACATCTGGCCGAGGTTCTTTGTAGTTTTGTCTAATATTTCTCTGGCGCGCTGATTACTTTTTGACTCCAAAGCAACGTTGCTTCTGACACCAAAATTCTCTAAGGAGAAGTATTCCTCCACTAGCTTGTTCAAATGGCCCAAAGCGTCGGACTTACGAATGTACAGGACTCTAGGCATAGCGGTAGTGTCGCGGATATATGGCCCGTAGACAACCCAGCCTAACTTTGTGTTGATAGCGACTGGCTGGTTGTACCTGGCTGCGACTGTCTTTGTTGGCACGCTTAAGTGGCAGTTGTCCAACCCAAGCAAAAGAACAGGTTTGGCTTCGGCGTAATTTTGAACCGGTAATTCCTTCAGATGTGCGTACTCGGACTTGTGGAATGATTGCCTCGGCAAATTGAGGCCTTTGACGGTATGTATGCATTTTAGAGGGTAGCTGCGACCATTTACACCTCTGACATCTAAGGATACCGTTTTCGACTGTTCTGTGGTTTGGCTATCCCCATACCATTGCAGGGTAAGAGGCATGCTACGTCCTCGCAACCCCAACTGTGTAGCTACATCCTCCTCCAGCAGCGATATTGACGACCCCTCGTCGAACATGGCATGCACTTCTACACTTTCATGCGGGCCAATTAAAACAACGGGCAACATTTTAAAAAGACTTACTTCGTTTCCTTGGCGACAGTTAAGAACTCGTTCTCGTTCCGCATTCAGTTGTGGAACCGTGGTATTTGATTGATGAAGCAGTTGGTGATGCATGCGCTTGCATCCGCTGACAGAACAAAGTTTGCGCTGACGACAGTCGGATAAACCATGACCCAGTTTTAGACACCCGAAACACAAACGGTGTTGCTTGACAACTGCCCACCTTGCTGCGCAATCCAGCGATTCAAATTTTCTGCAAGTTGTTACGACGTGTGATTGACCGCAACATACACATGTAGACTGCTCTTCACTGCTGTGCATGACCCGACGTACTGGACCTCCGCTTGTTCTAAACTGACGATTGGAGCTTATATTTTGTCGCAGTGTTGGCAACGACGACTGATCGGAGCGCAGCGAAGTATCCACGACTCCAGGCATAATGGCGACGACCTTTGCTAAATCACTTAGCCAATCAGCAAATGTTTCCACAGTCGGAAACGGCAAAATAGTAGTGGCATGCTTGCTCCACTCGAACTGCTTGGACGTTGGCAGCTTCGAAACCAATTGCTCTAATAGCATCGGGTTTTGTAAATGATGTTCGCACTTTGCCGACTTAAAAAACGCTGATATGTTGCGGACTCGGTTTGCGAACTCTAAAATATGATCTAGCCGGTTATCATGAATGGCAGGAAAATGTTGCACTCGTTGTAATTGAGCACGAATAAGCAAATCAGCTCGACCAAAGTTGAATTGCAGCTCTTGAATAACCTTTGGAACGTCGTCTGGGTATATGAGCATAGATGTAACAGCACGCCTAGCATTACCCTGTAGCGCTTTCTGCAATCGCATGAGGTTTTGTCTGTTGCTATACGTAAATTCGGCTGTGGTGTCGACGTAGTTCGCGAAAAATAGCGGCCACTCCTCTGGATTGCCATCGAACACTGGAAGCGGATACAATTTGGCGGCAGACCCTTCAACAAACGACAACGCATTTGACGTTCGCGACGTTGGAAACTGTGTTGCAGGCTCAGGCTGCACAGCTTGTGTCGAGACATTATTGGTGGCTAAAACTGATGTGAACGCCAAAGCATCTGATAACTGCGATGCTGGAGGCTGTGCTGCGGGTAGAGAAGTTTGCGTTATATGTGGACGCGAAGGTGGTTTATCTGACGGGGCGTTATTGGCCGCTGAGTCCATCTCCATCCGCTGGCGGAGCTGTTGTAATTCAGCTTGACTACGGCTTGTCTCGTTTCGCAACTCTTGTACGCTGGTCCTAAGTGAAGCAATACTCGCCACTAAAGATGCGATTGCTTCGGTTCCAACATTCGCTTGAGCTTGCGTTGAAGTACCTTGCGACTCGATGTTTGCAGCTGTTGCATCAGGCTCTGAATCTGAGCTACTAGCAGGTGGGGCTTGGTTTGACCTAGTCCTTGTGAACATAGTTATGCGATTAGTATATCCAGCACTTATGTATTCACAAACGTGGACGAAAAAATGTGCTTGTAAAGCGCGATGACGGTGCTAGTTCGCAAGGCGATGCAAAAAAAATCAGTAACTTCCGAAGTTGCTGTCAGATGTAGCGGCAAATAAAAACGTTTTCTGGCAGCGGCTTAACAACGGGCGCACAGAAAACGGCAAATGTCGACTCCCGTTGCAAATGAGAAATCAGCTAATATAGCGCTAAACTTCCAGAGGTTGTTTCAAGCACACAGCAAACTGTTGTTGTAGCGGCTTACATATGTTGCGGCGAAATTTGGCAAATGTAGATGTTGAATAAATTAAAAGGCGGCAAAATTCTGAATTTCGGGAATTAGCAGCCAGGCACCAATATGTACGAAACGGCAGCAAGCACAATTTAAAAACGTAAATGTCGACAAATATGATGGGCGACAAACAATCCGATTTAATTATATGACAAATTTATTCAATATAAGTATATGTATGTACATTGTTCTTACAATTTAGCAGTTTGTGTGTTTATTTTAAATTATATTTTATTTTGGTTGTTTTAAATTGATATGCGCGCTGGCCGTTCGCTTTAGGCTTTTAAATTCGATTGTACTCAAAACTCCACTTGGCATTATGTATAGATGCTCGTATACATGTGCATGTTGGTTTTCTTCGTTTTCGCTTTGTACTGTCATCCTTACTTCCAATGCAAGGATGGCAGGGTTGCCGTAGAATAGCATTTCAGGATTGAGGGTGTTGAAATAACATATATGGTGTTTGATTTTCATTCACTGCACTTAATATGGAGCTACTAATGCATTCATTTTTGCACACACATATTATTAACACATTGTGCTATCAATTTTCACCGTTTTTAGAATCAACATATATTTAAATACTTCGCAATTATTAAATTAAATTTGCATAAATAAGCCCCGCACAAAACACAAAAATTCCTTCCAAATACATCTGTCAAACTACTGAAAACAACGAGCGAAAGAGAAACCAAGATGAAATTGATATAACCCAGTAAGCTTAATATGCAATGCATATGCATGTCTAACATGTCTTATACAAGCAATTAAATTCATATACACTTTAATGTAAATTTTGAAGAGTATTTTATTTAATCGGAGTTTGTTCGTCCAGGGTTATTTTTTAAATTAATAAAATGATAATTTTTAATAAAAAATCAAGAGATGCAAATTAAATTTAATATTTGCGAAGTATTTAAATATATGTTGATTCTAAAAACGGTGAAAATTGATAGCACAATGGGTTAATAATATGTGTGTACCAAAATAAATGCATTAGTGGCTCCAAATTAAGAGCAGTGAATGAAAATCAAACACCATATATGTGAAAAATGCAAAAAAGGGCATTTTTATAGTTAAATTCTCATAAAATTTGTGGACAGATTTTTGCAAAATGACAGTTAAACAAAAGTTTATTTTGTTGTTTATCAATGTGCATTTGAAATTTTCAATTTGATATACGCGTTTAGCCACAGTAAACCAAATTTATGCGGCACTATACTTAACCCGACCCCTCGAATAAAGGGTTAAAGAGATATTTTGTGGAAAGGAGAAGCCTCATTTAAAAAAAAATCTACTCCCAAGTTACGTACTTTTTATAATAATTGTATTTAAAGTTATAGTATATAGTATATGGGATTATTTGTATAAGAGACTGATAACTTTTTATCCTAGGAAACGCACTGTTTACAATCAAAAGGTTAAACTTTAGAATAGAAATCCACGAATTTGGTGGTAAAAGGGTTATGGTGGGAGTCTCCCTTTCTAAAAACATCACTACCATAGTGCGAGGTCTCGTATGTTTTAAAATATTTGTATTTAAAGTTTAGGAGTCGCATAATTGTATTAGTGAATTTGATCATTTTCTCTATGAAAAACACTGTTCACAATGAAAATACACACTTCTTAGTTGTTCACTTTCTACTAATAGTAAACTTTTTCAATAAAGAAAATGATATTTATTTTAAAAAGTAACTATGTAGGTAACCAACTATAGTAAAAAACTGGGTTTTCATAGCCACCAATAGACGGTTCTATGTATCTAAATGAACCGGAGTTCCCCCGGCCAAGGTATGTTGTTTTGGCGACCTAACCCATAGGCTGATGAACACCATCCCTCGTATGAACAATCCCTTGCAGCAGTCTTGCTCCTAATCCTTCTGACCAGGGGAGCATTGAGCCAAACCTGGGCTTCAAGTTTGTTTCTGCTGCATTTTCTAGAGAAGGCTCTTTCCGAATTCCACTTCGGTGGAGAGCACAACTTGATGCTCTCCAAGCAGTTTCTGCTGGGATGCTACCGTCAGGGGCACCCCAATATAGACTTACTGGCGCTGGAGCCGACTCCCAGGCACCTCACGCAACCGACGGACGAGGTCCAGACCGACATTCACACCAACCAACTATTATCATGCTCTGCTAAACCGACGCAGCTGCCACCTCTCTCTCTGTGATCCAACCCTGTTAAAACCGCCCATTTCCTGGACCTTCCGCTAGTTGAACTTGACGATAGCAATTGATGATGCCGTTGTTGTTGTTGTTGTAGCGGCTAGCTACACCCCACTTGGTGCCCCGGACGGTGGCGTCATCAGGAGACATCCCGTCACTGTCCTGAGTGCGGAGTTCTGACAGGTCTCCAGTCTTGACCACTGAGTCCTGCTAGTTCCAGGCGACCAAATTGGCGCGGCATAATTTAGAATCGGCCGGCCAATCGCCTTGTATGTTGCCAACAACGTTTCTTTGTCTTTGCCCCAAGTGCTGCCGGGGAGCGACTTGAGGACTTTGTTGCGGCTCTGTACCTTGTTGACGATTGCGGTTGTATGCGCTGAGAAGGAAACCAGGCTGTCGAGGGTGACTCCCAGGATCTTCGGGTGGTTAACCGTCGGAACCGCTCCCAGTCAGCTTTTTTGAAGTTGACATAGGTGTGGCGATCCGAGGCAACATAGTTGGCAGGTCTGTCAATCGAGATGATTATGGGTAGGTGGTCTGATGCAAGCGATAACATAGGTCGCCACGTTATGCTATTTATCAGACCTGCGCTAGCTATTGTTAGATCTGGCGAGCTGCTGCAACTACCCACAATCCTGGTGGGGGCTTCGTCGTTCATGGTGCAGAATGTCGAATCGCCTATCTGCTCTGCCAAAATATTTCCCCTACGATCATTTGATAGGCTTGAGAACCAAAGATCGTGATGCGCATTAAAGTCTCCAACTACCAAACGGTTTTCACCACTGAGGAGCGCACCTATGTCAGGGTGATATCCAGCGGGGCAGCAGGAGACAGGGGGTATATATATGTTAAATATTTCGAGCTCGACATCGCCTGACCGGACAGCAATCCCTTGACATTCTAAGGTGCTGTCCCTTGGGTCGATGTCTACATCAATGAGACGATACTGCACGGTGTTGTGTATAATGAAGGCTAGGCCTCCACCATTATCTCGCTCGCGATCTCTACGAAGCACGTTGTAACCGTCGCAGTTCGTTAAAGTTGAGCTGCGTCGTAGCTTCGTTTCTTGGACCGCAGCTATTAACAGCCCGTGCCGAGCCATGAAGGCAACCACCTCCGAGATCTTGCTCGAGAGTCCGTTGCAATTGAACTGTAGGAGTCTCGTCTGTCTCGGTAAGGTTGTCGCGTTGAGGGGGGTGAGGGACTGGATCCGAGGGCCGGCCCGTCCCGGCTGCGCATCCCGCTGTGGTTGTGAGGGCCCAACGATTGTTGTGGGCGGTGTCGTGAGCGAAACTTGCCGGGGCTTGTTGCGGCAGCAGGAAGCGGTAAAGCTCTCGGACCAGTCCCTTGTGGTGCGTAGGCCAGAGCACGCCCGGAAGTGGCACCAGTCCTGGCAGGCGTTACACCTGACCGAGCAGGCATTCCGGTGCACTCTGGCCCGGCATACATAACAGATGGTGGGGGCAACCAGTGTTGCTGGTTGGCGCCACGTGTGGTGGAGCGAGGGGGGGTGGGGAGGTTTGGTGTTGCTGTGAGCTCCGGGGAGCCGTAGAGGCAGGAGGGGTGCGTTGAGACACCGGTGCGGGGGGCGCAAGGGGGGATGCCGTGGAGGCTTGGGGCGCTTGAGTGCGCGAGCAACACTGGCCCACATAGGATGTGGACCACTCCCTGGTTTTCTTAAGGCCTGAGCAGACCTTAAGATGGCACCATCCGTTGCACGAATTACACCTCACCGAAGTGGAATTCGGATGGAGCCTTCTCTGGCAGATGCAGCAGAAGTAGGTTTCTGGGCCAGGGTTAGACTCGGACGCCCGCCCTGGCCAGAAGTATGAGTAGCAATCCTGCTGCAAGGTATTGCACCCAAGGGGAGATAAGATTGGGGGTGTCCGGCAGCCCAAGTGGGGTTAGGTCGCCGAAATAACAGTCCTTGGTCGGATGAAATCCGAGTCACTTCGGTAGCGTAGAACCGACTGTAGTGGAAGTGTTGATGATGCCGTTATCCTACATGGGTGTAGCTAGCTGCCACAACAACAACAACTTTGAATGTTCCTATGACAGTCGCCCAAGAACTGTCATTTCAACATGTCTTATGCTCCTACAACAACAACAACCACTTCGTTAACAGAAATAATATAGCCGGTCACATAACATATTTTGATGAGCTGTATTTTCTTTTTACTATTATTTCAAGATTAACTTAAATTTACATTTAAATACAACCAAAAAAAATTTTGAGACATTCAGAAAGTAACCAGGAAACCACAAAACGATTGCTGTGCACTGCATATCTTCTTTATTCAATTTTTGTTTGGTATCTTGGCTGGACCAAGGAACGTGGCGGCAATACATTATACATGTTTACAACTTATGGCATCATTTAAAATGTTATTTTCTTGCAATGAACGTTAATGGTATAATTATATAATTGACCACACTATATACACATTCTTTTTTTTTACGTTGGTTAGAACCTTCGGATTCTTGTATTTTGCTAGACATTGACAAATGATATTGTGACTGGAAATTTCATAATATTGGTTTTAAATTATTTTAAGCTAAGAAATTACCGAAAGATGTAAACCCTTGCGGCGTATTTGCCAACAATGAACTTGATTTAGAAGAAGTAGATGTATATGGTTTTGATTACGACTACACTCTAGCATGTTACAAACCTTGCCTTCATGATTTGCTGTATAACTTGGGTCGTGAAAGATTGATCAAAAAGTTCAAGGCAAGATAAAAATTGTTTTTCTTATTTAATGATGCATAAGTATAAATTTTAAATTAAATTCTTACAGTATCCTGAAAATATATCCAAATTAGAGTACATTCCAGGATTTGCAGTACGTGGTCTTCATTATGATATAGAGAAAGGGCTGCTTTTAAAGCTCGATTCGTTTCTTCAAATACAATTGGGTTCGGTTTATCGTGGTCTTACAAAGATTCCTGATGCAGAGGTCTTAAAACTTTATAAAAATCGGATATTACCAATTGCATATGTTGAAGGCCAATCTAAAAACTACCAGGTAAGTAATAACTGAATTTCCATCGAAATATTCCTTGATTATGCTTTCTGTTTTTTGATTTAATTAAAGCCTAATGTAAAGGGGAAAATGGTACAACTGGCCGACCTTTTCTCGGTTCCCGAAATGTGTCTTTTATGCAACGTTGCGGAATATTTTGAAAAAAATCATATAGACTACAATCCGGAAATCCTGTTTCATGACATAAAATCATCGGTGCAATCATGTCACCCAATCATGCACGAAATCGTTATGAAAAACATAGGAGAGTACATTGAAAAAAACTCCAGGCTAAGGCAATATTTTGAAAAATTAATCACAGCGGGCAAAAATTTGTTTCTTGTTACGAATAGTCCATTTTCCTTTGTGTAAGTAACTTACTTTTTACATATGATGGTATTTTGAAAAGCTTTACAATATACAGAAATCGAGGCATGACTCTGCTGGCCGGTGAGAAATGGCGGAACTATTTTGATGTTATAATAGTTCAGGCGCGAAAACCTAAATTTTTTACAGATGAATCACGGCCTATTCGGTTGTATGATGAGAAAACGCACTCGCACGTTTGGGATCGTGTTTCGAAGCTTGAGAAAGGAAAAGTATACTATGAGGTAAGAAACATTGATCGGAAATTGAAATTTAAACTAAGGCATTAACATTATAAGGGTACGGTAAAACAATTGCAAGATTTAACTGGATGGAGTGGACATAGAGTATTGTATTTTGGAGACCATCCTTATAGTGATTTGGCAGATGTAACTTTAGAGCATGGATGGAGAACTGGCGCCATTATAAGTGAACTAACGGTATACATTTTACTAACTACCTGCCAAAATCTTTGTTAGCAATATTTTTTTTTTATTTTTTGTACAGCACGAAATTGAAACATTGAACAATGTTGATTTCAAAAGAAATGCGAATTGGCTACAAATGCTGACACAACTTATAGAAGAAATTCAGGACTACGAATCTGAAGCTGCACAGATTTGTTTTGAAAAATGGCAAACGGAACGAGATATGCTCAGGTATATACTATATAGTGTTGATATATATAGGCATTTTAGAAGCAAAAGTTTCTTGTTTTAGGAATCAAACAAAAATGGTGTTCAACGAGCAGTTTGGCAGCGTATTTCGAACGTATCACAATCCAACGTATTTTTCTAGACGTCTCTTTCGATTTGCTGACATATATACCAGTGATATAACAAACTTGGTCAGCTATTCTGTTTCCCACACGTTTTATCCTCGACGCGGCGTAATGCCACATGAATACATTTCCTATTTCATGTAAATATCGGGCTTTAACCGCAGATGCACAAAATCCGTAAACGGCGTCATCATTTTGTAGTTTTTAACTAAATATTGGATTTATTTCGCGTTTTTTAGCTTGAAATTTATATGTCAGTCGCATCTTTATCAATATGTACATGTTTAACACGGTTTGCTGTTTTAACTAATTTTATAATCGCTGTACAGTTCTTTAGTCAAATTTAAACACTGTTTAGACTAAGTTTTAAATGCTATTATGGTAAGACTAAGCTTAACTAAACAGCTTTTAAGCTGTCTGCTGCTGCTGTTGAAATTGATATTATTAAAATAAATTTTCTTTCCAAATTTTAGTTAAATATGAATTTTTATTGTAACCAACATCTAAATTGAAAGCAAATCGGCTTTTTATAAGTTAAGCAAATTAATTTGTTAAAAGAACAAATATACAAATCTGTTTTGCTCTTAAAATATTGTGGTGCCTCACAAAACGTCCTTATAGATAAATAAATGTGGATCGACCAACCGACACTTCCACAACAGTCGGTTCTACGCTACCGAAGTGACTCGGATTTCATCCGACCAAGGACTGTTGTTTCGGCGACCTAACCCCACTTAGGCTGCCGGACACCCGCAATCTTATCTCCTCTTGGGTGCAATACCTTGTAGCAGGTTTGCTACTCATACTTCTGGCCAGGGCGGGCGTCGAGTCTAACCCTGGCCCAGAAACCTATTTCTGCTGCTTCTGCCAGAGAAGGCTCCATCCGAATTCCACTTCGGTGAGGTGTAATTCGTGCAACGGATGGTGCCCCCCTGAACGCGACAACCTTACCGAGACAGACGAGACAGTTCAATTGCAACGGACTCCCGAGCAAGATCTCGGAGGTGGTTGCCTTCATGGCTTGGCACGGGCTGTTAATAGCTGCGGTCCAAGAAACGAAGCTACGTCGCCGTTCAACCTTAACGAACTGCGACGGCTACAACGTGCTTCGCAGAGATCGCGAGCGAGATAATGGTGGAGGCCTAGCCTTCATTCTACACAACACCGTGCAGTATCGTCTCATCGATGTAGACATCGACCCAAGGGACAGCACCTTAGAATGTCAAGGGATTGCTGTCCGGTCAGGCGATGTCGAGCTCGAAATATTTAACATATATATACCCCCTGTCTCCTGCTGCCCCGCTTGATATCACCCTGACATAGGTGCGCTCCTCAGTGGTGAAAACCGTTTGATAGTTGGAGACTTCAACGCGCATCGCGATCTTTGGTTCTCAAGCCTATCAAACGATCCTAGGGGAAATATTTTGGCAGAGCAGATAGGCGATTCGACATTCAGCACCATGAACGACGAAGCCCCCACCAGGATTGTGGGTAGTTGCAGCAGCTCGCCAGATCTAACAATAGCTAGCGCGGGTCTGATAAATAGCATAACGTGGCGACCTATGCTATCGCTTGCATCAGACAACCTACCCATAGTCATCTCGATTGACAGACCTGCCAACTATGTTGCCTCGGATCGCCACACCTATGTCAACTTCAAAAAAGCTGACTGGGAGCGGTTCGAGGATTTCACTGAAGACGCCTTCAGTGCTCTCTCAACTCCAACCGACGTTCGCATTGGCGAGCGCGAGTTCCGCAGGGTGGTGAAATCCGCTTCTTCCGACAGGGAGTATCCCTGTGGTCCGTCCTGACTTCCCGGGTGAGGTGGTGTCTCTGGCGGATGAACGCGACCACCTTCGGCAGGCGGACCCCGGCAATCCCCGTATTAGGCAACTAAACGGGGAGATTCAACGCCTGGTTAACGATCATAAGCGGAACAAGTGGAGGGAGCACCTGAAGTCCTGCAACCTCGGTGCCGGAGTGGGCAAATTATGGTCGACCGTGAGGTCCCTGTCCAACCCGACGAGGCGTGATGATCGAACAGAAATCTCCTTTGGAGACCACGCCTCGTCGGACCCGAAGCGATGCGCGAACTATTTTAGTCGACAATTTACACTGCATCCTTCGGCATATCTCACCAAGGTCCTCAATCTGTCTTTAAGCACCCTGGTCATTCCGGATATCTGGAAGACCAGTAGGGTGATACCACTGCCGAAACCAGGGAAACCGGCCGGCCAAGGCGAGTCCTACCGGCCGATCTCCTGCTTTCTCCAGTGGTTAAGACACTTGAGGCCCTGCTGCTCCCGCATTTCAATCACTACCTCAGCCCGGCGAAGCATCAACACGGCTTCCGGAAAGTGTATAGCACTACAACGGCACTTAACGCTTTAAACACTCAGATTAATCGTGGTCTCAACGGCAACCGCCCCTGTGAGAGAACCGTCCTCGTGGCTTTGGACTTGTCGAAGGCCTTCGACACAGTCAGCCACTCCATCCTGCTGAAGGACGTGGAGGCCTCACCTCTCCCAGCGGCGTTGAGGCGATGGACCGCGAACTACCTGTATAGTCGTCAAGCGTCGGTGTGCTTCCGTGACTCAGTGTCAAAAGCGAGAAGAATTAAGCAGGGGGTACCACAGGGTGGCGTCCTATCCCCCTATTCAACTTGTCGCGACTCCCCCGCCAGAGGGAGTCACACTGGTCTCGCATGCCGACGACTGCACGATAATGGCTACCGGCAATGGAATTGATGGCTTGTGCTCTAAAGTGAACAGCTACCTCCCAGAGCTTGCTCATTACTTTACGGGACGGAATTTGACGCTGTCTCCTGCTACGTCCACGGCGACCCTTTTTACATCTTGGACGAAGGAGGTCGGGCTCACCCTCGACATCCACATCGAGGGGACCCCCATTCCGACGGTTAACCACCCAAAGATCCTGGGAGTCACCATCGACAACCTGGTCTCCTTCTCAGCGCATACAACCGCAATCGTCAACAAGGTACAGAGCCGCAACAAAGTCCTCAAGTCGCTTGCCGGCAGCACTTGGGGCAAAGACAAAGAAACGTTGTTGGCAACATACAAGACGATTGGCCGGCCGGTTCTTAATTATGCCGCGCCAATATGGTCGCCCGGAACTAGCAGGACTCAGTGGTCAAGACTGGAGACCTGTCAGAACGCCGCACTCAGGACAGCGACGGGATGTCTCCTGATGACGCCTGTGGACCACCTCTACCATGAGGCTAACGTGCTTCCACTGCAGGAGCACAATATGATGCTCACAAAACAGTTTCTACTGGAGTGCCACCGTCCGGGGTCGCTCGACCAGATACCTAGTTTATGCAGATGACCCCTCAATCTGCAGTGGCCTGTGAGGATACCTTTGAGGATTCTAAGTTTTGCTTTTGGGAGGTCTATAAATATTTTGTCCCGTTTATTACTATACCCCCCAATAGTTTCTTTGCCTGTAGCAGGCCCAGGGTCTCTTCCCATTGCTGGGTCCTGAGCTGTCTAGTTTCCTTTCTGAGCGCCTCCTTTATAGTGCTTGGAAATAAGGGTTCTGTTCATATAGGATTTGAGATAGCCGGCAACTGGGCCAGGTCGCCTGCTACCTCATTTCCCTCGATGCCTGCGTGGCATGGAACCCATGAAAGACGTATGGTATTCCCTTTTGCCACTTCATTTAGCCTTTGAGCGCTGCTTGGCTGTCGCTTTAGATGAATATTCTCTCACCGCGATAGTTCCTTTGCAGATTTAGTTCGGCACAAGCACTGATCGCATATATTTCCGCCTGGAAGATGCCGGGAAAGGCACCCATAGGTATCGAGAGTTTAGCTCTAGGACCATAGACGCGTGCCCCAATGCCATCCACGGTCTTTGAGCCATCAGTATACCACTGCAATGTACTTTGCCGAACCCTGAAGGGAGGGGTTCCACGACATTTTGTCTGTAATATTTTCAATTCTGAAGTGTCTTTTAAACACTATTTCTTTAATTATATCATCCCTAGGAAAAAGAGCTAGTGGGACCTCACAGTTCTTGGGAGGAATACTGAG
This sequence comes from Philophylla caesio, assembly GCA_963971545.1. Taxonomy (NCBI): domain Eukaryota; kingdom Metazoa; phylum Arthropoda; class Insecta; order Diptera; family Tephritidae; genus Philophylla; species Philophylla caesio. The sequence goes on from OZ020605.1 coordinate 14,040,069, forward strand.
ACATTGTGCACCGGTATCTTTTCCGCTAACCATGAAGCGGTACCTTCAACCTTACAGTCCACAAGGAGCATGCCTGATCGGAAATGTACGCCACAAAACACCAGCGGTTGCGATCATCCCCTGTCCTCTGCGAACATAATGGTGTTCTGCAGGCGGGTCAGTTCATCCGAACTTAGGGCAGAAGCCGGGTAATCGCGGGACAGCACAGTCACCTTAACGCCTTGGAGGGCATTCGAGTAGCTGGTATGCTGCGCACTTCCGACCGGCTAAACTCCCCCGAGACACCCTGCCCCCTGCTCCACGCCGCGGGAAGAGGCGGTTGCCCCCGTTGACTCTTGCTTGTGGGTGGTGTGGGGTCCGAGCTTCCTGCGGAGACTTCCCCTGTGCCAAATACCGAAGGTACCATTTCAACCCGGAACCATTTAGACCGGCTCTACGGTGATCGTCAAGCGCCCCCGGCTGACCTGGCTGCCCTGGCCTGGCGATGTCTTCTCCGGGGCTGTTTCCACCAAGAGCTGCGTGAGGCGGCGGAGTCGGATCGACTGTGTGCCTCTCGTCTGTTGTGACTGTCGGGGAGTTGTCTGCTTCTGGATCGGCGGCGGTTCTTGGAGCGGTGCCAGCTCCTGGATCTCTGCTCTGGATGTCTGCTCGTTGAGCGTCTTCTACTCCTAGAGCGCTAACAGCTACTAGAGCATCACTGAGCATCTTTATGGCCACCATGTCTGCCTTCTGCGTCCTCCAACCTGGAACGAGACCTACTTGATCTGTCTTGCGACCGATCTGCTACAGAAATTTGGTCAGTGAAGGGTATTGAGCACTCATACCTGTCTGCACCTTTCACCTGTATGGCTCTCTCACGACGGACACCACTGCTGGTACTGTGTTCGCCGTCATCTCTGGCGTGCTCGACGAAAAGCGCTGGCTTTTCCGCTGATAGTCGGTCCAGGAAACTGCCCCTGCGCTTAGAGATTTTCGCACTGCCACTCCTCTCCAGCGCTGCAGTTCCTGCCGAATCTGCCACCAAGGTGGATGTTCTGGCCGAGTTGCCAGTGACATAGCCTACCATCGTCTTCGTTGCCGCCTACGCTTCCTTGCCGCCCGTTGTAGGCAGCTGCTGCGGTTGTTGTCGGCGGTGTTGTTATTGTCGTTGCTGTTTTGGCTGTTGTTGTTGTTGTTGTTTTGTATTTTGTTTCATCTTGTTCGTACGACTGCTAGCTCGACCTAGGCCAAGCTTTGCAGTCAGCTTCTTTGTATGGGAAAAAAGGGACGTTCGCCGCGACAGCGCCCCTTGCCGCGGTAAGGTCACTGCTACTCCTCGAGGTGGCCCGGAGGCGCTGATACGATCGGATAGTCGGGACCTATTTGAGGTACGACTAAGCCCCTACACCAACGACAAGGTGCCTACCCTAGGAGGGGACAAAACTCCCTTATATCAAGAACCCTTAAGCTCTCACTGAAAGACATTTCTTTAATTTAAACTGATATAAAGCTAACGACTTTCAAACCAGCATCTTAGGTTTTTGAATAGAAATAAGAAATTGAAATAGGGTTACTCCTCACCGTAGCTGTGTACATCCATCTCAGAATCCTCGAGGAGCTTTAACAGTAGTCGACTCAATGTGGTCCTTGATTAGTCTCCTGGATTCTTTCAGGAGCAGAGCGAGTGGTCTTTCCGTCAGTTCCTGAGTAAGTGCCTGGTTTCTGAAATTTTCTTCGTGAAGGCCTTGTGTAGCGTAGCAGCTGCAGAGGTTGCCTTCACAGATGGTTCCTAAACTATCGCGCTCAGCTTTTCTGATCTTCTTGCTGTATTTCGTGAGTTTGGCCTATTAACCCTGTTTTCTAACTATGCAGCCATCTCTATTATGCTTAGAATCTACCCTGGGTAGATTTAAACTAAGGGACTCTGAACTCGTCGCAGCTCGCTCTACGTGGGTCTTGGTAACCTGTTGGGACTTTCATTCTCAGCATCTGATAATCCTGTGATGCGACAGCGACAGCACCTTTTCTCCAACTCATGCAGCAAATGCTATCTATTTCCAACATTGTATATACACTAATGATATATCGTAGCAGGTACTCATTCCTGCGGTTTGTATCCTATGCCGGTTCATCTCTATTTGCCTTGGATAATTTTCTTCCAGGAGCTCCTGCGTGGAGTACATATGCTCCCGGGAGTTTGAGCTGGCACTTTGCTCGGCAAGATAACCGGGGTTCAGCAGGACAAGCCATCGCGGCGCTTGAAGAACTCTGTGAAGCCGATACTTTGCTCCCGGCCAGCCTGTATCGGCACAGCCTCACGGTAGTTAACGACTAAGCTAACTTTCTGCAAATTTTTGAAAGATGCCTTGTCTATGCACAGGTTTACCCTGGATGGGGCCATCTTAAGACGTAGGTATGCTTCCGAAATGTAACATACAAACCGTGAAGAAATAAACAGGGGGTACCATGGTGTGCCTTCCTTTCCCCACTTCTGCTTAACTTCTATATGGCGAGGCTCCCTCCGACGCCAGAGAAGGTCTCATTCGTCTCGTATGACGTCGACTGCACGGCAATGGCATTTGGCAATATAGTTCAAAGGTAAAAAGCTTTCTCTCAAAACTTACTCGTTTCTTCACTGGACGGAAACTGACATTTTTCTGTGTTAAGTCAACGGTGACCCTTTCTCATCCTCGACGAAGGAGGTCGGGTTGAACCCCGATATCAACATCGAGAGAACTTCCATTCCAAAGGCTTACCACCCGAATATTTTATTTATTTATTTATTTCTTTCTTTCATCAATTGGTTGTACACATATAGATTTATTTATTTATTTAGTCTATGAACAGAAAGTTTCTTACAGACTATTTACAAAGTAATTATGTTAGTGATTATAACTAGTTTTAATATTTCTATATTTCCTATGAAGTAGTGCAGTTAATTTATTCTTAAAACTATCCCTACTTTCCAAAAAAAAGTCCAACTGGTTACCTTTTGTATTCGAGTGCCTAAAACAGCGATTGAGCGGTTCATTTAATGAGTAGTTGGTCCTTCGAAGAGGAATATGAAATGTATAAGAGGACCTAAGGTCACGCGTGGGGCAATTAAAAGTGATTAGCTCCAGCAAAAATTGGCAGTTGATTCGGTCTGTCACTATGTCTCTTATAAACATTATAGAATACAATTTCCTACGCGTTTGTAATGTTGGCAGCCCGAGTAAGACGCACCTGCTTCGATACTCGGGCACGTTACCATTCCAATTGAGACGCTGAATAGCATACCTGGTGAAACGTTTCTGGATTTTTTCGATTCTTAATGAAATAAATAAATGTATCAAACCGAGTAGACGTGTTTTTTTGGTGCGCTGCAGTAATTGTTTATTTATATTGAGTTTTCGTCAATTTATTTGAGTTATAAGTATATAATTACGTGTCTAATTAAACTTTCTCTACACTTTATATTGAGAAGTTCTGTTGCCTTGATTTTGCGTGTAAAAATTTAAATTTAAATCTAATCGTAAACAAAAATTTGCAAATATGACAACAAGAGCCAAAGTTGTGCGCCAAGCGGTACTTACTCCGCAAAACAACTCTCTTGGTAAAGCAGAGAAAAAGATGAGCTCACCACCTTCTTCTTGGATTGAGCGGATTGAGGAGCAATTGGAATTGCAGAAAAAGAGCATTGTCGAAGAGATAGCTGAACGAGTGAAAGCGTCAGAAGAGCGCGTGATGCAACGATTTGGCGAGCTGACTCAAGGTTGGATCTAACAAAGGAGAAGTACAGATTTTTTAAGGCAAACGGATCGTGCAGTTCCTTGGAATTTCTTATTACAAACCCAAGCATCGACCTAGATTTGGCATTTATAAAGTCAATGTGCTTAGAAAAACACATCTTGTTGTTAAATGTAACACCCAAATCCTTTTTTCATAAATACGTGACAGATCAGAGTTAGCAATCGTGTATCGGTAGTTAATTATGTCTGTGCGCCTACATAATGACAAAACCTGGCATTTGGGGGCGTTAAGAGGTAATGAATTAGTCTCACACCAAGTCTGCAACTTTGATAAATCCTCCTGGAGTTTAACGCAGTCTGATATTGATTCTATGCTGCGAAAGATTTTGAGATCATCTGCATACATTAAAAAACACGATTCATTAACGAATTTAGGGATGTCATTGACAAAAATCAAAAATAGAACTGGGCCTAGGTGACTGCCTTAAGGTACTCATGATGTAGCATATATAACATCTGACTTAGTATTATTAATGTGAACCAACTGAGTTCTTTTGGTCAGATAAGAGGTCAACCATTTAATAAAGTTCGAATGGAGTCCCATCTGACCTATCTTATCGAGTAAAACACTGTGGTTAACCCTATCAAACGCTTTCGCAAAGTCAGTAAATACCGCATCACATTGCATTCCACATTCAAGATGTTTCCGGACAAAATTAGAAAATAATGACAAGTTTGTAGTTGTTGATCTACCTTTTATAAAGCCATGCTGATATGGTGATATGTACTCCTTCAAAAAAAAGAACAGTTTGTCGTATACGAGTTTTTCGAACAATTTAGGTATGCATGATAGTTTGCAGATGGGACGGTAGTTTTGAACGTCAGACTTTTTTCCCGACTTTAGAATGGGGATAATAAATGATATATTCCATTCTTGTAAAAATTCTCCTTGGGACAGTGATTTGTTAAAAATGTATGACAGTGAAGCGCAGTTCTTCAACGAAATGGGAGGGAATCCATCCTCACCCGGAACTGGGTCATTAGGTAATGACAGAAGAGCTTGATATACCTCCTCAGCAGAAAATGTAGGGCTTGTGAGTCTCTTGTGTTTATAAGCCTAGCATTGAACCAAACTGGCTTAGAGGTATTTCTTGCAGGTTTCCTTGGAACGAACTTATAAACTGCTAATATTAGCTTATCCCTGAAGAGAGCATAATCCTGCGACAGTTGAGGCATGTTTAAAGGAGATTCCTAATCAATAGAATCCAGTAAATCCCGACTTAGATCCAACTGAGCTTCAAAAAAATTATATTCACCAAAATTACCAGAAGTTGGCTTAATGTAATTAATACCGTTAAGCTACGCACAATGCTTTATGGTGCATTGAGTTAGGTAGTGGGGGTGAAGGGAGGGGCTTAACATCAGACTTCAACTGATCATCTACAAAGACCAGGTCAAGTAACCGATAAGTTTCATTGCGGATATTGTTAATTTGGTTGATATTAAACTCCGCGAATGTGTCGAGGACCTCACATTCACTAGCACTCGAAACTTAATAAGGTATCATTTGGTTAAGATCGTCATCATAACTCCATTTAACATTAGGTAGGTTGAAATCTCCAGCGACAATAAAATATTGATTGTCACTGCGATTACTAATAATTGCACTACAATTATTTACATGCGCTATATATAAATCAACTGGACTTTGCGGTGGGATATAACTGGCAGATATATAAATTTCATGAGATTTATCAATTAAAATTTTAATAATAATTTGATCTATGTCATAACTACTGTGGTTAGTGATGGCGTCAGATGAGAGTTTGATCTGGATACTGGACAAAGAAGAGCGAACAGCAACAAGTACGCCTCCACCTTTAGATAATCCAGTGGTAAGTGAGCATCTGTCTTTACGATATACATTGTAAAGCCGAGAGTCAAACATTTCAGCAGTGTTATGATGTGATGAGAGCCACGTTTCTGTTAGTACAATAACATCGTAAAGACACGATGACGAGAAAAGCAGCAGTGGTAAAATTTTAGTTCTTATTCCTCCAGCATTCTGATAATACAGCAAAAACTCAGTGGCATTCAATGATCCATTAGAAGTGATTGCGCTCACTATGTTTGCGGTGGATTCACATCTCTTTTTGGAAAATTTACGAACGGTCTGACTCTTACTTGCTCTTGCCACAGAGAAGGATCGAAAATTTTCTCATAATACTGCTCTGCAACGCCTAACTTAAACGATGTTCTCTTTAGGCTCTTAGTCTCTGTGTTCTTTTTTCACTAACTTGTAACACAGTAGATAATTTTTGTCAATATTAGTGTGGCTGTGGACGTAATCAATAATGTTTGCTTCGGTAACGCTGGGGCTGAACGATGGCAAATGCATCCATTTCGTTTGGGCAATAACATTAAGCTCATCGCTGGTTTTACATCCAACAATAGTAGTAGCATCGTTTCGTTTTGCGCTTTTCCTTCTCACTACGGTAGGAAATGGGACATCATCGGCATCTACCTGAGCTGGCTGGTTAATGTGAGATAAAGCCAACTGCCCATTAGTAACTTTGTTATTGGGCAAAGAGCGGGCAGCATTAGAGACAGCGGAGAGTGGAGAGAAAGCCGAAGCAGCAGCAGCAGCGGCATACGATGTTGACGATTGAGCGTGAGACTTGGGCGCTTGATGAATATTAGCTTGCTTGGCGTGAGTGTTGTTTATCTTAGTCGCAGGTAAACGGCTATCAACGGCCAACGCAGGTTATTGACTACGCTGACAAGTTGTCTACAGTGACGTTTGCGGGCCAATAAATTGTACGTCGATTGGTGGGTCAAGGTACTTCGCTACCTTTATTAACGATAAATCGCGATACATGTCTGTATATTTTTTTAAAACTAAAAATGAAGTTTTTGAGGCGTTTAAAGAATATAAAGCTATGGCTGAAAAACAAACCGGGTGCAAGCTTAAGAATTTGAGAAGCGATAACGGTCGCGAATACATTTCGAATGCGTTCGATTCGTACTTAAAGAAGTACGGTATAAAGCGACAGTTAACTATACTTTATACTCCGCAGCAGAACGGTGTAGCAGAACGTGCTAACCGTATGTTGGTCGTGATGTCCAGAGCCATGTTAAACTACGCGCAGCTAGGCGAGCATTTTTGGGTGGAAGCGGTACGAACTGCAGCATATCTACGAAATCGTACAGTCACAAAAATCTTAATTGATAAAACGCCACATGAGTTATGGACGGGTACGAAGCCAAATGTGTGGCACCTTAAGGTATTTGGTTCGAACGCAGTGGCTCTCGATAAAAGGCATTCACAGAAGTTCCGTCCGAAGGGTAAGGAGTATATAATGATTGGGTACTCTGATGTTAGCAAGGGGTATCGTTTGTTTGATAAACAAAGCCGAAAAGTCATCGTCTGCCGTGATGTGGTATTCATCGGGAAGTCTCATGTTTGCGCAGTTCAAAAATCCAAGATAGTCGAGTTTGATCAAGCGAACATAGACGAGTTAATGGTTATGGAACCAATGCAAGTACAGCAAGACGTCGTTAATATAGAGACAACAGACACTACAACGATTCGCAGCGAAGCAGTTGAGCCAGTGAATATTGATGACGACAACAGCGAAGAGCAGAATGAAGTTAAAATTGGTCCAGGCCGGCCAAGATTATTACGTACGGGTGAAAGAGGTCGTCCACGTAAACAATTCAACGAGTTGAACCTATTGCATGAGGATTCACCAGTTGCACCAAATAGCGTACAAGAAGCGTTCGCTGCTTTTTATGCGAGCGAATGAAAAGCTGCGATGGGGAAGGAGTATTCAGCACTCACAAGAAACGACACATGGGTACTTTTCGATCTACCACGAGATCAGAAAGTGGTTGGATGCAAGTGGGTGGATACAATTAAGCGTGACCAGGATGGTGATGTTAAGCAGTTTAAGGCACGTTTAGTTGCTAAGGGTTATAGTCAACGATATGTCGTTAATTATTTCGAGACATTTTCTCCTGTGGTGAGGTATGCCAATATCCGAATGGTGATTGCATTAGCGGTGGAGCACAACCTATATGTACACCAAATGGATGTGTCCTCCGCGTATCTCAATAGCGATCTACATGATGAAGTCTACATGCAACAACCAGAATGTTTTGTCTGCAGAATATATCCAGATCGCGTATTGAAACTGAAGAAGTCCCTCTATGGCTTAAAGCAAAGTGGTCGAAGGTGGAATAGCAAATTGGATTCGGTTCTTCGAGAAATGGCGTTTGAGCCGTGTCCAAGTGAACCGTGTATATATATCTTGAAATCTGTAGATGCGATCAACATAATCGTCAATGGTGGTTAAATAACGCATATCCTTGGTACGGAGATTGAGCGAGATGGCGAGCTTGGCTGTGTAAGTCTATGAAAAAAGCATTACATCCTAAAACTGCTAAAAGATTACAACATAGAGTCCAGAGATGTTGCAACACCGTAAGATGCCGGGTTCAGCGTACATTGCGTTAGTGAGCAATGCAATAGAGTTGATAAAACAGAGTATCAGTCTATCTTAGGTGCGTTAACGTATTTAGCGATATCAACTCGCCCCGATATTCTCCATTCACAGCGCAACACCGATCCGCATTCGGAACACGAAGTCGGAGTCAAACATATATGTACTACGTTACATGCGGAAGACAGCAAACTACAAGCTGCGCATATGTAAAGACTGGCAAGCCTATTGAAGGTTTTGCAGGTGCTGACTGGGGAATTGACGCCAGCGATCGTAAATCATATTCAGGCTATGTTTTTGTAGCAGCAGGCGCCGTATTCTCTTGGGAATCCAAGAAGCAGAACGTAGTAGCCTTAAGTAGCACGGAGGCTAAATATATAGCGTTATCTTCAGCAGCAAACGAGGCAGCATATATTAGCAAGCTTCTACGGGAAATGGGTTTCGGTCAAGATGGTCCAATGGCTCTTAACAACGATAACTTGAGTTCGCAATGTTTAGTTAGAAATCCAACGTATCATGCACGTATTAAGCACATCGACATCAAGTACTCTCACATCCGCCAAATGTTTATTAATACCGATAAAATGATGTCAGATTTATTAACTAAGTATTTGCAAAAGTTAAAACATGTAAATTTTACCAAAGAGATGGGCTTATTTTAAATACTAATGTAAACAGTTGAGAAGGAGTGTCAGAAATAAATAAACTGTGGCAACACTCTCCATCACTATTTCATTCTCCCTATCTTGTACAGTAGGTACATGGCTAAGTTTTATTTATAGGGTAGCTAGATTTTTTTTTGGTATCTAAGTAAGCAATCATATATTTCATCTCACTGCGCTTAATAAACACACCTCCAAGTGATGACACGAACCGCCCTCCTGGCACTCGCTGATCAGCTGTTTCTCGATGACATTTAAGCTGTCAATACATATGAACTACTTATGCTTCCGGGATTGACTTGTTTTTCCTTTTTCTTTGGAGCTGTCGTGCAACGTGGTAGGTGATTTTTTTATTAGCTTTAAAGGCGGCTTTTCTTTTGTATTACATACACCTATAATAAGGTCTCAGCTTTATACTAGGATTGGGTAAGTCTACCTCAGAATCTCCTATGTTTTTTTTCATTTTTAAAATAAATTGACACTCCTTACAGGAGTATCGTCTAATAATTTGTGCTTGGGGCGTGCAACCGACCTAACTACGGTACCTAAAGGGAAACCTACCTTACATCTATACTGCCTACCAATAACCCGTAATCAACTGGAATTCCTGCGGAAATCGGTGCAGCATCAACTTTAATTGCCCGATTGTATTTGTGCTGCGATCCCGATCCGGAAACAGTTTTCTATAAAGCCACGATTTTGGTGGCATCCACAACGTGTACAGTTGCACGTATATCTTCTATTTCATTACCTATTTCCTCTTTATACAATTATCGGCCACAATTATAAGCCACACGAGATGACAAACAAGCAACGTTATATCTAACTTAGGACTAATTTGAATTCAAGTTATAATACTTACCGGAGCATTTACCTTAAAGCTTAATTTGTTACCTTATCATAATACTTACCTGGATTATATTCTTGTAATTTAATTTGTTTGGAATTTACTACAATATTTCCAAATTTATTTTGTCAATTTGGGCTAGATGTACATACATGCATTAATTACGTATGTATGTACGTAAGTACATATATACCGTCAAACTAGTTATGTAGCTACCTTGTGTGCATCGCAACCATGTGGTGAGCACCCAGACCTGACCTAGCTCAACATAATTAGGTTGTTCACGGTAGACTGGTTGTCAGGTTATGTGGTTGTAAAATTAAAAATAACCTCTGCTAACCGTGTTCACCCTTATGTTTTGGTAATTTGCTTATTATTACATAATCAGCTGTTCGATGTTTTTCTTAAAATAAATTCGTCTTGAATTGTAACTAAAAAATGCCTAAGCACAGCTTAAAAGGTCAAATTATAGAATTTAAAGTAAATGCAGCTATGTATTATGGAAATAGAATATCTTGAAGGTAAGTAAGTTATTTGCAATTTAATAGTTTCAAAAAAGTTGTATTTTAAATTTATAGACACAATACGCTCTGACCAGTGCCATGCTATCATAGATGAAAAAATAGATGAACTACTTGTGGATATAGCAATAATCACCTCCTTTCGACGAGGAGATGAGCTACATGTTCCGAAATCCATTCATTGGCGGGATAATGTTCTCTGTTCTTTTGACGACGGAGGATTTTTACAGATGCTGCGTGTCGACAAAAGGCAATTCGCTCGGCTTTTAGATATAATCTCAAGCGATGTAATCTTTAAAGGTTCAAGTATGAAGTTGCAACTGCCCCTAGATTTGCAACTCGCAATCGTGTTGTTCCGATTAGGTTCATCGGGTGAAAGTGCTTCGATACGAAAAATCGCTACAACGTTTGGTGTGGGAGATGGAGGCACTTTAAATAAAATCACTAAACGAGTTTTTAGTGCAATTTTAAAGAAATTACCAGAATTCATTCATTGGCCTAGTGCGGCAGAGCGCCGGGAGCTTGTTGCTCAAACATTCTGCGAGCTACCGTATTGCTTTGGTTACATAGACGGAAGCGAGATTAAGCTAGCCGAAAAACCCAACAACAACCATGAGGTATACCTCTCCCGCCAGAGAATATACTCTATTAAATTGCAGGTTGTGTGCGATCACAAGCTTCGCATTTTACACGCAGAAGTGGGTAATCCCGGAAGCTATCACGATTCCAAAGTGTTTAAGAAATCTCACGTTGGAAGAAATACACCGAGCTTATTTAGTGGAGAAGAGTGGATAGCAGGTGATTCTGCGTACCAGTTGACTAAACACTTGATAACGCCATATCGAAGCAATTCTACCTTCTTGAACACTGAAAGACAAGGTGAATTCAACAAAGTACATAGCCAATATCGTGTTAGAGTGGAAAATTGCTTCGGAATCCTTAAGGAAAAATTTTGTAGCTTGAAACAGATGCGTGTTAAAATAAAAGACAAGCAGAGTCAAGCATTTTTTAATAAATGGGTACTCGTCTGCTGTGTGCTGCACAACATATTGTTGAAAGAGCGCAACTTTTCACAAATTGAAAATGAAAGTCTCGAATCCAGTGAATACCAATACGATGGAACTGCTCTTGCTGCAGCTACACCCGAACTTAAAAGACAAGCACTGTGCAATTTAATTTTTCAATAAAAATCTGTATTTTCAAACGATTGATTCAACAAATTTTTATTATTATATTATTACATTACATTTTCATGTATTACATTTGCAGTCTTTTAGTTATTCGATTTTCAGTCTTTTAGTTAATACAAATGTATATTTATATTCAGTTTATTACATTTTTAGTCTTTTTATATTACTTACATATGGATGTACATATTTTTGTTTAGCTTATTACATTTTTAGTATGTTTCATTTATTATATTTATATTTCATACTTTTTTAGTTTTTCATTATGTTCTAATTCCAATTTTTTAAGTTGGAAATCGTTCTCTACTTTTTGTTTATCTGTTTCGTGTTTATTTTTTTCTAGCTCCTTCGTCCACTCGAATTTCTCTCTTTCAAACATAAGCTGTTTTTGCCGGAAATTCATCCGCTCTCTTTCCATAACCGCCAGCTTATCTATGGAAGTATTATGTTGCCTGCGCTTGACTTTCTGGCTAAACGTATCAGCTGCAGATGACGTTGTTGCTTCGTCAAAGGTCTGCTGTTGTTGTTGTGGGAGCTCTATACTTTCCTCATCTAAATCGCTTATATTTAGGTCAACCGTCGATGAGGCCATTACAACCACCTCAATTTCCCTTGCAGGTGTAAAGATGTCGGACAATTGGTCGTAATGAGGACACATTTTAAGCACCATATCTGCACATAAACGGAATATTAAAAACTACTCCATTAAATAGCTGAGACTAAAATAAATATAAGTTATATCCTTTATAGTTATTGCACTATCCCCATCCTCCACCCCAGCGCCAGTAGAATTTCGCCATGCATCGGCCTTTTGCATGGTGCTCTTGAGATACCGAACTTTGCATTTCAGGAGGTTCCAGTTAGCGTCGATGTTTGCTTCCTCAGACATTTTTTTATAATAGATCTGTGCTGTTGGTTTCTGCAATATATTAATAGCAAATTCGAAAAATAATAAACGGTTTGATTATACGTACAGGAATTTCAAACTGCTAAAACCACGGGACATGAAACATGGTTATGTCCACGGGAATCTTCCCGTGTATGTAACACAGACATAAGCCACGGTCCGTGAACCCGTAGATACATACGTGAATAGTCCGGCAATAATGGAAACATTCCTTAGTAACTAAATCCAAAATCTCACCTCAACATTTCTGTGCGCCTGCATATAAGTGAGCGATCTCCTTATTTCGTCCTCTGTCCATTTTTTGACCTCGGATTCTCTTATCCGTTTGCGCTTTTCACTAGACACTGGAAAAGGAATATAAATAAATTACAAAATAGTTTTATTTTGCTCAAACATTTTTTCTTTTACTTACTCGTGATTCCCTTTTTTATTTCTTTGTAAATAGAAAACAGCTGTAAACACCAGGCCTACCAATATAAAATTCTGAATTATGATGCCATTCGCTTAGTTTTATTTGTTTTTGGTGCTGCCATTTAGTTAAATTTGTGTAATTTTCCAACACTATAAATAAGCATTTAACCACATAATCTGTAAACAAGGGTGCAGGTTGGTCATAGTTGGTTATTTTTCCACAGTGTATTTTGTTGTTGTTGAATTAATCATACAACCACATAACCTGACAACCAGCCTATCGTGAACAACCTAAATGCAATAATTCTACACTTTGCGGTTTTACTGTGTTTGCTCTCATTTATTAGCATACCCACCATATTTACTTTTATCTCTTAATTTTTGTTTTTTTGTTTTTTCTATTTTTTTTCTCTTTAACACTCCGTATACGCTCGGAGTAAGAGCCTGTTTTTTGATTTTGCTACGGCGCTCTTCGCGCTTAGTACAGTGTTGTTCAAAAAAAAAAAAATGGATTCATTTGCCGAGAATAACTAAATTTAACTTAAATTTTTGTTAAAAATACCTTAATATTATATTTATATACATATGTACAAGTGTACGTGAGCAGCATCTACTCAGCAAGGAAGGGCTTTCTTCGCTTCGTGGGACTGCATTGCTTAACGCAAAGGAAAATGTAAAATGTATGTAAGTGATTTTTTTTATATTTTTTTCAATATATTTTATCTATATTTTCTACTACATTTATTAACTTAAGTCTGTAAGCTATTGAACGTGTTCATATTTTCGCGATTGTATATATTGCAATTGTACGTGTGTGGGTATGTAGTTAAGCAGCTGTTCTTATATACTTACATGCGTATATAAGTTATTATATCATTTTTGGTTAGTTTTGTAGGTACGTACTTGCGTACATCCGAAAGAGCGTGCATATGCTTTAACGTCGCACTCTCCCTTTACTTATCTAGTTCTCTTAAACTACATACTGACCTACGTACATAATTGGAATTTTTTTTGCGTAGTGATCTTAATTTCTTTCCTTATAACTCATTCATGGGTAAGAGAACAGAATTCTCGCTCTCCCATGTACCAAAGTGAACACCGAGGGTCATTTACCATATAAAGTGTAAATTGTTGGGGTGGGTTAGTTCTGTGTGGCCGCAATACCCCCAAAGTAAATGATTATCATACTTCATACATATGTATGTATGTATACCCTGAAATTCTTTTAAACTTTGAAATTTAATATAATTAATTTAATTTAATAACGATTTTGTTCAATATGCACTGAAATAATTAATTAATAAATGGAATATAAAATTAATATTCAGGGTCTGACTTCTTAGTTGTTGTGGGTGGTATAATGGGGCTCTTTTTAGACCTTAAGAGCCATGGTAGGGTGGGTAGAGTGCATCCGCACATCAGACGGTCGTGCCTCAGGGCTTAGGCATGTTAGCAGAATCTTAAAGGCTTTATGTCTTCAGATCTGACCGCTGACGATGAGGTGTACCTTAATTATTTAACTTTTTCAGTTAGTTGAAGTGTGGGTATAATAATCTATCTGGAACTTTAGCTGCAGCTGTGCTACATGCAAGCTGCTTAACCGATAATGCAATTACCCCGCGATTTAATCAAGCTCAGACAACTCAATTTTTATTGTTTTTATCCAACAACTTTCGAGATTTTCTTTTCAATATTTAGCTTTGCATCACAAGAAATGTGATAATCGTTTTTCATATACCACAAGCCTCAGGTGTTGCTGCTCAGCTTGGAGTTGCCCTAGTCCAAATCGTACATGCCACCACTCATCTTGGGAGTCAGACCAACTATTTTTTTGGTTTCCTTTTTTTTTGAATATAAATATTTTTTTTATTTCCGACGTGTTGTTCCACTTCGAATTTTTATGCACGACGACTGAATATATGTATACGTGCATAGAAATATTTGGAAAAAATACATACCCCGCTTGATTTTCTTAGAATTTTTCTTTGCTGTCGTGTTGGTCCGAAGACTGCTGATTTCGACATTAATTCTGTGGGTTAGTTTTTTTTCTTTACATACCAATTCGGCGTTGATCCGATACTTTTTTTCATAATTAATATTTTTTGTGCTTGCTCACCGGAAGTGTAAGTAAGTCTTTTCTTTTTATAATGACGACTCGTTATAGCAACGAGCACATGCCAGCGCACAGTAATTCTTGTTCCATTTGCCAGGACGTCCTTTCTGACCAAGATGACACACTAACGACTGCATGCTCTCACCGATTCCAATGTCTGCTAAATTGGCTGAAAAAGAATGCCTCGTGTCCCCAGTGCCGAGCTAAATGTAATAGTCGAGAGTTTCCCCAGAATACAGGAGCTCGAACCAGGGCTCGCACCAATCTTGCAGTAGTTAATAAGAATTTAGAATTACCTTGTAATATCCAGGAGCAAGAACAGGCTTGCGGCAGTGCCATTAGCCAACCCGTGCCTGATTCGCAAGATGGTAGCAACAAAGACGAGGAAACTCGCCTTAGAAATATTGTTTCCGCTGTAATCTCTGCTAGGCAGGCCACATTATTAGAAGATGTCGAAAATCGCATCGCTCGATTGATTGAGGAAAGACTTGAAAACACCCTCTCCAACATAGTTGCTGGGTTAAACTTGAATAATATCAATCCACAGGGGAGTGGTTCACATACACAGGAAGCACCTCAAGTAAACAATATTAGTCCAGTTGTGAACCATTCCCAGGTGAATCCTCAACCGGTTGACTCGACTCCGTACTGGCCGAGAGACATTCCACCTTTGCTAGACCATTCCAATCGAAATTTTTATCGTGGAATTGACCAGATGCGCTTTAGCGATTTGTCAAGTGTCCCAAATTCCGGTAGGATTGCACAACTAATCTCAAGTTGGGGCATTACGCTCGACGGGTCGATGCGAATGCCGGTCGATAGTTTTATATATCGGATCGAGTGTCAAGTGATAGATACGCTCTGGGGTAACTTCAATCTGATATGCGAGCACATACAGAGCCTCTTCACTCACGATGCTAAATACTGGTATTGGAGATACCGTCGCTCTGTGGAGCGTGTTACCTGGGTATCCCTATGCCAGGCCCTTAGAACAAATTTTCAACTGCACAAGAGCGAATTTTAATTGAAGGAACAAATCCGGGGGCGAAAGCAGGGAGTAAACGAAAGCTTAGACGAGTTTCGCAACTCAGTTCTGAAACTTGCTGAACCCCTACGAGTGCCATTGACCGAAGCTGAATTGATTGATATTCTTCAGCATAATTTGCGCCCGCGCGTCCGTCAGCTGTTGCTCTTTGTGCCTATCAACTCGCTAGCAGAGCTACAGAGGCTTTGCTTAAAGGGTGAAAGCCTCGCAAATGAAATCGGTAAGACCGCCAATCAAATGCCACCAGCAAACGCCCGACCATTACCGCGGCGATATGTTAATGAAGTTCCGTATACCGACGTGGAATCCGATGACTTGGAAGCTGAAATAAGTGACGTAGCGAAAAGATTGACAGACTCTCATAAGCTAGTATGTTGGAATTGCCGAAGTGAGGGACATAAATACTTCGATTGTGTAGATAGCCGAACTATATTTTGTTATGGCTGCGGCAAGGCCAATGTTTATCGACCAACCTGTGAATCATGTTCGGGAAACTTGAAGGCGAGCGAGGCTTCGAAGGCGAACCCTCGCAAAGAACAGAGAAACAAATAACAAATCGGTCAATTATACGCCGGGACAAATCTAATGATTGTGCAACATCAATCATACGCCCGGACAAAAACTTAAAAAATAAACGATTTGTTCATGAGATAGTGCCATACCATGTCCGTCTCAGAAACTACATTGAAACTAGGGATCGGCTCTTTAGCAGAGGTATGAAATTACCAGCACCCATTAGTCGGTTGTCCGCGCGTATAAAACAGTTTTGGCAAGACATTAAAGATAAACGTAAATCGCTTAGAAACGTAGTTTGTGGCTAGACAGCGGAGCACAAGTCTCTTGTATAGGTTCCTCCCTTGCCGAGGTCGTCTGCAAACAGAACAAATTGCGAAAACACACGGCAGCCGTGTGCACCGCCGATGGCTAGACTCAACTGGTTTTTGGTACAATAGATACTAAAGTAAAATTTGAGGGCAAAATTGAAACAATTACATTTTTCGTGATTCCAAGCATGGCACAAAAAGTTATCCAAGGGGTAGATTTTTGGGTCAAATTCCGAATTGCGCCTCAAATTGTATCCGAAATTACCCATGATGTGGTTAATGACGATAACGCACTTTTCTTGAATTACGAGCAACAATGTCGGTTATCCATAGTTAAAAACAAATTTCCGAGCTGCGAGAAAGAAGGCTTAGGTAAAACTTCGCTTATGGAATACGCAGTAGAACTCTTGCCTAATGTCCGTCCGATCAAGCAAAGATATTTACCCATTTCACCTGCGGTAGAGAAGTTAGTCCATGCTGAAATAGATGAGATGCTAAAGTTAGGAGTAATCGAAGAGTCTCCTAATAGTCCGTGGTCCAGTCCGGTTGTGCTAGTGAAAAAGCCAAATAAAGTCCGTTTGTGCCTTGATTCAAGAAAGATAAATAATGTAACCGTCAAGGACGCCTATCCCCTCCCACACATCGAGGTTATCATAAGCAGAATACCAAAGGCTAAGTTCATATCATCACTAGATCTCCGGCGCGCCTTTTGGCAAATCCCTCTGTCCGAAAGCTCTCGAGATTACACATGTTTTACTGTCCCTAATCGTTCGCTATACCGCTATTGCGTGATGCCTTTTGGATTATGCAAAGCCCCTCAGGCACTATGTCGCCTGGTGGATCGCGTCATCCCTCCCCTATTAAAAACCGAGTTTTTGTCTATTTAGACGATCTCCTTATACTATCAGAAGACTTTGTAGAAAAAAGCAAATTTTGTATAAAGGAAGTTAAGTATTTAGGCTACATTGTGGGGGACGGAACATTGAGAGCAGATCCGGAAAAAGTCTTTGCCGTGACCAACTACCCAGCACCAACCAATATCAAGCAACTCCGGCGTTTTCTCGGAATGGCTGGTTGGTACCGCCGTTTCGTTGATAATTTCGCCTCAATTACATCTCCATTAACTAATTTGTTAAAGAAAGGAAAACACTTTGTTTGGACTGAGGAAGCGCAAAAGGCTTTCGGCACCCTGAAAGAAATGCTTTGTGCAGCACCTGTACTGGCGAGTCCCAACTACGAAAAACTATTTGTAATTCAATGTGACGCTTCTAAACTCGGCGTTGGTGCGGCTCAGAAAAATGATGACGAAGTAGAAATTCCCATAGCGTACTTCTCTCAGAAGCTTAATAAAGCTCAAAGTAACTATAGCGTTACTGAGCTAGAGTGCCTTGGAGCTTGTCTTAGCCTAAAGAAATTTCGTGCCTACGTTGAAGGCCAAGACTTCACAATCGTGACAGATCACGCGAGCCTACAATGGCTTATGCGTCAAACAGACCTATCCACGAGACTGGCCCGTTGGTCCCTAAAGTTACAAGGTTACCGCTTTAATATAGTCCATCGAAAGGGTTCGGAAAATGTAGTACCTGACAGTTTATCGCGGCAAAATTTTGAGGATGTCGAGGAGTTACAAGTCCGCCCATCAGTGGATACAGAGTCACCCGAGTTGGAGTCTAAAGAGTATAAAGAATTGACAGACCACGTTTTACGTAGCGAGAATCGTCTACCTGATATTAAGGTATTAGACAATCGCATATATAAACGAACCGAGCATCCCAATGGTTGCCCCGTGCGAGACGTCTACAACTGGAAGCTATGCATCCCTAAAACTTTGGCTAGGCAAGTAATTGAAAACGCGCACTCCCAGGCAAACAAATGTCACGGCGGAATTGCGAAAACATTAGAACGGTTACGACTGAATTTTTACTGGCCCAATATGACGATTGATGTAAAAGAGTATATTGGACGATGCGAAACATGCCGACAAACCAAATCGCCAAATGTAACACTTCGCCCGCCTATGGCGGCACAATGCACTGTCAAGCGACCGTTCCAGAAGTTATACGTCGACTTTTTAGGTCCTTATCCGCGTTCAAAGAAAGGAAACATTGGAATTTTTATTGTCCTGGATCATTTCACTAAGTTCCTTCTACTTAAAGCTGTTAAGAAATTTTATACTTTAACAATTTGCGATTTCCTTCGGGAATACATTTTTAGCATCTTTGGAACACCTGAGGTGATATTAAGCGACAACGGGAAGCAATTTAAATCATCACAATTCAATGACTTGCTTGCTGAGCGTGGGATTAAACACACGTATACAGCCTTTTATAGCCCGCAAGCAAACGCAAGCGAGCGAGTCAATCGGTCCATTCTCGAGGGAATAAGAACTTATTTGAAAGGGGACGGAACTTTGTGGGACAAACACTTGTCAAGCATCGCCGAGGCGCTCACCACCAGTCAATAGGTTGCACACCATACTATGCTCTTTTCGGCCAACAAATGCCGTCACACGCTAATGAATATGCTCTATTTCGAAAACTTGGAACACTCGACGAAAGTATTATCGGAAAGGCTGACAAGCTTGAGTTGATAAGAAACGCTATAAGCGAAAACATCAAGAAGGCGTTCGAAAATTCTGCCAAAAGGTATAATTTGCGAAGTACCGCAGACGCCTTACAGATAGGAGATAATGTCTACAGAAGGAATTTTATTAGTTATTCCGATCAGTTTGTTATTTTTATGTTTGTTATTTTTATGTATATTTCCATAGGTAGGGTGGTCTGATCTAATGTTATAGGTACAAGTAAAAACAATTTACTTCACCTTACGGCCCAACGTTTCGCTAAATCTTCTTAGCTTCATCAGGGGCGTCCTGTTTTTATTTTCCAACATTTGCATTACATGAAATAAAAACATATGTATACACATAAATAGTACACCAAACATTTAACAAAAATTGAAAAAACGAGAAACAGAAAATTTGTTTAACTTACATGTTAAATTATAATTTTTATAAATAACACATTAAAAATATAAGTTAATAACTACCAACAAGATTGGTAAACATCGTCAAACTAAATAAACAAAATAAACAAAATCATAAGCAAGCGATGTAAGCAGCCGCAATGTCATCCGTGTCTTCCTTCTTGTTTATTGCCTTGTCCCTCTTTTGCATGATTCTTAATGCCTCTAACGTGTATCTTGTTTTTTCCCTACTTTCCTTGTCTATAATTTTAGCGCCTGTGAAATCAGCTGTGTGCCTGGTTGTTGTGATGTGATGCGAGAGTGCCGTACTGTGTTTTTGTTTTTTAATATCTGCTTCATGTTCCGCAAGGCGAGTTCCTAGTGTTCTTTTTGTTGTCCCGATGTATACTTTGTTGCAGTTTTCGTCTTTTGTACCTTTACAAGCGATCTCGTATATTACATTGCTTTGTTGTTGGATAGGGATTGGACTTTTAACTTTTGTAAACAATCGCGATATTGTGTGATTGGACTTATAAGCTAACTTGACGTTGTGTTCTTTGTCTATGTTTTTGTTGATGTTTTCGGTTAGTTTCGGAATGTATGTGACGCTGAAATATTGATTGGTTGCATTTGTTGGTATATTGTTTAATGTTGTATTTTGTTGACTGTTTATTTGTGATAGTTTGTCTTCTATTAAGTTGCGTGCCAGGTGGTCAGGATAGTTTGTAGTGCCGCTTGTCCCTTTTGCTAGATGCAAAAAAAAAAAAAAAAAAGGAAAAAAAGGAAAAAACTTGCTGCCAAACATACCAGCAGAATTTTATTTTATATACTGGTCATACGGCCATCTATCGGTCACGTCTTCGCCCTTACCCTAGCGGCAAAATTTAAGTGTCAAAGGCTTCAGTGGAAAGCCTTGCTCTCTGTCGTTCTGTCAAAATTTGACATATGAAATCTATCTCTCTGCAGGAGTTTCCTGTTTGACAAAGAGTTCAACCTAAGTCTTTTTCCTCGTGGCTTTCAACCAGACCGGTAGTGTACGCGTTTGCTAACAAAAGTGTTTTTTTTGTTCCTAAGTTCCAGAAACTTATTAACCATAATTTATGGCATTTGCCTTTACATAGGCTACATATTGAAAGAAAAAGGAAGGTAAGACATAATAAAATAAAGTGAAAGCTTTTAGTTTGCTACCATATCTTTCAAAAATCTCAATAGATTGGCATACTGAAAAAGTAACACATCAATATAATTGGGACGAGCTTTTGAAAGACTAGGATCGATTCTCTACATATGCCCGAATTGGTGCCATTCCCTACAGGGTAAGTCGCTCATTTCCATCTCACCACATTAGATTTTTAAAGGCATTCTTGTTTTGGATTTAATTTTTATTAGATTTGGCACCAAATTAGAAGTCTACAACAAGCAAGATTTTTTTCCCCTACTTTCTCCAAGTCATGAGCATATACATAGCTGGGAAGCTTATAGTTAGCCTCTAATCATACCTACATACCTACCATA
Source organism: Philophylla caesio (assembly GCA_963971545.1). Classification (NCBI taxonomy): domain Eukaryota; kingdom Metazoa; phylum Arthropoda; class Insecta; order Diptera; family Tephritidae; genus Philophylla; species Philophylla caesio. The sequence continues at coordinate 14,061,277 of OZ020605.1, forward strand.
TATATGTACATACCTATGGCCCTACTCAGCTACCGGCATATTTTTAAGAGAAGAGCAACAGCAACGTTGTGCTGTCCGGCTTAGGTAGAGCGCCGATCCTCGCGAGCGCAGAAAATGCTGCCGTGCTTTTACAGTGGGACACTTAGCCTACAAGAGTGCCCACAATAATGTGCTCACCGTATTAGAGTTACGTTCATAATATATCCAGTTCTTGCTGTGTTAAATTTTTTTTGCGTTTGAAAACCTAAAAATATGAAACAATATTAGAGGGATTTTTTTTAAATTTAATTTGGCACTCAACGTGTTTGGAGTCGCTATTAGATTTAGAAACTTATATTTATACTAGCGTCTAAATTCCCAAGAAGATATGAATTTTTATATGAAAAATAGTGAAGTGCAAAGAAAAAAAAAGATATCTTAAAATAGTTAAAAAAAAAAGAAAAAAGGGGTTAAAGTTTGTATTTCCATACTCGCGCAACCTAATTTAATAATGTACCTATTGTACAGATGTATGTATGTGCACACAAAACTAATAGGACACACAAACATATTTACATATTCATGCAGCTGTCACTCTCTTAATATGCAAGTTCCAGCGCCAGCTATCATCACACTCCGCTCATCGAAAGATCTTTCGCCGTGGGAGCTTTGATGCAAGTGATCTCTTGAATTTTTATATACCTATTTACATATTAACTATTCTTAAAATATCTAAGCGATTTTAACAAAACACATAAGCGAGCATTGTTGTTTGTTTAAAATCCATTGCCTAAGAGCTTGAAAAAAATATATATAAAACATACATACATACATATGTACAGCCATGCTCTTTTAATGGTACATAAATGGACTATTCGAGGAATAATAAAAGAAAAAGAAACATTATTTAAAAGAGAATGGCTTACATTACTTATGAATAGATAAATATCTCATAATAATCCTAAGTAAGTTATGTTTGGAATAGAAATGCAAGCCGCGCTCTTAATTGGCTCTTGCATAATTTCACACTTGTGTTGAGACATCTGTACGTTGTTGCTAGTATTGATCATACATATCTACATATTTAATACTTACGTTTACATCTACTTAAAACATAAGGGTAGTACCTGTGCGCTAGCCTGTACAACCGATTATATTTTTTTTGTCCAGATTTAATTTTATATGAATTAATCGTAATTAAGATCAGGATTATTGTGCTTTTGTTATGGAAACAACATGGAGTTATTTGTATTAAAAACTTCTGAAATTTAAATATGTGCTAATTTGTGTTTTTAAGAAAAGGAACCATGCAGCGGCGAAGGGTTAATAGGCGCGTTAATCGTTAGATTTTTTTTGGGATCACTGCATAAATTTTGAGATAGGTGCACATTGGTGATCATGGAAGGGTGGGCGTATCTGTTGTTGCCACTCCATCTTGCAACAACACCACGAGCAGCGAGTCAGCATGGTAGTAACTCATATGGGTTTAGTATATTCTCCCCTCTTTCCTATCACGATCTTTAGCGTTAATTTCCTCTGCCCCCCCCTACAAATCAGGATTTCCTACCTTCATTCCCGCTCATCCCAAACAGCACGCGATTTTTTTTATTGTTTTATTTTTGTATTGCAATGCGAGCAAAACACCCTGCAGTCATTTTCAAACCCATCCCAAGCCGACGATGCTGAGCCGGTACAAGCGCGTGCTCTGCTAGGTGTACCTTACATCCGTTCGTGCAACCTACAAGGTTACATGCTACAAAATAAAATAATTGGCGCCCAACGTGGGGCCATTCGTTTGAAAAAAATAGATAATTTTTTTTTATTTAATAGGTTGAGGTTTTTTTTAGAATTCGCCTTAGCATTCAAACGTATTAGGCCTTACTTATATTTCAATATTCAAGTAAATAACACCTTTACTTAATTTCTATAAAGCTATTTCCCTCCTGATTTGTCATCTTTTTCCTTTGTGCAGTTTGCCAGCTAAGGGTTTGTTAGAACACAAGTATAGACTGCGGACTAAAGTAGTCAAGTCCCTGGCAAAACTACACACGGCATGCGTTTATGCGTGATTTCATTGATATACTAGCTTATAAATACTTCAACGTAGGTCTAGTTTCTGAAGTCACATGAAGTATAAGCCATTTGATACTTGTGTTCCAATCGGTTTGTGTATTTGAGTTCCTGATATAAGGTTTTACGTGGATGCTAGCTGCTGCCTTTCGGTTACTCTTACGCCTACAGGTAGTGACACCCTAAATATTCCCTTACACGTTAATGATTTTTTTTCTTTTCCTAAATTTTATTCTTCAACTCTTTCCCTAATCTTTCTAAGTCGACTCTTCTTCTTTTTAGCTGTAACATTTTAATTTCAGTTAGCTTGGATGCGATCTCATGGTAGAAATCTGTGGATTGTCCGCTTTCGAAAATTAGTTGTTTCATAATACTATTAGCTTTCGTTTCACACTTAAGTTTACCCATTTATCGCACTACCTAACTTAGAACCTAGAAGGGTTTTTACCATCACCATTCCCGGAAGTCGTTTGCATGGTATCCAATTATTGTATTTATTTTATTTGAGATTTTACTACTTTCGTTTATCATTTAAATATCATACCATTTCAGATAATCGATTTTTTTTTTTGAAATGTCAGTAAGGCATAGCAGTGAAGATTTAACTCGCGTTACAGACTTTCAAGCTCAATGCTTTATCTGCACGAGTGCTATAGAGCTGGAAGCTCAATTGTTACAAACGCCTTGCAATCATACTTTTCATAGAGTTTGCTTTATTACTAGAGTAGGTGCCAGTTCTAATAAAGCTTGTCCAGTTTGCAAGACTGCTTTGCATTCTTCAACTTCCAACTTACTGGACATCCCTACTTCTGGTCAGTCAACTAGTGCTGCATTCCATACTCCGGCAAAAACGCATAATACTAGATCGCAAGGTAAACGTAGCAGACAAGAATCTATAATGCTTTCCGCTGGCGGTAGCAATGACAATGATCCTTCGGGGAGTGCAAATTTAGCAGGGCATGAAGCTCAGGCCTTTAGTCTTGGGGGATTTCAAAAGGCAATAGAAGACGCCTTAATTGCTGCTACTGCCAAGCAAACTGAGTTTTTGAATAGGACTCTAGAAACTGGATTAGATAGACTTTCGCTCCGACTTTCTTCTCAGACCTCAAATGAAGATAGAGCGTCGAATGTGGGAATGCCGACATTGCCCGAGGTTGAGCACCAGACTTTTCAGAGAATCTTAGGATTACCTCCTGCAGATAATCCTACAGGTAGTGGACCCATTACTAGAAATTCGCCTCCAGAAGTGCAAAATAACCTCATGGATCTGCGTCCAGATCGCATTAGTCAGATTATTTCGAATTGGAAACTCCGGTTTACAGGCAAGTCTTCAATGTCAGTTGATGATTTCATTTATCGCATAGAGGCGTTGACGAAACAGACTTTTATACAATCCCTGACAATCCGCTTCACAAACGAATAGTAACAAATCCTAGAGTTTGTAAACTCAACCTGTAACTAAGTCCCGATCGCAGCTTCGCAGATTATCTTATAATAAAAGGCGTAAGACCGAAAGAAAGAAACTAGTTGCGGCTGTGATTGGTAAAACGCAAGATTTCCGACCTTATGCTAAAGTCACTCTCTTAGGCCGAACAGTCGTAGATCTAATGGACACCGGAGCAACAATTAGTTGTATAGGTGGCAATTTCTGTCGTGAATTGATTGACTCCTCCAATTGCTATCAACCAGTGTCACTTACTGTTCGCACTGCCGATGGTAAAGCACAGAATATCATAGGCAAATTAATGACCTCGGTAACTTTTCACGGGCAATCAAAACTGCTTTTATTCTATATAGTACCATCTTTATCTCAAGATTTATATCTTGGAATCGATTTTTGGGACAGCTTTGAGCTACTTCCAAAGCAATTATTAGAAAAATGTTTAGAGACTTTAAATTTGGAGGATCCAAAGATGCGACCGCTAAATTTTGAGCAGCGTAATTTCACGCAAAGTAAATTTACCAAAGGCTTTTCAGCCAAGCTAGCGCCGACTTTCATAAAAGCTAGAATAAAGAGGAAACTTGGAAATTGCTATTACGAACTAGAAGATTTGCAAGGACGTCCTGTTGGTAAATTTCACGCAAAAGATATAAAACAATAGCTTTGCTGTAATTGAATTCAGTTCCGCTCCAAGCGTGGTCACCCTTTACTTGTTGTTACCTCGTAAAGTGTGATCTTGTCGGGGGGGACTTGTAGTGGCGCTTGTCCCTTTTGCTAGATGCAAAAAAAAAAAAAAAGGAAAAAAAGGAAAAAACTTGCTGCCAAACATACCAGCAGAATTTTATTTTATATACTGGTCATACGGCCATCTATCGGTCACGTCTTCGCCCTTACCCTAGCGGCAAAATTTAAGTGTCAAAGGCTTCAGTGGAAAGCCTTGCTCTCTGTCGTTCTGTCAAAATTTGACATATGAAATCTATCTCTCTGCAGGAGTTTCCTGTTTGACAAAGAGTTCAACCTAAGTCTTTTTCCTCGTGGCTTTCAACCAGACCGGTAGTGTACGCGTTTGCTAACAAAAGTGTTTTTTTTGTTCCTAAGTTCCAGAAACTTATTAACCATAATTTATGGCATTTGCCTTTACATAGGCTACATATTGAAATAAAAAGGAAGGTAAGACATAATAAAATAAAGTGAAAGCTTTTAGTTTGCTACCATATCTTTCAAAAATCTCAATAGATTGGCATACTGAAAAAGTAACACATCAATATAATTGGGACGAGCTTTTGAAAGACTAGGATCGATTCTCTACATATGCCCGAATTGGTGCCATTCCCTACAGGGTAAGTCGCTCATTTCCATCTCACCACATTAGATTTTTAAAGGCATTCTTGTTTTGGATTTAATTTTTATTAGATTTGGCACCAAATTAGAAGTCTACAACAAGCAAGATTTTTTTCCCCTACTTTCTCCAAGTCATGAGCATATACATAGCTGGGAAGCTTATAGTTAGCCTCTAATCATACCTACATACCTACCATATATATGTACATACCTATGGCCCTACTCAGCTACCGGCATATTTTTAAGAGAAGAGCAACAGCAACGTTGTGCTGTCCGGCTTAGGTAGAGCGCCGATCCTCGCGAGCGCAGAAAATGCTGCCGTGCTTTTACAGTGGGACACTTAGCCTACAAGAGTGCCCACAATAATGTGCTCACCGTATTAGAGTTACGTTCATAATATATCCAGTTCTTGCTGTGTTAAATTTTTTTTGCGTTTGAAAACCTAAAAATATGAAACAATATTAGAGGGATTTTTTTTAAATTTAATTTGGCACTCAACGTGTTTGGAGTCGCTATTAGATTTAGAAACTTATATTTATACTAGCGTCTAAATTCCCAAGAAGATATGAATTTTTATATGAAAAATAGTGAAGTGCAAAGAAAAAAAAAAAGACATTGATATCTTAAAATAGTTAAAAAAAAAGAAAAAAGGGGTTAAAGTTTGTATTTCCATACTCGCGCAACCTAATTTAATAATGTACCTATTGTACAGATGTATGTATGTGCACACAAAACTAATAGGACACACAAACATATTTACATATTCATGCAGCTGTCACTCTCTTAATATGCAAGTTCCAGCGCCAGCTATCATCACACTCCGCTCATCGAAAGATCTTTCGCCGTGGGAGCTTTGATGCAAGTGATCTCTTGAATTTTTATATACCTATTTACATATTAACTATTCTTAAAATATCTAAGCGATTTTAACAAAACACATAAGCGAGCATGAGTAGGTGTATTGTTGTTTGTTTAAAATCCATTGCCTAAGAGCTTGAAAAAAAATATATATAAAACATACATACATACATATGTACAGCCATGCTCTTTTAATGGTACATAAATGGACTATTCGAGGAATAATAAAAGAAAAAGAAACATTATTTAAAAGAGAATGGCTTACATTACTTATGAATAGATAAATATCTCATAATAATCCTAAGTAAGTTATGTTTGGAATAGAAATGCAAGCCGCGCTCTTAATTGGCTCTTGCATAATTTCACACTTGTGTTGAGACATCTGTACGTTGTTGCTAGTATTGATCATACATATCTACATATTTAATACTTACGTTTACATCTACTTAAAACATAAGGGTAGTACCTGTGCGCTAGCCTGTACAACCGATTGTATTTTTTTTGTCCAGATTTAATTTTATATGAATTAATCGTAATTAAGATCAGGATTATTGTGCTTTTGTTATGGAAACAACATGGAGTTATTTGTATTAAAAACTTCTGAAATTTAAATATGTGCTAATTTGTGTTTTTAAGAAAAGGAACCATGCAGCGGCGAAGGGTTAATAGGCGCGTTAATCGTTAGATTTTTTTTGGGATCACTGCATAAATTTTGAGATAGGTGCACATTGGTGATCATGGAAGGGTGGGCGTATCTGTTGTTGCCACTCCATCTTGCAACAACACCACGAGCAGCGAGTCAGCATGGTAGTAACTCATATGGGTTTAGTATATTCTCCCCTCTTTCCTATCACGATCTTTAGCGTTAATTTCCTCTGCCCCCCCCCTACAAATCAGGATTTCCTACCTTCATTCCCGCTCATCCCAAACAGCACGCGATTTTTTTTATTGTTTTATTTTTGTATTGCAATGCGAGCAAAACACCCTGCAGTCATTTTCAAACCCATCCCAAGCCGACGATGCTGAGCCGGTACAAGCGCGTGCTCTGCTAGGTGTACCTTACATCCGTTCGTGCAACCTACAAGGTTACATGCTACAAGTTATTTGCTTTTAGTATGTCGTTTATTTTCTTTATGTTAGTGGCTTGGAATTGTTGGTGGCTTATAGTCAGTACTTTGTGTATAAAGTTTTTGGCTGTATTGATTTTGTATTTTCGTGGTTGTGAAGACAAGTAATTAATTAGTCGTCCAGAGGACGATGGTTTCGAGTACCAGTTGAGGAGTAATTTGGTGGTGCTTTTATAAATACGTACATCTAAAAAGGGGATGTTGTTATCTTCTTCAATTTCCATTGTAAATTTTAATTTAGTATGGTAAGAGTTTAATGTTCTTAGAATCGTTTTCACGTCCTTACGTTTAATTATCGCAAATATATCGTCCACGTATTTGACAATAAATTTAATGTTAATTTGTTGTTTTTTTAATTCCAAAATTGTATGGTCAAGTAAATCATCCATGACAATATCTGCTATTGTGGGCGAGAGGGGGTTGCCCATAGGCATGCCAAAAGTTTGTGTGTATAAGTTATTGTTGTACGTGAAGTAGTTGTTATCTTTAATACAGAATTCTAGGATCTCTTGGAATTTGTGTTTAGGAATCTGAGTTTCTTGTTTGATGCTGTCCCATTTATTTATTATAATTTTTGATGCTAAGCTTGTGGGTATGTTAGTAAACAAGGACACAACATCGAAGGACACCAATACATCTTCTTCTAGTAAACAAATATTTTCTAATTTGTCTTTCAGTTTAAATACATTTTTAATGTTATATTCCTCTGACACTAGCGTCCTCAGGATGTTTCCGACGTACTTGGACAGCTTATAGCATGGCACGCTTACCGATGAAACTATCGGGCGCACAGGAAAATCAGGTTTATGGATTTTTGGGAGTCCATAAAGTCTAGGCGCAGTTGAAGTTGTGCTAGTGAGGTAATGCTTTTCTCTTGTCGATATGTATTTGTTTTTGTGAAGTTCGGGAACAATGTTGTTGTTTTTCCTTTGGAGTTTATTTGTTGGGTCGTTTCTTATTGTTTTGTATGTATTTCTGTCTTCAAGTAGGCTGTTTATTTTATTGATGTAGTCAACTTTGTATATTACCACCGTTTTATTTCCCTTGTCAGCGTCAGTTAAAATGATGTTATTGTTGTGCAAGTTTAAAAAGTTTTTTGTTTTATAAAAAGTTTCTAAAATGAATTTTTCGGACGAGTTATGTTTTACATTTCTTTTAAAAAGTAGAATTCTGTTGCTTAATTTGTTTCTTTCTATTTCTTTTGCTTTATTGTCTCGTAACGTTTGTATTACTTGCTCCATTTCTGCTATTATGTGGATTGGTGAAAAACTGTCCTTTGTTGTTGGTAATGTGAATTTTCTCCCAAGAGAGAGAAGCCACTTTACTTCTTCGGGAAAATCTATCTTCGTCTTGTTTATAAACCAGTCGTTGTTAGTGTTTATTCCTAGTTTTCTCATTTGCTCGCTCTTAAGTTTGTTTAATTTTGCATTAAGCGTTATTCCTTTGTCATTTGATATATTTTCACCTAGGAATTTCTGTTTGGTTATAAATGCGTCGAACTCTTCCTGACTAAGTATTGGTTTAAGTTTTTGTTGTACATGAAAAGCCAGTGTCTTGGTTGTATTGATGTTTATGTTTGTTTGTGTGATTTCTATGTTCAGTATTTTCATAAGAAACGATTGTTTAGCTTTTTCCATTTGCTGTTTTACTTTTTGTGATGTGGTGTCTATTATTATGTTTTTTGTTGCGTTTGTTAAGTGGGTAGGAATTAGTCGGTACTTTTTGCATTCTAATAAGAATTTCAGTTGTTCTGTTTGTTTAGCCAACTTTTGTTTTTGCTTACTGTAGTGTTTAAGTGTTATACAGGCATATTCCCCGTGTTTGTATTTCATATGTTTGTAAAAGTCTTTCATTATGGTGTTAATTTTGTTCTTATTAGTGTTGGAATTCTAAAAACGATAACTAGTCGGCAGGCCTTCCGCAGTGAATATTTTATTAGTTATTCCGATCAGTTTGTTATTTTTATGTTTGTTATTTTTATGTATATTTCCATAGGTAGGCTGGTCTGATCTAATGTTATAGGTACAAGTAAAAACAATTTACTTCACCTTACGGCCCAACGTTTCGCTAAATCTTCTTAGCTTCATCAGGGGCGTCCTGTTTTTATTTTCCAACATTTGCATTACATGAAATAAAAACATATGTATACACATAAATAGTACACCAAACATTTAACAAAAATTGAAAAAACGAGAAACAGAAAATTTGTTTAACTTACATCTTAAATTATAATTTTTATAAATAACACATTAAAAATATAAGTTAATAACTACCAACAAGATTGGTAAACATCGTCAAACTAAATAAACAAAATAAACAAAATCATAAGCAAGCGATGTAAGCAGCCGCAATGTCATCCGTGTCTTCCTTCTTGTTTATTGCCTTGTCCCTCTTTTGCATGATTCTTAATGCCTCTAACGTGTATCTTGTTTTTTCCCTACTTTCCTTGTCTATAATTTTAGCGCCTGTGAAATCAGCTGTGTGCCTGGTTGTTGTGATGTGATGTGAGAGTGCCGTACTGTGTTTTTGTTTTTTAATATCTGCTTCATGTTCCGCAAGGCGAGTTCCTAGTGTTCTTTTTGTTGTCCCGATGTATACTTTGTTGCAGTTTTCGTCTTTTGTACCTTTACAAGCGATCTCGTATATTACATTGCTTTGTTGTTGGATAGGGATTGGACTTTTAACTTTTGTAAACAATCGCGATAATGTGTGATTGGACTTATAAGCTAACTTGACGTTGTGTTCTTTGTCTATGTTTTTGTTGATGTTTTCGGTTAGTTTCGGAATGTATGTGACGCTGAAATATTGATTGGTTGCATTTGTTGGTATATTGTTTAATGTTGTATTTTGTTGACTGTTTATTTGTGATAGTTTGTCTTCTATTAAGTTGCGTACCAGGTGGTCAGGATAGTTATTTGCTTTTAGTATGTCGTTTATTTTCTTTATGTTAGTGGCTTGGAATTGTTGGTGGCTTATAGTCAGTACTTTGTGTATAAAGTTTTTGGCTGTATTGATTTTGTATTTTCGTGGTTGTGAAGACAAGTAATTAATTAGTCGTCCAGAGGACGATGGTTTCGAGTACCAGTTGAGGAGTAATTTGGTGGTGCTTTTATAAATACGTACATCTAAAAAGGGGATGTTGTTATCTTCTTCAATTTCCATTGTAAATTTTAATTTAGTATGGTAAGAGTTTAATGTTCTTAGAATCGTTTTCACGTCCTTACGTTTAATTATCGCAAATATATCGTCCACGTATTTGACAATAAATTTAATGTTAATTTGTTGTTTTTTTAATTCCAAAATTGTATGGTCAAGTAAATCATCCATGACAATATCTGCTATTGTGGGCGAGAGGGGGTTGCCCATAGGCATGCCAAAAGTTTGTGTGTATAAGTTATTGTTGTACGTGAAGTAGTTGTTATCTTTAATACAGAATTCTAGGATCTCTTGGAATTTGTGTTTAGGAATCTGAGTTTCTTGTTTGATGCTGTCCCATTTATTTATTATAATTTTTGATGCTAAGCTTGTGGGTATGTTAGTAAACAAGGACACAACATCGAAGGACACCAATACATCTTCTTCTAGTAAACAAATATTTTCTAATTTGTCTTTCAGTTTAAATACATTTTTAATGTTATATTCCTCTGACACTAGCGTCCTCAGGATGTTTCCGACGTACTTGGACAGCTTATAGCATGGCACGCTTACCGATGAAACTATCGAGCGCACAGGAAAATCAGGTTTATGGATTTTTGGGAGTCCATAAAGTCTAGGCGCAGTTGAAGTTGTGCTAGTGAGGTAATGCTTATCTCTTGTCGATATGTATTTGTTTTTGTGAAGTTCGGGAACAATGTTGTTGTTTTTCCTTTGGAGTTTATTTGTTGGGTCGTTTCTTATTGTTTTGTATGTATTTCTGTCTTCAAGTAGGCTGTTTATTTTATTGATGTAGTCAACTTTGTATATTACCACCGTTTTATTTCCCTTGTCAGCGTCAGTTAAAATGATGTTATTGTTGTGCAAGTTTAAAAAGTTTTTTGTTTTATAAAAAGTTTCTAAAATGAATTTTTCGGACGAGTTATGTTTTACATTTCTTTTAAAAAGTAGAATTCTGTTGCTTAATTTGTTTCTTTCTATTTCTTTTGCTTTATTGTCTCGTAACGTTTGTATTACTTGCTCCATTTCTGCTATTATGTGGATTGGTGAAAAACTGTCCTTTGTTGTTGGTAATGTGAATTTTCTCCCAAGAGAGAGAAGCCACTTTACTTCTTCGGGAAAATCTATCTTCGTCTTGTTTATAAACCAGTCGTTGTTAGTGTTTATTCCTAGTTTTCTCATTTGCTCGCTCTTAAGTTTGTTTAATTTTGCATTAAGCGTTATTCCTTTGTCATTTGATATATTTTCACCTAGGAATTTCTGTTTGGTTATAAATGCGTCGAACTCTTCCTGACTAAGTATTGGTTTAAGTTTTTGTTGTGCATGAAAAGCCAGTGTCTTGGTTGTATTGATGTTTATGTTTGTTTGTGTGATTTCTATGTTCAGTATTTTCATAAGAAACGATTGTTTAGGTTTTTCCATTTGCTGTTTTACTTTTTGTGATGTGGTGTCTATTATTATGTTTTTTGTTGCGTTTGTTAAGTGGGTAGGAATTAGTCGGTACTTTTTGCATTCTAATAAGAATTTCAGTTGTTCTGTTTGTTTAGCCAACTTTTGTTTTTGCTTACTGTAGTGTTTAAGTGTTATACAGGCATATTCCCCGTGTTTGTATTTCATATGTTTGTAAAAGTCTTTCATTATGGTGTTAATTTTGTTCTTATTAGTGTTGGAATTCTAAAAACGATAACTAGTCGGCAGGCATTCCGCAGTGAATATTTTATTAGTTATTCCGATCAGTTTGTTATTTTAATGTTTGTTATTTTTATGTATATTTCCATAGGTAGGCTGGTCTGATCTAATGTTATAGGTACAAGTAAAAACAATTTACTTCACCTTACGGCCCAACGTTTCGCTAAATCTTCTTAGCTTCATCAGGGGCGTCCTGTTTTTATTTTCCAACATTTGCATTACATGAAATAAAAACATATGTATACACATAAATAGTACACCAAACATTTAACAAAAATTGAAAAAACGAGAAACAGAAAATTTGTTTAACTTACATCTTAAATTATAATTTTTATAAATAACACATTAAAAATATAAGTTAATACTACCAACAAGATTGGTAAACATCGTCAAACTAAATAAACAAAATAAACAAAATCATAAGCAAGCGATGTAAGCAGCCGCAATGTCATCCGTGTCTTCCTTCTTGTTTATTGCCTTGTCCCTCTTTTGCATGATTCTTAATGCCTCTAACGTGTATCTTGTTTTTTCCCTACTTTCCTTGTCTATAATTTTAGCGCCTGTGAAATCAGCTGTGTTCCTGGTTGTTGTGATGTGATGCGAGAGTGCCGTACTGTGTTTTTGTTTTTTAATATCTGCTTCATGTTCCGCAAGGCGAGTTCCTAGTGTTCTTTTTGTTGTCCCGATGTATACTTTGTTGCAGTTTTCGTCTTTTGTACCTTTACAAGCGATCTCGTATATTACATTGCTTTGTTGTTGGATAGGGATTGGACTTTTAACTTTTGTAAACAATCGCGATATTGTGTGATTGGACTTATAAGCTAACTTGACGTTGTGTTCTTTGTCTATGTTTTTGTTGATGTTTTCGGTTAGTTTCGGAATGTATGTGACGCTGAAATATTGATTGGTTGCATTTGTTGGTATATTGTTTAATGTTGTATTTTGTTGACTGTTTATTTGTGATAGTTTGTCTTCTATTAAGTTGCGTGCCAGGTGGTCAGGATAGTTATTTGCTTTTAGTATGTCGTTTATTTTCTTTATGTTAGTGGCTTGGAATTGTTGGTGGCTTATAGTCAGTACTTTGTGTATAAAGTTTTTGGCTGTATTGATTTTGTATTTTCGTGGTTGTGAAGACAAGTAATTAATTAGTCGTCCAGAGGACGATGGTTTCGAGTACCAGTTGAGGAGTAATTTGGTGGTGCTTTTATAAATACGTACATCTAAAAAGGGGATGTTGTTATCTTCTTCAATTTCCATTGTAAATTTTAATTTAGTATGGTAAGAGTTTAATGTTCTTAGAATCGTTTCCACGTCCTTACGTTTAATTATCGCAAATATATCGTCCGTCGTATTTGACAATAAATTTAATGTTAATTTGTTGTTTTTTTAATTCCAAAATTGTATGGTCAAGTAAATCATCCATGACAATATCTGCTATTGTGGGCGAGAGGGGGTTGCCCATAGGCATGCCAAAAGTTTGTGTGTATAAGTTATTGTTGTACGTGAAGTAGTTGTTATCTTTAATACAGAATTCTAGGATCTCTTGGAATTTGTGTTTAGGAATCTGAGTTTCTTGTTTGATGCTGTCCCATTTATTTATTATAATTTTTGATGCTAAGCTTGTGGGTATGTTAGTAAACAAGGACACAACATCGAAGGACACCAATACATCTTCTTCTAGTAAACAAATATTTTCTAATTTGTCTTTCAGTTTAAATACATTTTTAATGTTATATTCCTCTGACACTAGCGTCCTCAGGATGTTTCCGACGTACTTGGACAGCTTATAGCATGGCACGCTTACCGATGAAACTATCGGGCGCACAGGAAAATCAGGTTTATGGATTTTTGGGAGTCCATAAAGTCTAGGCGCAGTTGAAGTTGTGCTAGTGAGGTAATGCTTTTCTCTTGTCGATATGTATTTGTTTTTGTGAAGTTCGGGAACAATGTTGTTGTTTTTCCTTTGGAGTTTATTTGTTGGGTCGTTTCTTATTGTTTTGTATGTATTTCTGTCTTCAAGTAGGCTGTTTATTTTATTGATGTAGTCAACTTTGAATATTACCACCGTTTTATTTCCCTTGTCAGCGTCAGTTAAAATGATGTTATTGTTGTGCAAGTTTAAAAAGTTTTTTGTTTTATAAAAAGTTTCTAAAATGAATTTTTCGGACGAGTTATGTTTTACATTTCTTTTAAAAAGTAGAATTCTGTTGCTTAATTTGTTTCTTTCTATTTCTTTTGCTTTATTGTCTCGTAACGTTTGTATTACTTGCTCCATTTCTGCTATTATGTGGATTGGTGAAAAACTGTCCTTTGTTGTTGGTAATGTGAATTTTCTCCCAAGAGAGAGAAGCCACTTTACTTCTTCGGGAAAATCTATCTTCGTCTTGTTTATAAACCAGTCGTTGTTAGTGTTTATTCCTAGTTTTCTCATTTGCACGCTCTTAAGCGTTGCATTAAGCGTTATTCCTTTGTCATTTGATATATTTTCACCTAGGAATTTCTGTTTGGTTATAAATGCGTCGAACTCTTCCTGACTAAGTATTGGTTTAAGTTTTTGTTGTACATGAAAAGCCAGTGTCTTGGTTGTATTGATGTTTATGTTTGTTTGTGTGATTTCTATGTTCAGTATTTTCATAAGAAACGATTGTTTAGCTTTTTCCATTTGCTGTTTTACTTTTTGTGATGTGGTGTCTATTATTATGTTTTTTGTTGCGTTTGTTAAGTGGGTAGGAATTAGTCGGTACTTTTTGCATTCCAATAAGAATTTTAGTTGTTCTGTTTGTTTAGCCAACTTTTGTTTTTGCTTACTGTAGTGTTGAAGTGTTATACAGGCATATTCCCCGTGTTTGTATTTCATATGTTTGTAAAAGTCTTTCATTATGGTGTTAATTTTGTTCTTATTAGTGTTGGAATTCTAAAAACGATAACTAGTCGGCAGGCCTTCCGCAGTGAATATTTTATTAGTTATTCCGATCAGTTTGTTATTTTTATGTTTGTTATTTTTATGTATAGGTACAAGTAAAAACAATTTACTTCACCTTACGGCCCAACGTTTCGCTAAATCTTCTTAGCTTCATCAGGGGCGTCCTGTTTTTATTTTCCAACATTTGCATTACATGAAATAAAAACATATGTATACACATAAATAGTACACCAAACATTTAACAAAAATTGAAAAAACGAGAAACAGAAAATTTGTTTAACTTACATCTTAAATTATAATTTTTATAAATAACACATTAAAAATATAAGTTAATAACTACCAACAAGATTGGTAAACATCGTCAAACTAAATAAACAAAATAAACAAAATCATAAGCAAGCGATGTAAGCAGCCGCAATGTCATCCGTGTCTTCCTTCTTGTTTATTGCCTTGTCCCTCTTTTGCATGATTCTTAATGCCTCTAACGTGTATCTTGTTTTTTCCCTACTTTCCTTGTCTATAATTTTAGCGCCTGTGAAATCAGCTGTGTGCCTGGTTGTTGTGATGTGATGTGAGAGTGCCGTACTGTGTTTTTGTTTTTTAATATCTGCTTCATGTTCCGCAAGGCGAGTTCCTAGTGTTCTTTTTGTTGTCCCGATGTATACTTTGTTGCAGTTTTCGTCTTTTGTACCTTTACAAGCGATCTCGTATATTACATTGCTTTGTTGTTGGATAGGGATTGGACTTTTAACTTTTGTAAACAATCGCGATAATGTGTGATTGGACTTATAAGCTAACTTGACGTTGTGTTCTTTGTCTATGTTTTTGTTGATGTTTTCGGTTAGTTTCGGAATGTATGTGACGCTGAAATATTGATTGGTTGCATTTGTTGGTATATTGTTTAATGTTGTATTTTGTTGACTGTTTATTTGTGATAGTTTGTCTTCTATTAAGTTGCGTACCAGGTGGTCAGGATAGTTATTTGCTTTTAGTATGTCGTTTATTTTCTTTATGTTAGTGGCTTGGAATTGTTGGTGGCTTATAGTCAGTACTTTGTGTATAAAGTTTTTGGCTGTATTGATTTTGTATTTTCGTGGTTGTGAAGACAAGTAATTAATTAGTCGTCCAGAGGACGATGGTTTCGAGTACCAGTTGAGGAGTAATTTGGTGGTGCTTTTATAAATACGTACATCTAAAAAGGGGATGTTGTTATCTTCTTCAATTTCCATTGTAAATTTTAATTTAGTATGGTAAGAGTTTAATGTTCTTAGAATCGTTTCCACGTCCTTACGTTTAATTATCGCAAATATATCGTCCGTCGTATTTGACAATAAATTTAATGTTAATTTGTTGTTTTTTTAATTCCAAAATTGTATGGTCAAGTAAATCATCCATGACAATATCTGCTATTGTGGGCGAGAGGGGGTTGCCCATAGGCATGCCAAAAGTTTGTGTGTATAAGTTATTGTTGTACGTGAAGTAGTTGTTATCTTTAATACAGAATTCTAGGATCTCTTGGAATTTGTGTTTAGGAATCTGAGTTTCTTGTTTGATGCTGTCCCATTTATTTATTATAATTTTTGATGCTAAGCTTGTGGGTATGTTAGTAAACAAGGACACAACATCGAAGGACACCAATACATCTTCTTCTAGTAAACAAATATTTTCTAATTTGTCTTTCAGTTTAAATACATTTTTAATGTTATATTCCTCTGACACTAGCGTCCTCAGGATGTTTCCGACGTACTTGGACAGCTTATAGCATGGCACGCTTACCGATGAAACTATCGGGCGCACAGGAAAATCAGGTTTATGGATTTTTGGGAGTCCATAAAGTCTAGGCGCAGTTGAAGTTGTGCTAGTGAGGTAATGCTTTTCTCTTGTCGATATGTATTTGTTTTTGTGAAGTTCGGGAACAATGTTGTTGTTTTTCCTTTGGAGTTTATTTGTTGGGTCGTTTCTTATTGTTTTGTATGTATTTCTGTCTTCAAGTAGGCTGTTTATTTTATTGATGTAGTCAACTTTGAATATTACCACCGTTTTATTTCCCTTGTCAGCGTCAGTTAAAATGATGTTATTGTTGTGCAAGTTTAAAAAGTTTTTTGTTTTATAAAAAGTTTCTAAAATGAATTTTTCGGACGAGTTATGTTTTACATTTCTTTTAAAAAGTAGAATTCTGTTGCTTAATTTGTTTCTTTCTATTTCTTTTGCTTTATTGTCTCGTAACGTTTGTATTACTTGCTCCATTTCTGCTATTATGTGGATTGGTGAAAAACTGTCCTTTGTTGTTGGTAATGTGAATTTTCTCCCAAGAGAGAGAAGCCACTTTACTTCTTCGGGAAAATCTATCTTCGTCTTGTTTATAAACCAGTCGTTGTTAGTGTTTATTCCTAGTTTTCTCATTTGCACGCTCTTAAGCGTTGCATTAAGCGTTATTCCTTTGTCATTTGATATATTTTCACCTAGGAATTTCTGTTTGGTTATAAATGCGTCGAACTCTTCCTGACTAAGTATTGGTTTAAGTTTTTGTTGTACATGAAAAGCCAGTGTCTTGGTTGTATTGATGTTTATGTTTGTTTGTGTGATTTCTATGTTCAGTATTTTCATAAGAAACGATTGTTTAGCTTTTTCCATTTGCTGTTTTACTTTTTGTGATGTGGTGTCTATTATTATGTTTTTTGTTGCGTTTGTTAAGTGGGTAGGAATTAGTCGGTACTTTTTGCATTCCAATAAGAATTTTAGTTGTTCTGTTTGTTTAGCCAACTTTTGTTTTTGCTTACTGTAGTGTTGAAGTGTTATACAGGCATATTCCCCGTGTTTGTATTTCATATGTTTGTAAAAGTCTTTCATTATGGTGTTAATTTTGTTCTTATTAGTGTTGGAATTCTAAAAACGATAACTAGTCGGCAGGCCTTCCGCAGTGAATATTTTATTAGTTATTCCGATCAGTTTGTTATTTTAATGTTTGTTATTTTTATGTATAGGTACAAGTAAAAACAATTTACTTCACCTTACGGCCCAACGTTTCGCTAAATCTTCTTAGCTTCATCAGGGGCGTCCTGTTTTTATTTTCCAACATTTGCATTACATGAAATAAAAACATATGTATACACATAAATAGTACACCAAACATTTAACAAAAATTGAAAAAACGAGAAACAGAAAATTTGTTTAACTTACATCTTAAATTATAATTTTTATAAATAACACATTAAAAATATAAGTTAATAACTACCAACAAGATTGGTAAACATCGTCAAACTAAATAAACAAAATAAACAAAATCATAAGCAAGCGATGTAAGCAGCCGCAATGTCATCCGTGTCTTCCTTCTTGTTTATTGCCTTGTCCCTCTTTTGCATGATTCTTAATGCCTCTAACGTGTATCTTGTTTTTTCCCTACTTTCCTTGTCTATAATTTTAGCGCCTGTGAAATCAGCTGTGTGCCTGGTTGTTGTGATGTGATGTGAGAGTGCCGTACTGTGTTTTTGTTTTTTAATATCTGCTTCATGTTCCGCAAGGCGAGTTCCTAGTGTTCTTTTTGTTGTCCCGATGTATACTTTGTTGCAGTTTTCGTCTTTTGTACCTTTACAAGCGATCTCGTATATTACATTGCTTTGTTGTTGGATAGGGATTGGACTTTTAACTTTTGTAAACAATCGCGATAATGTGTGATTGGACTTATAAGCTAACTTGACGTTGTGTTCTTTGTCTATGTTTTTGTTGATGTTTTCGGTTAGTTTCGGAATGTATGTGACGCTGAAATATTGATTGGTTGCATTTGTTGGTATATTGTTTAATGTTGTATTTTGTTGACTGTTTATTTGTGATAGTTTGTCTTCTATTAAGTTGCGTACCAGGTGGTCAGGATAGTTATTTGCTTTTAGTATGTCGTTTATTTTCTTTATGTTAGTGGCTTGGAATTGTTGGTGGCTTATAGTCAGTACTTTGTGTATAAAGTTTTTGGCTGTATTGATTTTGTATTTTCCTGGTTGTGAAGACAAGTAATTAATTAGTCGTCCAGAGGACGATGGTTTCGAGTACCAGTTGAGGAGTAATTTGGTGGTGCTTTTATAAATACGTACATCTAAAAAGGGGATGTTGTTATCTTCTTCAATTTCCATTGTAAATTTTAATTTAGTATGGTAAGAGTTTAATGTTCTTAGAATCGTTTTCACGTCCTTACGTTTAATTATCGCAAATATATCGTCCACGTATTTGACAATAAATTTAATGTTAATTTGTTGTTGGTTTTTTAATTCCAAAATTGTATGGTCAAGTAAATCATCCATGACAATATCTGCTATTGTGGGCGAGAGGGGGTTGCCCATAGGCATGCCAAAAGTTTGTGTGTATAAGTTATTGTTGTACGTGAAGTAGTTGTTATCTTTAATACAGAATTCTAGGATCTCTTGGAATTTGTGTTTAGGAATCTGAGTTTCTTGTTTGATGCTGTCCCATTTATTTATTATAATTTTTGATGCTAAGCTTGTGGGTATGTTAGTAAACAAGGACACAACATCGAAGGACACCAATACATCTTCTTCTAGTAAACAAATATTTTCTAATTTGTCTTTCAGTTTAAATACATTTTTAATGTTATATTCCTCTGACACTAGCGTCCTCAGGATGTTTCCGACGTACTTGGACAGCTTATAGCATGGCACGCTTACCGATGAAACTATCGGGCGCACAGGAAAATCAGGTTTATGGATTTTTGGGAGTCCATAACGTCTAGGCGCAGTTGAAGTTGTGCTAGTGAGGTAATGCTTTTCTCTTGTCGATATGTATTTGTTTTTGTGAAGTTCGGCAACAATGTTGTTGTTTTTCCTTTGGAGTTTATTTGTTGGGTCGTTTCTTATTGTTTTGTATGTATTTCTGTCTTCTAGTAGGCTGTTTATTTTATTGATGTAGTCAACTTTGTATATTACCACCGTTTTATTTCCCTTGTCAGCGTCAGTTAAAATGATGTTATTGTTGTGCAAGTTTAAAAAGTTTTTTGTTTTATAAAAAGTTTCTAAAATGAATTTTTCGGACGAGTTATGTATGTTTTATATTTCTTTTGAAAAGTAGAATTCTGTTGCTTAATTGGTTTCTTTCTATTTCTTTTGATTTATTGTCTCGTAACGTTTGTATTACTTGCTCCATTTCTGCTATTATGTGGATTGGTGAAAAACTGTCCTTTGTTGTTGGTAATGTGAATTTTCTCCCAAGAGAGAGAAGCCACTTTACTTCTTCGGGAAAATCTATCTTCGTCTTGTTTATAAACCAGTCGTTGTTAGTGTTTATTCCTAGTTTTCTCATTTGCTCGCTCTTAAGCGTTGCATTAAGCGTTATTCCTTTGTCATTTGATATATTTTCACCTAGGAATTTCTGTTTGGTTGTAAATGCGTCGAACTCTTCCTGACTAAGTATTGGTTTAAGTTTTGTTGTGCATGAAAAGCCAGTGTCTTGGTTGTATTGATGTTTATGTTTGTTTGTGTGATTTCTATGTTCAGTATTTTCATAAGAAACGATTGTTTAGCTTTTTCCATTTGCTGTTTTACTTTTTGTGATGTGGTGTCTATTATTATGTTTTTTGTTGCGTTTGTTAAGTGGGTAGGAATTAGTCGGTACTTTTTGCATTCTAATAAGAATTTCAGTTGTTCTGTTTGTTTAGCCAACTTTTGTTTTGCTTACTGTAGTGTTTAAGTGTTATACAGGCATATTCCCCGTGTTTGTATTTCATATGTTTGTAAAAGCCTTTCATTATGGTGTTAATTTTGTTCTTATTAGTGTTGGAATTCTAAAAACGATAACTAGTCGGCAGGCCTTCCGCAGTGAATATTTTATTAGTTATTCCGATCAGTTTGTTATTTTTATGTTTGTTATTTTTATGTATATTTCCATAGGTAGGCTGGTCTGATCTAATGTTATAGGTACAAGTAAAAACAATTTACTTCACCTTACGGCCCAACGTTTCGCTAAATCTTCTTAGCTTCATCAGGGGCGTCCTGTTTTTATTTTCTAACATTTGCATTACATGAAATAAAAACATATGTATACACATAAATAGTACACCAAACATTTAACAAAAATTGAAAAAACGAGAAACAGAAAATTTGTTTAACTTACATCTTAAATTATAATTTTTATAAATAACACATTAAAAATATAAGTTAATAACTACCAACAAGATTGGGAAACATCGTCAAACTAAATTAACAAAATAAACAAAATCATAAGCAAGCGATGTAAGCAGCCGCAATGTCATCCGTGTCTTCCTTCTTGTTTATTGCCTTGTCCCTCTTTTGCATGATTCTTAATGCCTCTAACGTGTATCTTGTTTTTTCCCTACTTTCCTTGTCTATAATTTTAGCGCCTGTGAAATCAGCTGTGTGCCTGGTTGTTGTGATGTGATGTGAGAGTGCCGTACTGTGTTTTTGTTTTTTAATATCTGCTTCATGTTCCGCAAGGCGAGTTCCTAGTGTTCTTTTTGTTGTCCCGATGTATACTTTGTTGCAGTTTTCGTCTTTTGTACCTTTACAAGCGATCTCGTATATTACATTGCTTTGTTGTTGGATAGGGATTGGACTTTTAACTTTTGTAAACAATCGCGATAACGTGTGATTGGACTTATAAGCTAACTTGACGTTGTGTTCTTTGTCTTTGTTTTTGTTGATGTTTTCGGTTAGTTTCGGAATGTATGTGACGCTGAAATATTGATTGGTTGCATTTGTTGGTATATTGTTTAATGTTGTATTTTGTTGACTGTTTATTTGTGATAGTTTGTCTTCTATTAAGTTGCGTACCAGGTGGTCAGGATAGTTATTTGCTTTTAGTATGTCGTTTATTTTCTTTATGTTAGTGGCTTGGAATTGTTGGTGGCTTATAGTCAGTACTTTGTGTATAAAGTTTTTGGCTGTATTGATTTTGTATTTTCTGTACTGACTATAAGCCACCAACAATTCCAAGCCACTAACATAAAGAAAATAAACGACATACTAAAAGCAAATAACTATCCTGACCACCTGGTACGCAACTTAATAGAAGACAAACTATCACAAATAAACAGTCAACAAAATACAACATTAAACAATATACCAACAAATGCAACCAATCAATATTTCAGCGTCACATACATTCCGAAACTAACCGAAAACATCAACAAAAACATAGACAAAGAACACAACGTCAAGTTAGCTTATAAGTCCAATCACACATTATCGCGATTGTTTACAAAAGTTAAAAGTCCAATCCCTATCCAACAACAAAGCAATGTAATATACGAGATCGCTTGTAAAGGTACAAAAGACGAAAACTGCAACAAAGTATACATCGGGACAACAAAAAGAACACTAGGAACTCGCCTTGCGGAACATGAAGCAGATATTAAAAAACAAAAACACAGTACGGCACTCTCACATCACATCACAACAACCAGGCACACAGCTGATTTCACAGGCGCTAAAATTATAGACAAGGAAAGTAGGGAAAAAACAAGATACACGTTAGAGGCATTAAGAATCATGCAAAAGAGGGACAAGGCAATAAACAAGAAGGAAGACACGGATGACATTGCGGCTGCTTACATCGCTTGCTTATGATTTTGTTTATTTTGTTTATTTAGTTTGACGATGTTTACCAATCTTGTTGGTAGTTATTAACTTATATTTTTAATGTGTTATTTATAAAAATTATAATTTAAGATATAAGTTAAACAAATTTTCTGTTTCTCGTTTTTTCAATTTTTGTTAAATGTTTGGTGTACTATTTATGTGTATACATATGTTTTTATTTCATGTAATGCAAATGTTGGAAAATAAAAACAGGACGCCCCTGATGAAGCTAAGAAGATTTAGCGAAACGTTGGGCCGTAAGGTGAAGTAAATTGTTTTTACTTGTACCTATAACATTAGATCAGACCAGCCTACCTATGGAAATATACATAAAAATAACAAACATAAAAATAACAAACTGATCGGAATAACTAATAAAATATTCACTGCGGAAGGCCTGCCGACTAGTTATCGTTTTTAGAATTCCAACACTAATAAGAACAAAATTAACACCATAATGAAAGACTTTTACAAACATATGAAATACAAACGCGGGGAATATGCCTGTATAACACTTAAACACTACAGTAAGCAAAAACAAAAGTTGGCTAAACAAACAGAACAACTGAAATTCTTATTATAATGCAAAAAGTACCGACTAATTCCTACCCACTTAACAAACGCAACAAAAAACATAATAATAGACACCGCATCACAAAAAGTAAAACAGCAAATGGAAAAAGCTAAACAATCGTTTCTTATGAAAATACTGAACATAGAAATCACACAAACAAACATAAACATCAATACAACCAAGACACTGGCTTTTCATGCACAACAAAAACTTAAACCAATACTTAGTCAGGAAGAGTTCGACGCATTTATAACCAAACAGAAATTCCTAGGTGAAAATATATCAAATGACAAAGGAATAACGCTTAATGCAAAATTAAACAAACTTAAGAGCGAGCAAATGAGAAAACTAGGAATAAACACTAACAACGACTGGTTTATAAACAAGACGAAGATAGATTTTCCCGAAGAAGTAAAGTGGCTTCTCTCTCTTGGGAGAAAATTCACATTACCAACAACAAAGGACAGTTTTTCACCAATCCACATAATAGCAGAAATGGAGCAAGTAATACAAACGTTACGAGACAATAAATCAAAAGAAATAGAAAGAAACCAATTTAGCAACAGAATTCTACTTTTCAAAAGAAATATAAAACATAACTCGTCCGAAAAATTCATTTTAGAAACTTTTTATAAAACAAAAAACTTTTTAAACTTGCACAACAATAACATCATTTTAACTGACGCTGACAAGGGAAATAAAACGGTGGTAATATACAAAGTTGACTACATCAATAAAATAAACAGCCTACTAGAAGACAGAAATACATACAAAACAATAAGAAACGACCCAACAAATAAACTCCAAAGGAAAAACAACAACATTGTTGCCGAACTTCACAAAAACAAATACATATCGACAAGAGAAAAGCATTACCTCACTAGCACAACTTCAACTGCGCCTAGACGTTATGGACTCCCAAAAATCCATAAACCTGATTTTCCTGTGCGCCCGATAGTTTCATCGGTAAGCGTTCCATGCTATAAGCTGTCCAAGTACGTCGGAAACATCCTGAGGACGCTAGTGTCAGAGGAATATAACATTAAAAATGTATTTAAACTGAAAGACAAATTAGAAAATATTTGTTTACTAGAAGAAGATGTATTGGTGTCCTTCGATGTTGTGTCCTTGTTTACTAACATACCCACAAGCTTAGCATCAAAAATTATAATAAATAAATGGGACAGCATCAAACAAGAAACTCAGATTCCTAAACACAAATTCCAAGAGATCCTAGAATTCTGTATTAAAGATAACAACTACTTCACGTACAACAATAACTTATACACACAAACTTTTGGCATGCCTATGGGCAACCCCCTCTCGCCCACAATAGCAGATATTGTCATGGATGATTTACTTGACCATACAATTTTGGAATTAAAAAAACAACAAATTAACATTAAATTTATTGTCAAATACGTGGACGATATATTTGCGATAATTAAACGTAAGGACGTGGAAACGATTCTAAGAACATTAAACTCTTACCATACTAAATTAAAATTTACAATGGAAATTGAAGAAGATAACAACATCCCCCTTTTTAGATGTACGTATTTATAAAAGCACCACCAAATTACTCCTCAACTGGTACTCGAAACCATCGTTCTCTGGACGACTAATTAATTACTTGTCTTCACAACCACGAAAATACAAAATCAATACAGCCAAAAACTTTATACACAAAGTACTGACTATAAGCCACCAACAAATCCAAGCCACTAACATAAAGAAAATAAACGACATACTAAAAGCAAATAACTATCCTGACCACCTGGTACGCAACTTAATAGAAGACAAACTATCACAAATAAACAGTCAACAAAATACAACATTAAACAATATACCAACAAATGCAACCAATCAATATTTCAGCGTCACATACATTCCGAAACTAACCGAAAACATCAACAAAAACATAGACAAAGAAAACAACGTCAAGTTAGCTTATAAGTCCAATCGCACATTATCGCGATTGTTTACAAAAGTTAAAAGTCCAATCCCTATCCAACAACAAAGCAATGTAATATACGAGATCGCTTGTAAAGGTACAAAAGACGAAAACTGCAACAAAGTATACATCGGGACAACAAAAAGAACACTAGGAACTCGCCTTGCGGAACATGAAGCAGATATTAAAAAACAAAAACACAGTACGGCACTCTCACATCACATCACAACAACCAGGCACACAGCTGATTTCACAGGCGCTAAAATTATAGACAAGGAAAGTAGGGAAAAAACAAGATACACGTTAGAGGCATTAAGAATCATGCAAAAGAGGGACAAGGCAATAAACAAGAAGGAAGACACGGATGACATTGCGGCTGCTTACATCGCTTGCTTATGATTTTGTTTATTTTGTTTATTTAGTTTGACGATGTTTACCAATCTTGTTGGTAGTTATTAACTTATATTTTTAATGTGTTATTTATAAAAATTATAATTTAAGATATAAGTTAAACAAATTTTCTGTTTCTCGTTTTTTCAATTTTTGTTAAATGTTTGGTGTACTATTTATGTGTATACATATGTTTTTATTTCATGTAATGCAAATGTTGGAAAATAAAAACAGGACGCCCCTGATGAAGCTAAGAAGATTTAGCGAAACGTTGGGCCGTAAGGTGAAGTAAATTGTTTTTACTTGTACCTATAACATTAGATCAGACCAGCCTACCTATGGAAATATACATAAAAATAACAAACATAAAAATAACAAACTGATCGGAATAACTAATAAAATATTCACTGCGGAAGGCCTGCCGACTAGTTATCGTTTTTAGAATTCCAACACTAATAAGAACAAAATTAACACCATAATGAAAGACTTTTACAAACATATGAAATACAAACGCGGGGAATATGCCTGTATAACACTTAAACACTACAGTAAGCAAAAACAAAAGTTGGCTAAACAAACAGAACAACTGAAATTCTTATTATAATGCAAAAAGTACCGACTAATTCCTACCCACTTAACAAACGCAACAAAAAACATAATAATAGACACCACATCACAAAAAGTAAAACAGCAAATGGAAAAAGCTAAACAATCGTTTCTTATGAAAATACTGAACATAGAAATCACACAAACAAACATAAACATCAATACAACCAAGACACTGGCTTTTCATGCACAACAAAAACTTAAACCAATACTTAGTCAGGAAGAGTTCGACGCATTTATAACCAAACAGAAATTCCTAGGTGAAAATATATCAAATGACAAAGGAATAACGCTTAATGCAAAATTAAACAAACTTAAGAGCGAGCAAATGAGAAAACTAGGAATAAACACTAACAACGACTGGTTTATAAACAAGACGAAGATAGATTTCCCCGAAGAAGTAAAGTGGCTTCTCTCTCTTGGGAGAAAATTCACATTACCAACAACAAAGGACAGTTTTTCACCAATCCACATAATAGCAGAAATGGAGCAAGTAATACAAACGTTACGAGACAATAAATCAAAAGAAATAGAAAGAAACCAATTTAGCAACAGAATTCTACTTTTCAAAAGAAATATAAAACATAACTCGTCCAAAAAATTCATTTTAGAAACTTTTTATAAAACAAAAAACTTTTTAAACTTGCACAACAATAACATCATTTTAACTGACGCTGACAAGGGAAATAAAACGGTGGTAATATACAAAGTTGACTACATCAATAAAATAAACAGCCTACTAGAAGACAGAAATACATACAAAACAATAAGAAACGACCCAACAAATAAACTCCAAAGGAAAAACAACAACATTGTTGCCGAACTTCACAAAAACAAATACATATCGACAAGAGAAAAGCATTACCTCACTAGCACAACTTCAACTGCGCCTAGACGTTATGGACTCCCAAAAATCCATAAACCTGATTTTCCTGTGCGCCCGATAGTTTCATCGGTAAGCGTTCCATGCTATAAGCTGTCCAAGTACGTCGGAAACATCCTGAGGACGCTAGTGTCAGAGGAATATAACATTAAAAATGTATTTAAACTGAAAGACAAATTAGAAAATATTTGTTTACTAGAAGAAGATGTATTGGTGTCCTTCGATGTTGTGTCCTTGTTTACTAACATACCCACAAGCTTAGCATCAAAAATTATAATAAATAAATGGGACAGCATCAAACAAGAAACTCAGATTCCTAAACACAAATTCCAAGAGATCCTAGAATTCTGTATTAAAGATAACAACTACTTCACGTACAACAATAACTTATACACACAAACTTTTGGCATGCCTATGGGCAACCCCCTCTCGCCCACAATAGCAGATATTGTCATGGATGATTTACTTGACCATACAATTTTGGAATTAAAAAAACAACAAATTAACATTAAATTTATTGTCAAATACGTGGACGATATATTTGCGATAATTAAACGTAAGGACGTGGAAACGATTCTAAGAACATTAAACTCTTACCATACTAAATTAAAATTTACAATGGAAATTGAAGAAGATAACAACATCCCCCTTTTTAGATGTACGTATTTATAAAAGCACCACCAAATTACTCCTCAACTGGTACTCGAAACCATCGTTCTCTGGACGACTAATTAATTACTTGTCTTCACAACCACGAAAATACAAAATCAATACAGCCAAAAACTTTATACACAAAGTACTGACTATAAGCCACCAACAATTCCAAGCCACTAACATAAAGAAAATAAACGACATACTAAAAGCAAATAACTATCCTGACCACCTGGTACGCAACTTAATAGAAGACAAACTATCACAAATAAACAGTCAACAAAATACAACATTAAACAATATACCAACAAATGCAACCAATCAATATTTCAGCGTCACATACATTCCGAAACTAACCGAAAACATCAACGAAAACATAGACAAAGAAAACAACGTCAAGTTAGCTTATAAGTCCAATCACACATTATCGCGATTGTTTACAAAAGTTAAAAGTCCAATCCCTATCCAACAACAAAGCAATGTAATATACGAGATCGCTTGTAAAGGTACAAAAGACGAAAACTGCAACAAAGTATACATCGGGACAACAAAAAGAACACTAGGAACTCGCCTTGCGGAACATGAAGCAGATATTAAAAAACAAAAACACAGTACGGCACTCTCACATCACATCACAACAACCAGGCACACAGCTGATTTCACAGGCGCTAAAATTATAGACAAGGAAAGTAGGGAAAAAACAAGATACACGTTAGAGGCATTAAGAATCATGCAAAAGAGGGACAAGGCAATAAACAAGAAGGAAGACACGGATGACATTGCGGCTGCTTACATCGCTTGCTTATGATTTTGTTTATTTAGTTTGACGATGTTTACCAATCTTGTTGGTAGTTATTAGCTTATATTTTTAATGTGTTATTTATAAAAATTATAATTTAAGATGTAAGTTAAACAAATTTTCTGTTTCTCGTTTTTTCAATTTTTGTTAAATGTTTGATGTACTATTTATGTGTATACATATGTTTTTATTTCATGTAATGCAAATGTTGGAAAATAAAAACAGGACGCCCCTGATGAAGCTAAGAAGATTTAGCGAAACGTTGGGCCGTAAGGTGAAGTAAATTGTTTTTACTTGTACCTATAACATTAGATCAGACCAGCCTACCTATGGAAATATACATAAAAATAACAAACATAGAAGGAATTTTATTTTGAGCGATGCCACTAAAAAATTATGCGCAAAGTTTGCGCCGAAATTTTTCAAAGCTAAAGTAGTTGCAACAAAAGAAAACTGCTTATATGAGCTACTAGACGACAATACCGGAAAGCGTGGTATCTACCACCGAAAAGACATCCAAAAAGACAAAAACACATCCCTGACCGCACCAACACCATAGGTGGGGGGTGTATGTACCGTAGGTACATGGCTAAGTTTTATTTATAGGGTAGCTAGATTTTTTTGGTATCTAAGTAAGCAATCATATATTTCATCTCACTGCGCTTAATAAACACACCTCCAAGTGATGACACGAACCGCCCTCCTGGCACTCGCTGATCAGCTGTTTCTCGATGACATTTAATCTGTCAATACATATGAACTACTTTAGCTTCCGGGATTGACTTGTTTTTCCTTTTCCTTTGGAGGTTTCGTGCAACGTGGTAGGTGATTTTTTTATTAGCTTTAAAGGCTGCTTTTCTTTTGTATTACATACACCTATAATAAGGTCTCAGCTTTATACTAGGATTGGGTAAGTCTACCTCAGAATCTCCTAGGTTTTTTTTTTCATTTTTAAAATAAATTGACACTCCTAACAGGAGTATCGTCTAATAATTTGTGCTTGGGCGTGCAACCGACCTAACTACGGTACCTAAAGGGAAACCTACCTTACATCTATACTGCCTACCAATAACCCGTAATCAACTGGAATTCCTGCGGAAATCGGTGCAGCATCAACTTTAATTGCCCGATTGTATTTGTGCTGCGATCCCGATCCGGAAATAGTTTTCTATAAAGCCACGATTTTGGTGGCATCCACAACGTGTACAGTTGCACGTATATTTTCTATTTCATTACACGAGATGGCAAAGAAGCAACGTTATATCTAACTTAGGACTAATTTGAATTCAAGTTATAATACTTACCGGAGCATTTACCTTAAAGCTTAATTTGTTACCTTATCATAATACTTACCTGGATTATATTCTTGTAATTTAATTTGTTTGGAATTTACTACAATATTTCCAAATTTATTTTGTCAATTTGGGCTAGATGTACATGCATTAATTACGTATGCATCGCAACCATGTGGTGAGCACCCAGACCTGACCTAGCTCAACATAATGCAATAATTCTACACTTTGCTGTTTTACTGTGTTTGCTCTCATTTATTAGCATACCCACCATATTTACTTTTATCTCTTATTTTTTGTTTTTTTGTTTTTTCTATTTTTTTTCTCTTTAACACTCCGTATACGCTCGGAGTAAGAGCCAGTTTTTTGATTTTGCTACGGCGCTCTTCGCGCTTAGTACAGTGTTGTTCAAAAAAAAAAAATGGATTCATTTGCCGAGAATAACTAAATTTAACTTAAATTTTTGTTAAAAATACCTTAATATTATATTTATATACATATGTACAAGTGTACGTGAGCAGCATCTACTCAGCAAGGAAGGCTTTTCTTCGCTTCGTGGGACTGCATTGCTAACGCAAAGGAACATGTATGTAAGTGATTTTTTTTATATATTTTTTCAATATATTTTATCTATATTTTCTACTACATTTAATAACTTAAGTCTGTAAGCTATTGAACGTGTACATATTTTCGCGATTGTATATATTGCAATTGTACGTGTGTGGGTATGTAGTTAAGCAGCTGTTCTTATATGCTTACTTGCGTATATAAGTTATTATATCATTTTGGGTTAGTTTTGTAGGTACGTACTTGCGTACATCCGAAAGAGCGTGCATATGCTTTAACGTCGCACTCTCCCTTTACTATTCTAGTTCTCTTAAACTACATACAGACCTACGTAGGTACATAATTGGATTTTTTTGCTTAGTGATCTTAATTTCTTTCCTTATAACTCATTCATGGGTAAGAGAACAGAATTCTCGCTCTCCCATGTACCAAAGTGAACACCGAGGGTCATTGACCATATAAAGTGTAAATTGTTGAGGTGGGTTAGTTCTGTGTGGCCGCAATACCCCCAAAGTAAATGTTTGTCATACTTCATACATATGTATGTATGTATTCCCTGAAATTCTTTTAAACTTTGAAATTTAATATAATTAATTTAATTTTATAACGATTTTGTTCAATATGCACTGAAATATTTAATTAATAAATACAGATGTATGTATAATATGGAATATTAAATTAATATTCAGGGTCTGACTTCTTAGTTGTGGTGGGTGGTATAATGGGGCTCTTTTTAGACCATAAGAGCCATGGTAGGGTGGGTAGAGTGCAGCCGCACATCAGACGGTCGTGCTGCAGGGCTTAGGCATGTTCCCGGTATAGATAGTAATGCTCTGACTTGTCGGTATATTTTTACCGTGTACAATTAAATTATATCTTGTTGGACCTCTAGGCTAGTAGATGTTGGCTTGGTATGTAGCAGTCTATTGAACCCCCCCCCCCAGGCTGAAGCTCAGGAACGAAAGCCAGTGCACACAAAACTGCTTCATACAGGCAAGGCAAGTCCATCTTATGGAAACGGCTGAAGGGGCACACAACAATCTCTTTATTCGTTTTTCTGCTTTATCGTTTGTTCGCATAGCTCGTAAGTTTTTCGTTTGTCAAATGTGTAAGTTCAGTATTTCTTTTGTGTTTAAATAAACATCAAATTCTAACAGAAAGGAACTAAACACATAGCAACAAACAACGGAGCTCGTGGATAAATTCAGAAAAATTTATGCAATTCAAAAAAGAAGCGACAGAGAGCTAAACGAAAAAACTTGGACAGTAATGACTTATACAGAAAAATGACTTGCAAATTTTTTCAGAAAATAAAATATCCACACGGGGTTCAAAACTGGAATAAACCTGGGAAGGATACTTAAAAGCAGCACGAATTAAGAAGACCCATTGAACAAACAAGGCGTGTATAAACTGACCTGTGAGTGTCATTATAGCTATATAGGACAAACAGGACGTAAAGTAAGAACAAGGTTTCGTGAACACAGAAAGGACTACAACAAGATACCAAAAACCCACGGCAATACCTGAATCTAATTTTGCAAACCATTTGTTAAACGCAAAATGTTCACCCGCAAACATAAATAAAACCATTAATATTTGTTGGAACGATTTTCCGTCATCCCTTGTCAAGTTTGGTTTGGAGACCAACCGGTTTCGGCGTTGTGCCATCTTCAGTGTAAATTTTCGTTCTCTGTCTCTAAACCAAACTTGACAAGGGATGACGGAAAATCGTTCCGACAAATATAAACATTCTACCCTGTTGGACAAGAAAAAGAAGAAAACAATAAAACCGTTAAGGTATTGCACGTGCAACAAAAAGGACGGCGCCTAAATGCTCTTGAAAACATGGAAATATATAAACAAAAAACATTTGATGGGAGGATAATAAATGAACAAATAAACCGCAACACTGATGCGATATTTGCACCATTAAGGCTTGTTTAAAAAAAAAAACAAAGCAAAGACGTAGGTAAAATGGCAGATAGCAACATACAAAACAAATCTGCAATACCCAAACGAAGGAAAATTACTGGCTATCTACCTGTTCTTACCGCGAAGGCAGATTCGAGATAAAATATACCCTTTGGATTCTAACCGCGCGAGACTTCAGGTACCTATACTCAGGACACTTAACATTTGTTAACATTAACGATAATGCACCAATACCTGCTTGACCAAAAAGCGAAATAAATACGGAACAACAGACCTAAAACGAACAGAACGAAAATTAACACTGCAGATGGCACAACGCCGAAACCGGTTTGTCTCCAAACCAAACTTGACAAGGGATGACGGAAAATCGTTCCAACAAATATGAACATTCCCCCTGTCAGGCAAGAAAAATAAGAAATAATATAGCAAAATCATTTCTTGACGCTCTAAACAACTGCAACACGCAGATGTATGGTACCCATCGGCTTTTACAAATTTGCGCAACTCGTACGGTTTTCGATTCCGGTTCCGAACGCTCGTTTTCATCTCTGCGTAGATTAAAAACGTATTTACGAAACAAAACAAGTGAAGACCGATTGAATGGGTTAGCGTTGTTGAACGTGCATCGGGACGTGGAAGTAACAAATGAGAATGTAATTGATGTTGGATATTCTTTTATAAGCTGAATTATTCCTCAAAAATTATGATAGGTTCATTTGTACTGTATAGACGCTGAATACTCGTCAAATAAAATTAGGACTTATCAATATAATAAACTTACATTAAAAAAAGCCACCCCGAAATATTTTTCTGGATCCGCCCATGCTGCATACACAAACTTTTTCTAAAAATCCTGAATAAAAAGTTGATAATTTGTATGACAATTTCTAGAAATTGGGAATTCGGGAATTTCGTATAAGCTTTGCAACTTTCAATTATATGGCTTCGTTGAAGATTATACGGCGTTATATATTAAAATTACCAAAAATCAATAAATGAATATACATAAGTGGAAAGCTATGCCATTTTAAATTTTGTTGGAGCTGTTTTATCAAATTAGCGGTGCAAACGAGTAAAGTGCAACCAGTGTTACATAAAATGCTTTGTTTTGCCTTTGAAAGGGAGATATTTATGATAAAAAATCTTAAAATTTAATTAATTGTTTTTAGCAATCCCGGAATTTGAATAGACTAATCCTGGGAATAGACTAATAGTGTGAGTTAGATATGTATGACCCAATATCTTAAAATTAATTTAGCAGTTATTTATAAGTGATTTTCTCTCAATTATATGTTTTTGAGAGTTAAATCGTACATTTTTCTACTACTGCTGTTTTTCCTTGGACGCGTACTGTGAAACGAAAATTATTCAAGCCCAACTCTAGGTTATACTTACTTTTATTTTTTAATCATACAATTTTAACTGTAATTGGCCAAATATTTTGTAAAGCCGAAATAAAAGTACTTTCCTAATAATAAACAAATCGCTAATTCAAATTAAACACATTTAATATGAAATGAAACTGAATTGAAATACGTTTGAAATATTAAATATCTAAATGTTCACTCGAAGTGCGAATTAATAGATGTTTTGTTTTGCTTGATGTGTCAGAAATGCTAATTCACATATAAGGACACATTTTGTGTTGTACCTTATAATTTTGTGGGAATATTAGTTCAAGTACATAAATTCCCGATGTGTCCAATAATACTTAAATACCTGTTTTTAATTACATTGTTGATTCATTTGTATTGGCCATAATTATATAAATTATATATAGATTTTTAATGAGCTCAAGGCCGGAAAAATAGAACAATTGAATAATATGTAAATTATTTTATTTATTCGTCAATATTTCGACTTCAGTCTGAAGTCATCATCAGGACTGCAAAAAACAACAGAAGGCGTTCGCTATGTACACACTAAAACAATAATGAACACAACTTACACTGTCGGCTGCGCCTGGTAGCCTGACATGTGATAAGCAAAAAACTTAATTTATAGTATACATATACTCAACAAAAATTGAAGATGAACGAAACATAAGCCAAAAATGTAAACAATAAAAGAACAGTAATTGTATACAAAAATATGTAGGAACAACAACACGTGAAAATGTAAACAAGTTAAAATACAGTAATTGTAAACAAAAAATTATTTTAGGAACAACAACACGTGAGAATGTAAATGAATACAGTACAGTAATTGTAAACAAAAATAAACCAAACAACAATGCAAGGGACGATTTTGGAATCGGAAGAGCTGTTGGACTATGTCCTCATATGCCTTGAATATTTGCTGTTTCTTAATATTAAGTTGCGGTAGACATGTGCACAATTGTCGGTGTCCGTTTTGAAATTCATCCTCATATTATTAGGGGTGTTCACAATGTGCAGCATTTCCAATGTGAATCTTTTGTAGTAATTTTTCTCCTCCTCTAAAATAATGACGCTTTCAAAATTCGGATGATGTCCAGTATCTTTACAATGCGTTGTTAATGCTGTTTTGTTATCAGAAGAGTTGTGCCTTAATTTAATATTCGATTTGTGAGCAGAAATCCTTGTCTTTAATTTTGATTTCGTTGTCCCAACATATACTTTCTCGCATAAGAGGGACCCGTCGCCATTACATGGAATCCTATATACCACATTCGATTTTTCCTGTCTCGGGATTTGATCTTTCATATTGTTGAAAATATTTCTCAAAGTATTGTCGTACTTGAAGGCTAATTGGTATTTTTCTTTATCGTACAGATTGGAATATTTGATTCTCTCCGATAACCCTGGAACATACGTTGCTGTTTTGTACATCTTATCTGATGGCACATGTCTTTCGTTTTTTATGTTACGTGGGTCATATTTGCCAATGAGGCTATTTATTAATTTTTCTGTATTCTTAATGATACAAATATATTTGCTGTGGTACAATTTATCACTAATGGAGAGAACCCGCTTTATAAAGTTTTGGGCTGTGTTTATAATTATATTTCTCTTATGTTTTGAGTAGAAGTTTATGAGTCTCCCTGATGCTGTTGGCTTTTTGTACCAGTCTATTGTTATTTTTTCTTATTATTAGGGTGTCCAGAAAGGGTATTTGTTCATTTTTATCTATTTCTTTTGTAAATTTAATTGTCTTGTTGTAATTATTTAATAATTGGAGCATCCTGTCTGCGTCCTCAGTTTTTATAATGGCAAATAAGTCATCCACATATTTGTATATATATTGTAGTAGTCGGGGTTTGTTATCACAGTCTAATTCAAAGTTCTTCAAAATTTCTTCCATGACAATGTCGGCTATAATTGGTGATGCCGGTGAACCCATTGGCATTCCTGAACGTTGTTCATATATTTTATCATTGTATTTAAAGTATCGAGTTTCCTTAATGCAAAATTTTGATATAGTCAAGAAATGTTCTTTTGTCATGGTTGTATGTTCTTTGATTTCATTCCACCTTGAAGATATGATGTTCAGGGCCATATCAACCGGGATGCTGGGGAATAATGAAACGACATCGAATAACACTAAGCTTTCGTCGTCATAAACATAGGAACCTTTGATCTTTTCTTTGAATTCAATAGCGTCTTTAACATTATATTTGGATGTCGTGGTTATGTTTTTTAAAATTCTAACTATATATTTGCACAAATTATATGACGGGGAGTTGACAGACGAACAAATGGGTCTGAGTGGAATACCGTCCTTATGAATTTTGGGCAAGCCATAAATCCTTGGCGGGTTAGCTGTTTTGCAAACAAGGTCGTTCTTTTCTTTTAAGTCAGTTATATTATTGACGTACATTTTCTGTACAATTTCATTATTTTTGTCTTGTAGTCTAGTAGTGGGATCACGTTTCAATATTCTGTATGTTGACATGTCGTTAACTATAGTTTGTATTTTTCTGTCGTATTCAGATTTGTCCATCAAAACGGTAACATTACCCTTGTCGGCATTAAGGATCAGAAGCTCTTTGTTAGCTTTCAAGAGCATTTTTGTGGATCGTAGTGTGTCTTGTACAAATTTGTCTCTACCTAAACTAGTTGTATTGTTGAGGTGGTTCTGTATAAGTGCGGTCAGGTTGTTTCTCTCAACCTCTTGTTTCTCCCTTTCTTTAATGGTTTGTATATAGTTTTCACCGTCCGCTATCACTTTAAATAGAGGAAACTCTTTATTGTGAAGAGGTAATGCATGTTTAGGTCCGAGGGACATGAGCCATTAAATGTCAGTCGGGATAGGTATGTCAGTCGTATTGCAAACGCATTCTGGTATCACCCTAATGTTAAGAAGTTGTTGCTGTTTGTATATCAGATTTTCGTACTTATTTACTTGTGTCTTTTTAATTGTCGTTTTTAGTTTCTTGCTCAATAGTTCGTCACTTTGGAAGAATTATGTGGAGTCTTGAATGTTAAGCTGTTGTTTAATATATGTCGTCAGCATATTTACCTCCTTTCTTTTTTGCCGCATTATTTCGTGTTTGATTGTGATGAGAAGGTTCAATAATTTTATTTTAATTTTGGCAGTGTATGAAGATATGGAGATAGAAATCTTTGTTAGCATTTTATTGTTGTTGGTGTTGTTGTTAATGGTGTAAATGATGTTTTTGGTTGCGTTGTTGATAAAATTCGGTGTTACGCCATTTCTCCTGCATCTTGCGAGGAACTTAATCGACTCCGATAGTCGTGTTAATTGTTGTGAAGTCTGTTGGTAGTGTTTTATGCGTTTTTTGGTTTTGATGTCATAACCTTTGTTGATGTTTTTGTAGATGTTGGAAGCGTTTTCCTCCTCATTTGTATTGGCCATATTTATATAAATTATATATGGATTTTTAATGAGCTCAAGGCCGGAAAAATAAAACAATTGAATAATATGTAAATTATTTTATTTATTCGTCAACATTTCGACTTCAGTCTGAAGTCATCATCAGGACTGCAAAAAACAACAGAGGGCGTTCGCTATGTACACACTAAAACAATAATGAACACAACTTACACTGTCGGCTGCGCCTGGTAGACTGACATGTGATATGCAAAAAACTTAATTTATAGTATCCATATACTCAACAAAAATTGAAGATGAGCGAAACATAAGCCAAAAATGTAAACAATAAAAGAACAGTAATTGTATACAAAAATATGTAGGAACAACAACACGTGAAAATGTAAACAAGTTAAAATACAGTAATTGTAATCAAAAAATTATTTTAGGAACAACAACACGTGAGAATGTAAATGAATACAGTACAGTAATTGTAAACAAAAATAAACCAAACAACAATGCAAGGGACGATTTTGGAATCGGAAGAGCTGTTGGACTATGTCCTCATATGCCTTGAATATTTGCTGTTTCTTAATATTAAGTTGCGGTAGACATGTGCACAATTGTCGGTGTCCGTTTTGAAATTCATCCTCATATTATTAGGGGTGTTCACAATGTGCAGCATTTCCAATGTGAATCTTTTGTAGTAATTTTTCTCCTCCTCTAAAATAATGACGCTTTCAAAATTCGGATGATGTCCAGTATCTTTACAATGCGTTGTTAATGCTGTTTTGTTATCAGAAGAGTTGTGCCTTAATTTAATATTCGATTTGTGAGCAGAAATCCTTGTCTTTAATTTTGATTTCGTTGTCCCAACATATACTTTCTCGCATAAGAGGGACCCGTCGCCATTACATGGAATCCTATATACCACATTCGATTTTTCCTGTCTCGGGATTTGATCTTTCATATTGTTGAAAATATTTCTCAAAGTATTGTCGTACTTGAAGGCTAATTGGTATTTTTCTTTATCGTACAGATTGGAATATTTGATTCTCTCCGATAACCCTGGAACATACGTTGCTGTTTTGTACATCTTATCTGGTGGCACATGTCTTTCGTTTTTTATGTTACGTGGGTCATATTTGCCAATGAGGCTATTTATTAATTTTTCTGTATTCTTAATGATACAAATATATTTGCTGTGGTACAATTTATCACTAATGGAGAGAACCCGCTTTATAAAGTTTTGGGCTGTGTTTATAATTATATTTCTCTTATGTTTTGAGTAGAAGTTTATGAGTCTCCCTGATGCTGTTGGCTTTTTGTACCAGTCTATTGTTATTTTTTCTTATTATTAGGGTGTCCAGAAAGGGTATTTGTTCATTTTTATCTATTTCTTTTGTAAATTTAATTGTCTTGTTGTAATTATTTAATAATTGGAGCATCCTGTCTGCGTCCTCAGTTTTTATAATGGCAAATAAGTCATCCACATATTTGTATATATATTGTAGTAGTCGGGGTTTGTTATCACAGTCTAATTCAAAGTTCTTCAAAATTTCTTCCATGACAATGTCGGCTATAATTGGTGATGCCGGTGAACCCATTGGCATTCCTGAACGTTGTTCATATATTTTATCATTGTATTTAAAGTATCGAGTTTCCTTAATGCAAAATTTTGATATAGTCAAGAAATGTTCTTTTGTCATGGTTGTATGTTCTTTGATTTCATTCCACCTTGAAGATATGATGTTCAGGGCCATATCAACCGG
This sequence comes from Philophylla caesio, assembly GCA_963971545.1. Classification (NCBI taxonomy): domain Eukaryota; kingdom Metazoa; phylum Arthropoda; class Insecta; order Diptera; family Tephritidae; genus Philophylla; species Philophylla caesio. The sequence goes on from OZ020605.1 coordinate 14,099,631, forward strand.
GATGCTGGGGAATAATGAAACGACATCGAATAACACTAAGCTTTCGTCGTCATAAACATAGGAACCTTTGATCTTTTCTTTGAATTCAATAGCGTCTTTAACATTATATTTGGATGTCGTGGTTATGTTTTTTAAAATTCTAACTATATATTTGCACAAATTATATGACGGGGAGTTGACAGACGAACAAATGGGTCTGAGTGGAATACCGTCCTTATGAATTTTGGGCAAGCCATAAATCCTTGGCGGGTTAGCTGTTTTGCAAACAAGGTCGTTCTTTTCTTTTAAGTCAGTTATATTATTGACGTACATTTTCTGTACAATTTCATTATTTTTGTCTTGTAGTCTAGTAGTGGGATCACGTTTCAATATTCTGTATGTTGACATGTCGTTAACTATAGTTTGTATTTTTCTGTCGTATTCAGATTTGTCCATCAAAACGGTAACATTACCCTTGTCGGCATTAAGGATCAGAAGCTCTTTGTTAGCTTTCAAGAGCATTTTTGTGGATCGTAGTGTGTCTTGTACAAATTTGTCTCTACCTAAACTAGTTGTATTGTTGAGGTGGTTCTGTATAAGTGCGGTCAGGTTGTTTCTCTCAACCTCTTGTTTCTCCCTTTCTTTAATGGTTTGTATATAGTTTTCACCGTCCGCTATCACTTTAAATAGAGGAAACTCTTTATTGTGAAGAGGTAATGCATGTTTAGGTCCGAGGGACATGAGCCATTAAATGTCAGTCGGGATAGGTATGTCAGTCGTATTGCAAACGCATTCTGGTATCACCCTAATGTTAAGAAGTTGTTGCTGTTTGTATATCAGATTTTCGTACTTATTTACTTGTGTCTTTTTAATTGTCGTTTTTAGTTTCTTGCTCAATAGTTCGTCACTTTGGAAGAATTATGTGGAGTCTTGAATGTTAAGCTGTTGTTTAATATATGTCGTCAGCATATTTACCTCCTTTCTTTTTTGCCGCATTATTTCGTGTTTGATTGTGATGAGAAGGTTCAATAATTTTATTTTAATTTTGGCAGTGTATGAAGATATGGAGATAGAAATCTTTGTTAGCATTTTATTGTTGTTGGTGTTGTTGTTAATGGTGTAAATGATGTTTTTGGTTGCGTTGTTGATAAAATTCGGTGTTACGCCATTTCTCCTGCATCTTGCGAGGAACTTAATCGACTCCGATAGTCGAGTTAATTGTTGTGAAGTCTGTTGGTAGTGTTTTATGCGTGTTTTGGTTTTGATGTCATAACCTTTGTTGATGCTTTTGTAGATGTTGGAAGCGTTTTCCTCCTCTCGGTGCGCTCTCCGCTTGTACATTGTTGATTCATTTGTATTGGCCATATTTATATAAATTATATATAGATTTTGAATGAGCTCAAGGCCGGAAAAATAAAACAATTGAATAATATGTAAATTATTTTATTTATTCGTCAATATTTCGACTTCAGTCTGAAGTCATCATCAGGACTGCAAAAAACAACAGAAGGCGTTCGCTATGTACACACTAAAACAATAATGAACACAACTTACACTGTCGGCTGCGCCTGGTAGCCTGACATGTGATAAGCAAAAAACTTAATTTATAGTATACATATACTCAACAAAAATTGAAGATGAACGAAACATAAGCCAAAAATGTAAACAATAAAAGAACAGTAATTGTATACAAAAATATGTAGGAACAACAACACGTGAAAATGTAAACAAGTTAAAATACAGTAATTGTAAACAAAAAATTATTTTAGGAACAACAACACGTGAGAATGTAAATGAATACAGTACAGTAATTGTAAACAAAAATAAACCAAACAACAATGCAAGGGACGATTTTGGAATCGGAAGAGCTGTTGGACTATGTCCTCATATGCCTTGAATATTTGCTGTTTCTTAATATTAAGTTGCGGTAGACATGTGCACAATTGTCGGTGTCCGTTTTGAAATTCATCCTCATATTATTAGGGGTGTTCACAATGTGCAGCATTTCCAATGTGAATCTTTTGTAGTAATTTTTCTCCTCCTCTAAAATAATGACGCTTTCAAAATTCGGATGATGTCCAGTATCTTTACAATGCGTTGTTAATGCTGTTTTGTTATCAGAAGAGTTGTGCCTTAATTTAATATTCGATTTGTGAGCGGATATCCTTGTCTTTAATTTTGATTTCGTTGTCCCAACATATACTTTCTCGCATAAGAGGGACCCGTCGCCATTACATGGAATCCTATATACCACATTCGATTTTTCCTGTCTCGGCATTTGATCTTTCATATTGCTGAAAATATTTCTCAAAGTATTGTCGTACTTGAAGGCTAATTGGTATTTTTCTTTATCGTACAGATTGGAATATTTGATTCTCTCCGATAACCCTGGAACATACGTTGCTGTTTTGTACATCTTATCTGGTGGCACATGTCTTTCGTTTTTTATGTTACGTGGGTCATATTTGCCAATGAGGCTATTTATTAATTTTTCTGTATTCTTAATGATACAAATATTTTTGCTGTGGTACAATTTATCACTAATGGAGAGAACCCGCTTTATAAAGTTTTGGGCTGTGTTTATAATTATTTTTCTCTCATGTTTTGAGTAGAAGTTTATGAGTCTCCCTGATGCTGTTGGCTTTTTGTACCAGTCTATTGTTATTTTTTCTTATTATTAGGGTGTCCAGAAAGGGTATTTGTTCATTTTTCTCTATTTCTATTGTAAATTTAATTGTCTTGTTGTAATTATTTAATAATTGGAGCATCCTGTCTGCGTCCTCAGTTTTTATAATGGCAAATAAGTCATCCACATATTTTGTAAGTAGTCGGGGTTTGTTATCACAGTTTCATTCAAAGTTCTTCAAAATTTCTTCCATGACAATGTCGGCTATAATTGGTGATGCCGGTGAACCCATTGGCATTCCTAAACGTTGTTCATATATTTTATCATTGTATTTAAAGTATCGAGTTTCCTCAATGCAAAATTTTACTATAGTCAAGAAAAGATCTTTTGTCATGGTTGTATGTTCTTTGATTTCATTCCACCTTGAAGATATGATGTTCAGGGCCATATCAACCGGGATGCTGGGGAATAATGAAACGACATCGAATGACACTAAGCTTTCGTCATCATAAACATAGGAACCTTTGATCTTATCTTTGAATTCAATAGCGTCTTTAAAATTATATTTGGATGTCGTGGTTATGTTTTTTAAAATTCTAACTATATATTTGCACAAATTATATGACGGGGAGTTGACAGACGAACAAATGGGTCTGACTGGAATACCGTCCTTATGAATTTTGGGCAAGCCATAAATTCTTGGCGGGTTTGCTGTTTTGCAAACAAGGTCGTTCTTTTCATTTAAGTCAATTATGTTATTGACGTACATTTTCTGTACAATTTCATTATTTTTGTCTTGTAGTCTAGTAGTGGGATCACGTTTCAATATTCTGTATGTTGACATGTCGTTAACTATAGTTTGTATTTTTCTGTCGTATTCAGATTTGTCCATCAAAACGGTAACATTACCCTTGTCGGCATTAAGGATCAGAAGCTCTTTGTTAGCTTTCAAGAGCATTTTTGTGGATCGTAGTGTGTCTTGTACAAATTTGTCTCTACCTAAACTAGTTGTATTGTTGAGGTGGTTCTGTATAAGTGCGGTCAGGTTGTTTCTCTCAACCTCTTGTTTCTCCCTTTCTTTAATGGTTTGTATATAGTTTTCACCGTCCGCTATCACTTTAAATAGAGGAAACTCTTAATTGTTAAGAGGTAATGCATGTTTAGGTCCGAGGGATTGAGCCATTAAATGTCAGTCGGGATAGGTATGTCGGTCGTATTGCAAACCCATTCTGGTATCACCCTAATGTTAAGAAGTTGTTGCTGTTTGTATATCAGATTTTCGTACTTATTTACTTGTGTCAACTGATATGGTAGCGCCCTCCCCTACAATATAGGTGGCATCAACCGCTTTCAACGAACGACCGAGCGAACGACGAGAATAGAGAGTATTGTTTCAGCCGTGGCACGCGCCGGTCGCATACTAATGTATATTTTCAAATTCCTGACATTATAGTTGTTTAATTCTTTTAATAAATAAATAATAAACTCGGTTAATCTGACAATAGTCAGAAGTGGGATGAATTCCGCCTCGGAGAAATTTAGTGCGTGGAAAGTCGAAGACTTGAAGCGAAAGTTGCGAAAATTGAGTTTGCCTTGCAGCGGCAACAAAGCGCAACTCGTTGAACGTCTGCACGAACATTTCGCGGCAGAGCGCTACGCCAGCGTAGTGAACGAAAGCATGAAAATGCTTAACGAAAATAAAAATGCGAACGTTTCTCGGGAAACGACGGGCTCATCTGTGGAAGTGGATGATGTTCCACTTAACAGATCTTCGCCAGTGAAAACTAGTGCGACGTTATCGCCGTGTGTTCCGACGACGATGTATGGTGCGGCGATTATGGCATCATCACAGTGGGAACCTGAGCGACGGGTACATTGGGGTGCAACAACTGACGTTATGCTACCGACGTTTTATGGTGGTTCAGTTGCGTACCCAGTACATTCGGCTTCCAATAATCTTGGTGAGATTGGAAGATCCGAGCAATCGGCTGACGTAATAAGCCGACGCAATAGTGGTGTTAATTGTTCGAATTGGTTGCAGACGCCAAATGGCAGCGCAGCAAACAGCGTGTATGTTCCTTTGCAACACGAGCATCGACAAGGCAACATACACACAAATGTGGCAGTTGCGAACCGATATTTGAATTTCGGTACACACGCACATACACGGTCGACGCAAGTTGACAACGCAGAGAGCAGCGCATTCGCTTCTCTGCCTAGCGAGTTGTGGCAGAGTGCGACGTCGAACGAAATGTTTCACGACAAAGGGCTTCGTGAACATTCTACAGCAGCGACTAACGTAACCGGCAATTACAAGTGCATGCGTGAACATGCAAATAGTGAACACAATATTTATGGTAGTGTGAGAGACGAGCGTAATGAGCTACCGACGAGCGACAATCGTTCTTTTAGAAATACACATCCACATGCACATACACATTCTGTGCCGTATGTGTCAAATTTTGCGAACAATCAACAAAGACTAAACGAAAGAGACATTCATCATAATAACCGCTCTTATTTTGGTGACGTGCGCGATATTGCAAAGATTTTGCCTACATTCGACCCCAGTAGGAAAACGATAACATCGATTCAGTTTGTGAATCGCATTGAACAAATGCAAAGTGTATATCGTTGGGACGATAAAGTTTTATTGTTTGCGGTTCAAACAAAACTCGAGGGTGTTGCAAAACTTTGGGTAGACTCTAGCCAAGAGATTTTTTTAAATTGGCAACATTTCGTACATGAGTTTTTGCGTGAATTCCCGTGTGTCGTGATTCCTGCTGATGTACACATGGAACTAATGAACATGCGCAGAGCGCAAAACGAAAGTGCGGAAACATTTTACTACAAATGCATTGCAGTTGGTCGACGCGGTAAAATCGACGAGAGTTCATTAATAAAGTATATAATAAACGGTATTAATGACTCAGACATGAAGAGAAGTATTTCTGGTTACTTTTACGCTAATTGTTACGAACTTTTGAAAGTGATTTTGAATTATAGTGCTTACAATCATTCAAAATTTACCGGCGAGGTGAAACGTAATACACCTGCAGAGTCCCATAAGTTAATAAAGCAAGACGAAAAGCAAAAAAAGCAATTTGTTTGTTTTAATTGCCGAAAGCCTGGACATCTTTCGCGTGATTGTCCAGAGCCGCAGAAACGTGATCGTAGTGCTAAGACTGAAATTAATGCAAATGATAAAAACAAAAGTGCAACCATGAAAGTGAGTTGCAATGCGATCGAAGATATTGAAAATGACTTTGTTATCAAACAAATAAAAGTAAATGGACACAGTGAAAGTGCTTTTGTCGATACCGGCAGTAAGCGCACGTTAATTAGAAAAACGTTTGCAGAAACAATTGGTAATATTGAACAGTGCTGTGTGACTCTCAAAGGCTTTGGGGGCGGCCAGTATCAATGTACTTCCAAAGTAAGTGTAGTTTTGACGATCGACGATATAGACTGCATGAGTGATGTGCTAGTTGTTGACGATAATATGATCGACTACCCGGTGTTACTTGGCATTGACGTTTTGTGCGCAAATGAAAACAAATTCGTGTTTGAAGGAAAAAACATTCGGTTTACAAAAAACGATAGTTATGAAAATCACAGACGATGAATTCGGTAGTTTGAATAAATTGTTGACAAAATTCCAAAGTTGTTTTTCCGTGGACAAGGTCGTGGGAAAAACCGATTTGGTAAAAATGAAAATTGCGCTATCGTCGGATGCGCCGATAAACATAAAGCCGTATAGAATTCCGTTCGCGAGACGACCGATTGTGAAAGAAATCATAGACGATTTGTTAAAAGGTGAAATTATTACACCGTCAAATTCTCCATACGCGTCGCCAATAGTTTTGGTGGAGAAGAAAAACAGTGAGTTCCGGTTATGCGTTGATTACCGGCAGTTGAATAAAATTACAGTAAAGCAACCGTTTCCAATGCCTGTCATTGACGAACTATTCGCGCAGCTTTCAGGTAATAAGTTTTTTTCAAATTTGGACTTTAAAATGGGTTACCACCAAATAGAAGTGGACGATAACTCGAAACAGTATACGGCATTTGTGACAACTGAAGGTCACTTCGAATACAACCGTATGCCGTTTGGGCTCGTAAATGCTCCGGCTGTTTTTCAAGAGACTATGAATGAATTAGTGAAACAGTGCACGTCGAAAAACATAATCGCGTATTTGGATGACGTTATCATCCCGAGTGGCTCTGTTGAAGAGGGACTACAGAAATTAGAAGACTTTTTGCGTGTTGTTGAATCAAACGGGTTAACATTGCGGTTAGACAAATGTAATTTTTTAAATGAAGAAATCAGTTTTCTTGGACATAAAATTAGTTACAACGGTATAAAACCGGGTGAGCAAAAAGTATCCGCGATTAAAAACTTTAAAACACCGTCTACGCAAACTGAAGTGCGAAGATTTCTCGGTCTGACCGGATTTTTCCGGAAATTCGTTGAGAACTACTCCGTGATTGCGCGACCGCTAACTAATCTTACGACGAAAGCAGCAGCTGAGAAATTCGTTTGGGGCGAACCCCAGCAACAAGCGTTCCATACACTCATCGAGAAACTTGTTTCTGAACCAGTGTTGGTTTTGTACAGTTTTAATGCGCAACATCAAGTCCACACCGACGCTTCTAGTGTGGGCCTTGCAGCAGTGCTCCTGCAAGCTGAAGGTGCAGAGTGGAGAGCGGTGATGTATTATAGCCGCCATTGCACTCCAGCCGAATCGAACTACCACAGCTACGAATTAGAGGTGCTGGCGGTAGTCGAAGCATTACAACGATTTCGTATTTACTTGCTAGGTAAGTCGTTCCAAATAGTTACTGACTGTTCAGCGATTTCTGCGTTGAAGGCGAAGACGCCCATGATTCCTCGAATTGCAAGATGGTTGGTACGACTGATGGAGTACAACTGTGAAGTTGTCCATCGTGCTGGGTCACGTATGACTCACGTCGATGCGCTTAGTCGTGCACCAATCCATTGTGAGCTTGTGAAGCGGGTTGACGTTATGGACGACGATTGGCTATTGACGATGCAATTGCAAGATCCCGATCTACGTAGCATTATCACCGTATTGAAAGGTTTGGAGCAGTCTTCGCAATTGAAGCAGCTACAGAAAGATTACGCTATACAACGTAATCGATTATATCGACGAAGGGGCAATAACTTGTTGTATGTTATTCCCAAGGCCATACGTTGGAGTATTGCCACGACGAACTAGGTCACTTTGGTTTGGAGAAGACGATTGAGAGAGTTCTCAAACATTTTTGGTTTCCACGAGTGCGGAAATATGTCAAGGATTATATTTCTTCATGCATCGATTGCTGCTATAACAAAACTAAAGGAGGTAAGCCTGAGGGTGTCCTACACATCGAACCAACTGAACCGATTCCGTTCCGACTCTTGCACATTGACCACCTGGGTCCGTTTATAAAGAGTAAGCGAGGCCAAACTCACGTTATCGCTGTCAGCGATGGCTTCACGAAGTACATGATCGTGAAACCTGTTCCCAGCACAAAATCCATGCCTGTGCTGAAAATGTTAAATGAGGTAACTGTTTACTTTGGGTTACCAGCACGAATTGTCACGGACCGTGGCACTGCGTTTACTTCAAAACATTTCACAAAGTATTGCGACGACAACGGAATTCAGCATATTAAAACAGCCGTTCGTACTCCCCGTGCTAATGGACAGGTGGAGCGTGCGAACCAAATCATCCTGAATTACCTACGAACAGCGACAACAAATCCGAAGGACTGGGACGAGCAACTACGTAAGCTACAATGGTGTGTTAATTCCCAGAAAAATGCGACGACAAGGTTCACACCTAACGAATTAGTATTCGATTTTAAGCTGAACGACATAACGCGTAACCAGTTAATAGCTGCCGTAATCGATACTGATGACAATCAATCAATCAGTGAAAAACGAACCATGGCGCTGACGTATATGCAAGAACAGCGTACTAAATGGAAAGAACGGTTCGACGACAAACACAAATCACCGACCGTTTACAACGTTGATGATCTGGTTGTAGTCCAGAATGAACCTACCGCAACTGGAGAGTCCAGAAAACTTGAGCCGAAGTACCGAGGGCCCTACGTTATTGCAAAAGTCCTTGGTAAAGACCGCTATCTGCTTCGAGATGTCGACGGAATGCAAGTGAGTCAGAAAAAGTTCACGTCCGTTTATTCATCTGACAAATTGAAGCCTTGGTGTACCTCACCTCCTGAACTCGATGGGTATGATGGTGAGGGCGACAACGAAAACGACGATTCGTCGGACATCGAGACGATGTCATTGTCAGGAGAGGCCGAGCTGTCAACTGATATGGTAGCGCCCTCCCCTACAATATAGGTGGCATCAACCGCTTTCAACGAACGACCGAGCGAACGACGAGAATAGAGAGTATTGTTTCAGCCGTGGCACGCGCCGGTCGCATACTAATGTATATTTTCAAATTCCTGACATTATAGTTGTTTAATTCTTTTAATAAATAAATAATAAACTCGGTTAATCTGACACTTGTGTCTTTTTAATTGTCGTTTTTAGTTTCTTGGTCAATAGTTCTTCACTTTGGAAGAATGATGTGGTCTTGAATGTTAAGCTGTTGTTTAATATATGTCGTCAGCATATTTACCTCCTTTCTTTTTTGCCGCATTATTTCGTGTTTGATTGTGATGAGAAGGTTCAATAATTTTATTTTGGCAGTGTATGAAGATATGGAGTTAGAAATTTTTTTGGCATTTTATTGTTGTTGGTGTTGTTGTTAATGGTGTAAATGATGTTTTTGGTTGCGTTGTTGATAAAATTCGGTGTTACGCCATTTCTCCTGCATCTTGCGAGGAACTTAATCGACTCCGATAGTCGTGTTAATTGTTGTGAAGTCTGTTGGTAGTGTTTTATGTGTTTTTTGGTTTTGATGTCATAACCTTTGTTGATGTTTTTGTAGATGTTGGAAGCGTTTTCCTCCTCTCGGTGCGCTCTCCGCTTGTACATTGTTGATTCATTTGTATTGGCCATATTTATATAAATTATATATAGATTTTTAATGAGCTCAAGGCCGGAAAAATAAAACAATTGAATAATATGTAAATTATTTTATTTATTCGTCAATATTTCGACTTCAGTCTGAAGTCATCATCAGGACTGCAAAAAACAACAGAAGGCGTTCGCTATGTACACACTAAAACAATAATGAACACAACTTACACTGTCGGCTGCGCCTGGTAGCCTGACATGTGATATGCAAAAAACTTAATTTATAGTATACATATACTCAACAAAAATTGAAGATGAGCGAAACATAAGCCAAAAATGTAAACAATAAAAGAACAGTAATTGTATACAAAAATATGTAGGAACAACAACACGTGAAAATGTAAACAAGTTAAAATACAGTAATTGTAAACAAAAAATTATTTTAGGAACAACAACACGTGAGAATGTAAATGAATACAGTACAGTAATTGTAAACAAAAATAAACCAAACAACAATGCAAGGGACGATTTTGGAATCGGAACAGCTGTTGGACTATGTCCTCATATGCCTTGAATATTTGCTGTTTCTTAATATTAAGTTGCGGTAGACATGTGCAAAATTGTCGGTGTCCGTTTTGAAATTCATCCTCATATTATTAGGGGTGTTCACAATGTGCAGCATTTCCAATGTGAATCTTTTGTAGTAATTTTTCTCCTCCTCTAAAATAATGACGCTTTCAAAATTCGGATGATGTCCAGTATCTTTACAATGCGTTGTTAATGCTGTTTTATTATCAGAAGAGTTGTGCCTTAATTTAATATTCGATTTGTGAGCGGATATCCTTGTCTTTAATTTTGATTTCGTTGTCCCAACATATACTTTCTCGCATAAGAGGGTCGCCATTACATGGAATCCTATATACCACATTCGATTTTTCCTGTCTCGGCATTTTATCTTTCATATTGCTGAAAATATTTCTCAAAGTATTGTCGTACTTGAAGGCTAATTGGTATTTTTCTTTATCGTACAGATTGGAATATTTGATTCTCTCCGATAACCCTGGAACATACGTTGCTGTTTTGTACATCTTATCTGGTGGCACATGTCTTTCGTTTTTTATGTTACGTGGGTCATATTTGCCAATGAGGCTATTTATTAATTTTTCTGTATTCTTAATGATACAAATATTTTTGCTGTGGTACAATTTATCACTAATGGAGAGAACCCGCTTTATAAAGTTTTGGGCTGTGTTTATAATTATTTTTCTCTCATGTTTTGAGTAGAAGTTTATGAGTCTCCCTGATGCTGTTGGCTTTTTGTACCAGTCTATTATTATTTTTTCTTATTATTAGGGTGTCCAGAAAGGGTATTTGTTCATTTTTCTCTATTTCTATTGTAAATTTAATTGTCTTGTTGTAATTATTTAATAATTGGAGCATCCTGTCTGCGTCCTCAGTTTTTATAATGGCAAATAAGTCATCCACATATTTTGTAAGTAGTCGGGGTTTGTTATCACAGTTTCATTCAAAGTTCTTCAAAATTTCTTCCATGACAATGTCGGCTATAATTGGTGATGCCGGTGAACCCATTGGCATTCCTAAACGTTGTTCATATATTTTATCATTGTATTTAAAGTATCGAGTTTCCTCAATGCAAAATTTTACTATAGTCAAGAAAAGATCTTTTGTCATGGTTGTATGTTCTTTGATTTCATTCCACCTTGAAGATATGATGTTCAGGGCCATATCAACCGGGATGCTGGGGAATAATGAAACGACATCGAATGACACTAAGCTTTCGTCATCATAAACATAGGAACCTTTGATCTTATCTTTGAATTCAATAGCGTCTTTAAAATTATATTTGGATGTCGTGGTTATGTTTTTTAAAATTCTAACTATATACATATATGCACAAATTATATGACGGGGAGTTGACAGACGAACAAATGGGTCTGAGTGGAATACCGTCCTTATGAATTTTGGGCAAGCCATAAATCCTTGGCGGGTTAGCTGTTTTGCAAACAAGGTCGTTCTTTTCTTTTAAGTCAATTATATTATTGACGTACATTTTCTGTACAATTTCATTATTTTTGTCTTGTAGTCTAGTAGTGGGATCACGTTTCAATATTCTGTATGTTGACATGTCGTTAACTATAGTTTGTATTTTTCTGTCGTATTCAGATTTGTCCATCAAAACGGTAACATTACCCTTGTCGGCATTAAGGATCAGAAGCTCTTTGTTAGCTTTCAAGAGCATTTTTGTGGATCGTAGTGTGTCTTGTACAAATTTGTCTCTACCTAAACTAGTTGTATTGTTGAGGTGGTTCTGTATAAGTGCGGTCAGGTTGTTTCTCTCAACCTCTTGTTTCTCCCTTTCTTTAATGGTTTGTATATAGTTTTCACCGTCCGCTATCACTTTAAATAGAGGAAACTCTTTATTGTTAAGAGGTAATGCATGTTTAGGTCCGAGGGACATGAGCCATTAAATGTCAGTCGGGATAGGTATGTCAGTCGTATTGCAAACGCATTCTGGTATCACCCTAATGTTAAGAAGTTGTTGCTGTTTGTATATCAGATTTTCGAACTTATTTACTTGTGTCTTTTTAATTGTCGTTTTTAGTTTCTTGGTCAATAGTTCGTCACTTGGGAAGAATGATGTGAAGTCTTAAATGTTAAGCTGTTGTTTAATATATGTCGTCAGCATATTTACCTCCTTTCTTTTTTGCCGCATTATTTCGTGTTTGATTGTGATGAGAAGGTTCAATAATTTTATTTTAATTTTGGCAGTGTATGAAGATATGGAGTTCGAAATCTTTGTTGGCATTTTATTGCTGTTGGTGTTGTTGTTAATGGTGTAAATGATGTTTTTGGTTGCGTTGTTGATAAAATTCGGTGTTACGCCATTTCTCCTGCATCTTGCGAGGAACTTAATCGACTCCGATAGTCGTGTTAATTGTTGTGAAGTCTGTTGGTAGTGTTTTATGCGTTTTTTGGTTTTGATGTCATAACCTTTGTTGATGTTTTTGTAGATGTTGGAAGCGTTTTCCTCCTCTCGGTGTGCTCTCCGCTTGTACTAGTTAACACCACAAACGCCGAAATCGGTTTACATAGTTTCCCACCATCGCAAACGCTTGCGTAAGCATACGACTTGGACAGCGGTAGCTATCCCACGGGCAAGCCACACGCGTATCCGCTAAAAACGCTGACACTGCGTCTACGCTGTGTGAGAGCGTCAGTGCTGCTACTTCAACAGCCAACAATCTACAACAACAACCATTCGATGCACCTGTCGACGCAACGTGACTTCATAGCTTAAATTAGTTGTAAGAAACAACTGTTAGTTAGTTCTAATTTGAATGTCAAAATAAACAGTTGGCTCTCAGCCAAACAAGTAAATTCGTTTAGTATCATTTATCTGGCGCCCAACGTGCCAGTCGCGTCCGTAACCAAGTTGTGAGTAAAGCCCTCAAGTAGTGCTTCGCGTCCGTAAAAGAAAAATTTTTTTCGGTAAGCGGCTCAAACGGGAGGTGCTCAAGAAGCACCACAGGACGTGACTAAGAACCAGTGATAAACTTCGGTTGAAGACACTCACGCACCACGAAGAGTGCGCAACGCGGGAACCTCAGTAGCCAAAACAGCAAAAAGGATAATTCTAGCTGCGCCGTGGGACATCATGATTTTAGCATTGTAAGATTAAAATTATTATTATTGTAAATTTAAATACTAAAAACTAAACTAATATTTAAAGTGAAATATTGAGGATAATATCAAAAGCAAATCCAAAGAAAAAGTGTTGCTAGTAATTAATATTTAAATCTAAGTGTTATTTGAAATATCGAATATAAAAATAAAATCTAAAAGTGTTGCTAGTAATTGAGATCTAAATAAACTTCTTTGAAATTTTGAAGATAAAAGCAAAATCTGAATAAAAAATGTTGATAGTAATTAACTTTCAAATCTAAGTATTCTTCGAAATATCGAAAAGTAAAAGTAAAATTTAAACAAAAGGTGTTGCTAGTAATAGAAATTTAAATAAATCTAAGTGTTCTTTTAAATTTTACAGATAACCTTTATGAGTGATCTTTAAAATAAAATTTTGAATTGAAATTTCTACCAAAATTTTATTTTGAAAAATAAATATTTAAAATTACATCTGAAATATTCTTTTTTTCAAAATATAAAAAAGAGTGTTTTTGGCAAAAAAAAAAAAAAAAAAAAATTAACTTAACAAAACAAAGAACCTATAACAAAAGGCTCGTACAGCCTATAATACAAAAAATTCTTATAATAACATAAAACAACTCTGCGGTTCACCTCCACGGGACCCTCCAGAGATTGTTAAAATCTAAAAATTATTATCAAAATCTATAACAAAAGGCTCGTACAGCCTATAATATTAAACAAAATCCTTTAGAATAATAAAAAAAAACAACTCTGCGATTCACCACCAAGGGACCCTCCAGAGATTGTTAATCCACTGAAAACATCACAAAAAAAGAAAAAGTTAAATAAAAAGTTGAATTTTTTTCACAGTTTTCTTTTAACCCTCTCAGACGCGATGTCCCTTATAAGGGATTTACAATTTTTCAAAGTTTAACTTAACTTTATAAAACTTCTGATTAAAAACATTGACGTGGGATATCATTTTCAAGTTAAATGGTTTATTGGCTTAAGTTATGTCACCATTGAAGTAATTTATTGTCAAAAACCGCAGTGCGCAGGTGAATTTCGTGAGTGAACGTTTCTTATGAAAATTTTGTGCTTACAAATTGTTTTATAAAAGTGAATTTCTTTATTAAATGTTCCTGAAAAAAATAGTAAGTATTACTGATATATCTATTTATTTATTTTATTTACATAAAAAGTGAAATAAACGCGCCTGCCACGTCTCATCGTGCAAAAAGTAGATGTCCCTTAAATAGGACAAGGTTACTCAACGGACACTTTTTAACTGCTCGCCATAACATTTTTTCCGCGTTTCATTCCAGCTCTTCAGAAATGACTTCACTACGTAAACTTAATGAAGAGGAAATACTTGATGCTTTGGAAAGATATTCCGACATTGAAGAGGATTTTGAAAATGTGTTGAAAAGATACGTCCTGCAGAGTCTGCACTTGTAGCCCATAAAGGCGCCGAAGTTGAAATTGCTTCAGTGCCTGAGGAAGATGTTGAAGATATCGAAGATGTTGAAGATATGGAAAATGTTGAAGAACTTGAGTTGCCAGAAATTTCTGAACAAGCGCTTGCTGGCTTGGCTACCGAATGGCTGAACTCTAGTGACATTTTGCGAGCAAATGAAATTTCCCTTGAAGAGACTCCAGTCATTCCATGCACAAAAAAGAAAGACATAAAGTGGAAGACTAGAAGCCGCGTACATTGAAATCAGATCCCGTTCAGTTTATAGCACCACCAGTGGACAGCAACCCCACAGAAAGGACCCCGTATACCTTTTTCGTGAAATATTTGAGTGACGAGTTTTTTGAAAAGGCAGCTTATTATACAAATTTATATGCTCCTCTGAAAGGTTCACTCTTCTCATTTAATCTGTTTATTTTTTACCAAGGCTCTGTTTTTAAATTTCAGGAGATTTAAGTTTTAAACAATGCAGCACTGATGAAATTCGTGTACTTATAGCTCAACATATTATGATGAGCTGTCTAAAGCTACCTCGCGTTCGAATGTACTATGATCGCCGTTGGAACTTGACGTTTTTTTGCAAATAACATGACGGCTAATCGATTTTTTTCCTTGAGAAATCGTCTACATTTAACCGACATTTCTGCTCGTCCAAGTAGCTGCAAAGATCGGTTATTCAAAGTACGTCCCATCATTGAGCGAATTCGACGTCGACTGAACGAATTACCACTAGAGGAGAATCTGTGTGTGGATGAGCAAATAATCCCATTCAAGGGGAAATTCATTGCAAAGCAATATGTAAAAGGAAAGCCATGTCCATGGGGAATCAAAGTATACTTTTTATGTGGAAAAAGTGGCATACCATACGATTTTATTGTTTACCAAGGTTCTACTACACCTATAGATAACGCTCTTGTCAAGACAGTGGGAAGCGCTTCTGCGATTGTTATTGAATTAGCAAAGCGAATCCCTATAGAAGGAAAGGGACATAAGTTGTATTTCGACAAATTCTTCCCTTCTTTTCAATTATTTGAAGTTCTTTATGACAGAGGTATTTATGCAGCTGGAACTGTTCGTTTCAATCGCTTTGCAAATCCGCCCTTGCCAGACAAGAATGTAATGTCCAAACGTGGTCGAGGATCAGCAGTTCAATGCATTAGTGAAAATGAAAAGGTCATATTTACTAGATGGTATGATAACAAAGTGGTAAACTTGGCTACAAACTTCGTGGGAATTGGTGTAGCGGATAAAGCTCGACGGTGGGAAAAGGACTCAAAGGATTATATTGAAGTGTTTCGTCCAGAAGTAGTTCGACTTTATAACGAAAGCATGGGTGGAGTTGACTTACTAGATCAAATGATCCAATATTACCGAATAAATATACGCACCCAAAAATGGACTATTCGAATTATTATGCACTTCATAGATCTAGCCTTAACTGCGTCATGGATGGAATATCGCAAGTACTGTCAGGAGAGTAAGATAACCAAAATTTTGGATTCACTGAATTTTCGTGCTGAAGTTGCAAATTGTATGTTAAATGTGAGAACAGGCAATTTACAACCGGATGTTGAAACTCCCCGCCGCCGAGGACGGCCATCGCGAATGATGGCTTCACATTATCTTCAATCTACCCCTCGATCGAGTGCGCCAAACTTGCCAGGATCACCAAATCACTCTTGTTCCAGTTCCCAGGCTCCTAATGGTTCCAATTTTGAAAATACAGAAAACACGTCCACCCCACCGCAAAAACGTAAAAAAAGGATTCAAATTCATCCCCCAGAGGAAGTGCGGAAGGACACTGTAATGCACATCCCACATTTTGTTGCATCGAAAAACAATGGACGTTGTAAAATGCCAGGATGTAGTAAAAAGTCGTATATAATTTGCCAGAAATGTAACGTTTACCTCTGCGTAAAACGCGATCATAACTGTTTTGCCTTATACCACGAAAAATAAGAGATTTGCATGTATTTGTAAAATATGTTTTCCAATATAATAAACTGATGCATGCATAAAAAGTTGAAGTTAAAACTAAAATTGTTCAATAAAAAAACTGAGTTTAAACATCGAAAATCTGTGGTATCATTTTCAGTGTAGGCAATTGCATGCATATTAAAATAGAACACCGAGTACAGATGTCCCATATAAGGGACATCGAATAGCATCTTAATAAAAAGGCTCGCAAGAAATGTGATAGCATATTTATATTCAGCGATGTCAAATTAGTGTACATACCAATTTTCAGATTTTTATCTCAAGCGGTTGATTTTCGCGTTCGAGAGGGTTAAGCTAGATTTAAAACTTGTTTAAGATGCCAGACGATTTAATTAGGCCCTCTTCCTTAAACCCCACTGCCCCTGCAGTAGCCACCAACACCAGTCCTCAGGTAAACCCCGATTTAGCTAATGTAATTCGCACCATAGTCTCACAGGTAATTTCGGCGGAAGCGCCAAATTTAATACAAAGTATTATAAATCCAGCAAGGGAAATTGTTACTGACCAAACTATCGACCCTAGACACGCAAACAATTTAATAGGACTCGATAGGGTACCAGACGTTTAGATGTCTAAGAGAATTTGCAGGTAACCCTAAGGAATTCGCATCCTGGAAGAAAAGTGTAGAGAGAATTCTTAGGATATACGAAAACGAAAGAGGCACCCCCCGTTTTGGAATTCTAAATGTTATAAGAAACAAAATAACTGGGAATGCGGATGTTGCCTTAGAATCATATAACACCCCTCTCAATTGGGAGCGATTTCTAAATGTCTTAATACCCACTATGCGGATAAGAGAGACATCGGTACTCTAGAATACCAAATGTCAACCTTATTCCAGGGTAACAAATCCATCAACGAATTCTACCAGGAGATATTTTCATACCTCTCATTAATTTTGAATAAAATATCGTGCTTAGAAGTAGGCCCAGAATCTCTTCAAATCCTTACGAAAACATATCGCGACAAGGCATTAGATACGTTTGTTAGAGGATTAAATGGCGAATTCCAAAATTACTTGGAATAAAAGAACCAACCGATTTACCTCAAGCGCTTCAGCTGTGCATGAAGCTGCAAAATCAAAACTTCAGGACACAACACGCTTTAGGCAACCCATCCAACTTGCGTAAATAAACGCACCCCAACTCCCACCAAGGAAACAACAACAATTTTTCCCTAACCTCGCTTACTTACCTCAACCAATGCCTCGCATAGGAAATTTAGGACAACCAGCAGCTTACAGGAATCCGCAACCTCAGTACCCACAAATGCCACAATACCCAAATACCCAACAATATACGTTTCCTAATAATCGCTATCCCCAATACCAACAACATTCCAACTATGGTATGAAGCAACCAACTAGACCTAATCAGTTCAGCAATCCTCCACCAAGACCCATTCAACCTAAACCACCAGTTCCAATGGAAGTGGATGAATCACTTAGGACAAAAAACGTTAATTACATGAACAGACCAACCAATAACTCCTTTAAACGACCGATCGCACCATCAAACCAAACACGTCAGCCTTTTAAACAAAATAAAATAAATAACATGGAATCTACTGAGAATACAGTGACAGACTCAGAACAGCGAAACGAGGAACCAGATGAACAGACACTAGAAGACTACTATAACCAATACTATAACGATAACAGCGCCTATGACAATACATCAGGAGAGAACACGTACGAATTTTCTGATATCCATTTTTTAGGCTAACGAATTCCTCGTTACCATACTTCGAATGCAAAGAGAGTAACGGAAGGATTCTAAAATTTTTAATTGATACCGGATCAAATAAAAATTATATTCAACCAAATCTTGCCAAAAATTCAATCCCCAATGAAGAAATTTTTTATGCAAACTCAGTAGGAGGAAATATTAAAATAACCCACCACACTTTCATTAACCTCTTTGGATTAAAAGAAGAAAATCTTAAATTTTTTATACTACCGACATTAAAATCGTTGCATGGAATCCTTGGTAATGACAGTTTAAAACGATTAGATGCCATAATTTTTACATAAAAAAATTACATGTTAATTAAAAATAAGATAAAAATAGCAGTTAAACAGCAAAGAGCGAAATCAATAAACAATATTGAAATTAGAACAAAACATCTAACACCTGGACAGACTGAAAAACTTCAGAATTTATGCCATTTATATCCACAACTTTTTTCCGACCCAGACGAAAAATTAACATATACTACCGTTGTGAAAGCCGAAATTAAGACCACCACACAAGATCCAGTATATTCCAGATACTACCCGTACCCCATGTCCCTTAAGGACGAAGTAGAAAAACAAATTGCCAAATTACTTGAAGACGGGATAATAAGACCTTCTCGATCCCCATACAATTTTCCAATCTGGATAGTGCCCAAAAAAGCCGATGCATCTGGCACAAAAAAATACAGAATGGTAATCGACTATCGTAAATTAAATTCAATCACTATACCCGACCGTTATCCGATCCCAGACACAAATTAAGTACTTTCTCAACTTGGACGGAATTAATTCTTTACTGTTCTTGATCTGGAAAGTGGCTTCCATCAGATTCCATTAGTTGAGTCCGATATTGGAAAGACAGCATTTTCAGTCAACAATGGTAAATATGAATTTACCAGATTTCCTTTTGGCTTAAAAAATGCACCCTCTATATTCCAAAGAGCTTTGGACGATATACTTAGAGAATATATCGGAAAAATATGCTTCGTTTATACAGATGACATTATAATATTTGGCAAAGATGAAGATTCCCATTTAGAAAACGTTGAAAAAATTTTCCAAACATTACAAAAAGCTAATATGAAAATTCAAATCGACAAATGCGATTTTTTAAAGACAGAAGTAGAGTTTTTAGGATTTGTTGTTTCACGAAACGGAATAAAAACAAACCCAACAAAAGTTAAATCAATTTTAGATTTCCCACCTCCACTCCTTCCGGTTACTACCGCCGTTTTATTAAAGATTATGCGAAACTCGCAAAACCCTTGACAATACTCTTAAGAGGGGAGGAGGGGCGCATGTCCAAAAACATTTCATCCAAAATAAAGATATCCCTTAACCAGGACGCAATAAACTCTTTTAACAAATTAAAAAATTCTTTGGTTTCAACCGACGTTATGCTACAATATCCGGACTTCGAAAAAGAATTTCATTTAACTACAGACGCTTCAGACCACGCAATAGGAGCAGTCCTAGAACAGGACGGCAAACCGATTACGTTTATTTCTCGGACATTGACAGCAACCGAAGAAAACTACGCGACTAACGAGAAAGAATTTTTAGCTATCGTGTGGGCTTTAAAATCATTGAGAAACTATCTCTATGGCTCTAGCACCATACAAATATTCACAGATCATCAACCCTTGACATACGCACTCAGCAATAGAAACACTAACAGTAAACTCAAAAGGTGGAAAGCGATATTAGAAGAATATAACTATCAAATTAAATACAAACCTGGTAGCACAAAAGTGGTAGCAGATGCACTATCTAGGCCACCACAGCAAATAAACTCGATGACACCCAACAAACATCAAAAAAATATTTCTCAAACCTTGGAGAAGTTCATAGTTCTCAAGTTGATATCCACGGTATTTCTCCAAATTTCTCAAACCATGGAGAAATTCATAGTTCTCAAGTTGATATCCAACGTATTTCTCCAACTCTTCTCATTTTTTTTTTTGGTATTTTCATATGACTATCAAAAGCAATAAAGTACGAGTATAATGAATTTACATACATATATTCACGGTGTTTTAAATTCAAAAGGAAGAAAATATATTTTCGATTTTTATTTCAGTACTGCTACTAAACGTTTGAGACCAATTGGAAAATCACATTTGAGATCAAGTTGAGAACTAACTTTTTCTCAACTTGAGAATCATAATTATTGCCATACAAAAAAAATGCCCTTTTTGTTGAGAACGCTATGATTCTCAACTTGAGATGCACTTGAGAAACAACGTTGGAGGTTTGAGAAATACCTTAGTTCTCAACTTAACCTCAAGTTGAGCTCAAGCCTAAATGTTTATTGGGCAGCGACACAACATAGCGATGAAAGTTCGGCACAAACCTTAATACCATACACTGACGCACCCATTAACGTATTTAAAAACCAAATTTTCATTTCCACAGGCGAGACTTCATCATACGACTTTCGAATAATTTTCCCCACATATCATAGGCATACAATAATTGAAAAAGAATTCACGGAAGCTAGTCTTACCACATTGTTAAAAAAATATCTCAACCCCTCAATAACAAATTGCATAAAAACCGAAGACAATATCTTAGGAAAAATTCAATCAATTTACCAAACTCACTTTAGCAGATACAGAGTCTGTTATACCCGAAAGTTTACAAAAGACATTTCAAATGAATCTGAACAAGAAAGGGAAATTATCAACGAACATAATAGAGCTCATCGTAATCACACAGAAAATAAGGCACAACTGTTGGAAAGATGTTACTTCCCACAAATGAATGCTAAAATAAAAAAATAGCTAAGCAATGCAAAATTTGTCTAGAAAACAAGTACGAAAGACACCCAGTAAAACCTATCCTGAAAGCCACCCCTATTCCCAATTACCCAGGCCATATCGTCCACATAGACCTCTACTACACTAATAACAAAATAGTGCTTACAGCAATAGATAAGTTCTCAAAATATGCTCAAGCAAAAATTGTACCTTCTAGGGCATCTGAAGATATTAAAACTCCTTTAAGAGACCTCTTGACAATGTTTGGAATCCCCAAAAAAATTGTAATTGATAATGAAAAATCCTTAAGCTCAGCCTCCATAACCTTCATGTTAGAAAACCAATACGGTATAGAAATTTTCAAAACTCCACCATATAAAAGCTCAATAAACGGACAGATAGAGCGATTCCACTCAACACTTTCCGAAGTAATGAGATGCACCAAAGCAGAAAAGGTCCATACTGACTTTGAAGATCTTCTTATTAGATCTTTAAATAAATACAATTATTCAATTCACTCCACCAAAAAACGTAAGCCTGTAGAAGTATTTTTTGGAAGAACACTCGGACCTAATCCCACCGAAATAGACAGAGAAGAAAACATTCGAAACCTCAAAAATAAACAAGAAAAAGATTTAGAACTCCACAACAAAAACAGAACTGATTTTAGGACATACAATACTGATGACGTCATTTACGTAAAAATAAACAAGAGACTAGGCAATAAATTATCACCGCGTTATAAAAAGGAAATAGTTCAGGAAGACAAAAGCAACACAGTTACAACAAAATCAGGTCGAATCGTTCACAAAAGTTTTGTTAAAAAATAAAAACCTTTTTCCTTTTGCAGGATTTTATTTGCCTTGTGCAATGCAGAAACCCAAGTTCTGGATTATACTAACAGCCCAATAGTTACAGAAGAAATAGGAACCGCTAAAGTACAAACTGGAACATTTCGACTGATTCATACAATTGACCACGACCAATATGACTCCATACTCGATACGATACATGCCACCATAGAACATGACATAACCAAGAAAAGCAGAAGCTATCCATTTCTATCCCAGGAAGAAAAATCCATTCGATCCATCCTATCCCAACTTAAACCCAGAAAAACAAAAAGAGCAATAGAGACTCTCGGCACAGCCTGGAAATGGCTTGCTGGATCCCCAGATCAAGAAGATTTTAGAATTATAAGAGATAAGGTAAATAACATAATAAATAATAACAACGAGCAAATAATAATAAATAAGTCCATTATAGAAAGGATAAATAATGTAACTCAAATTTAAAATGTAATTTTAAATGAATTGAACTCGAGCGATGCTCTCAAATTAGAAATTGAAAAAAATGTTGAAGGAAAACTAAAATTTATAAAAGAAGATTTAAAGAATATCGATTACTCAATACAATGGGCAAAGGCCGGAATTGTAAACTCATTCATATTATCAAATGAGGAATTAATTGTAATCAAAGAAACGTTAGAAAAACAAAATATGCCTTATTTGAACCTAATCGGAGCAAGTGAATTTAGCGATGTCAAAATTGCATCTAATGCATCCTCAGTCATATATATTGTAAGATTTCCCCTTACAAGTAAAGAAACATGTAAATCAATTTTAATAAAATCTGTAAAACAAGGAAATAAAGCAATCAAACTTAAATATGAAAAATTAATTATTTGTAATAATTAAATATTTGGCATAAGAGATAGTTGTAAGAATATAAATGATTTAATATTATATAAACAAAATAGTATAGAAGAAGTCACGTTAACCAGTTGCATACCCAATTTGTTAAAAGGATATTCATCAAATTGCACGCTAATAAACAGTCACCATATACCCACAATAGAAGAGATAATGCCCGGTTTATTATTCATGAATAGTTTCAACGGATCCATAAAATTAGACAACAAAGAACTAGATTTACGCGGCACATTTTTGATCAAATATGATAATTCAAGCTTATCAATTGGAAATAAACATTTCACTAATAAAAACCAACTTTTTGCGAAACCGCTACCAGCAATTATAAAATCAACAAATGCTTCAGTAGACCTCGAAGAAGTTCTCTCACTTGCAATATTTGAAAGAACTTAATATGGCGAACATTCAACAAATTGATTCCATAAATACTAAATACAAAGTAAGCCTTTTTACGGACTCTTCAGTAATAACACTATCAATAATTACCCTTATTGCCATAACAGCTAAAAAGTTCATTTCGCAAAGAAAAGCAAAGATCAATATCCAGATCAACACAAAAACTCCGAAAGATAATCATCCGTTACCACAGAAAAGATCTAACCCCTTAAACGAAACAATTTCAAGGCCATCCAACGAGGACGCTGCAGGTTTTAAAGAGGGAGGAGTTAACACAACATACGCCGAAATCGGTTTACATAGTTTCCCACCATCGCAAACGCTTGCGTAAGCATGCGACTTGGACAGCGGTAGCTATCCCACGGGCAAGCCACACGGGTATCCGCTAAAAACGCTGACACTGCGTCTACGCTGTGTGAGAACGTCAGTGCTGCTACTTCAACAGCCAACAATCTACAACAACAACCATTCGATGCACCTGTCGACGCAACGTGACTTCATAGCTTAAATTAGTTGTAAGAAACAACTGTTAGTTAGTTCTAATTTGAATGTCAAAATAAACAGTTGGCTCTCAGCCAAACAAGTAAATTCGTTTAGTTTCATTTATCTTACATTGTTGATTCATTTGTATTGGCCATATTTATATAAATTATATATATATTTTTAATGAGCTCAAGGCCGGAAAAATAAAGCAATTGAATAATATGTAAATTATTTTATTTATTCGTCAATATTTCGACTTCAGTCTGAAGTCATCATCAGGACTGCAAAAAACAACAGAAGGCGTTCGCTATGCTCACACTAAAACAATAATGAACACAACTTACACTGTCGGCTGCGCCTGGTAGACTGACATGTGATATGCAAAAAACTTAATTTATAGTATACCTATACTCAACAAAAATTGAAGATGAGCGAAACATAAGCCAAAAATGTAAACAATAAAAGAACAGTAATTGTATACAAAAATATGTAGGAACAACAACACGTGAAAATGTAAACAAGTTAAAATACAGTAATTGTAAACAAAAAATTATTTTAGGAACAACAACACGTGAGAATGTAAATGAATACAGTACAGTAATTGTAAACAAAAATAAACCAAACAACAATGCAAGGGACGATTTTGGAATCGGAACAGCTGTTGGACTATGTCCTCATATGCCTTGAATATTTGCTGTTTCTTAATATTAAGTTGCGGTAGACATGTGCACAATTGTCGGTGTCCGTTTTGAAATTCAATGTGAATCTTTTGTAGTAATTTTTCTCCTCCTCCAAAATAATGACGCTTTCAAAATTCGGATGATGTCCAGTATCTTTACAATGTGTTGTTAATGCTGTTTTGTTATCAGAAGAGTTGTGCCTTAATTTAATATTCGATTTGTGAGCGGATATCCTTGTCTTTAATTTTGATTTCGTTGTCCCAACATATACTTTCTCGCATAAGAGGGACCCGTCGCCATTACATGGAATCCTATATACCACATCCCATTTTTCCTGTCTCGGGATTTTATCTTTCATATTGTTGAAAATATTTCTCAAAGTATTGTCGTACTTGAAGCCTAATTGGTATTTTTCTTTATCGTACAGATTTGAATATTTGATTCTCTCCGATAACCCTGGAACATACGTTGCTGTTTTGTACACCTTATCTGGTGGCACACGTCTTTCGTTTTTTATGGGTCATAGTTGCCAATGAGGCTATTTATTAATTTTTTTGGGAAATCGGTGTCTGGCAGGGTCTTCTTAATGATACAAATATTTTTGCTGTGGTACAATTTATCACTAATGGAGAGAACCCGCTTTATAAAGTTTTGGGCTGTGTTTATAATTATTTTTCTCTCATGTTTTGAGTAGAAGTTTATGAGTCTCCCTGATGCTGTTGGCTTTTTGTACCAGTCTATTGTTATTTTTTCTTATTATTATTGTATACAAAAATATGTAGGAACAACAACACGTGAAAATGTAAACAAGTTAAAATACAGTAATTGTAAACAAAAAATTATTTTAGGAACAACAACACGTGAGAATGTAAATGAATACACTACAGTAATTGTAAACAAAAATAAACCAAACAACAATGCAAGGGACGATTTTGGAATCGGAACAGCTGTTGGACTATGTCCTCATATGCCTTGAATATTTGCTGTTTCTTAATATTAAGTTGCGGTAGACATGTGCACAATTGTCGGTGTCCGTTTTGAAATTCATCCTCATATTATTTGGGGTGTTCACAATGTGCAGCATTTCCAATGTGAATCTTTTGTAGTAATTTTTCTCCTCCTCCAAAATAATGACGCTTTCATATTTCTCTAAGTATTGTCGTACTTGAAGGCTAATTGGTATTTTTCTTTATCGTACAGATTGGAATATTTGATTCTCTCCGATAACCCTGGAACATACGTTGCTGTTTTGTACATCTTATCTGGTGGCACATGTCTTTCGTTTTTTCGTTGTCTGGCAGGGTCTTCTTAATGATACAAATATTTTTGCTGTGGTACAATTTATCACTAATGGAGAGAACCCGCTTTATAAAGTTTTGGGCTGTGTTTATAATTATTTTTCTTTCATGTTTTGAGTAGAAGTTTATGAGTCTCCCTGATGCTGTTGGCTTTTTGTACCAGTCTATTGTTATTTTGTTATTTTTTCTTATTAGTAGGGTGTCCAGAAAGGGTATTTGTTCATTTTTCTCTATTTCTATTGTAAATTTAATTGTTTTGTTGTAATTATTTAATAATTGGAGCATCCTGTCTGCGTCCTCAGTTTTTATAATGGCAAATAAGTCATCCACATATTTTGTAAGTAGTCGGGGTTTGTTATCACAGTCTAATTCAAAGTACTTCAAAATTTCTTCCATGACAATGTCGGCTATAATTGGTGATGCCGGTGAACCCATTGGCATTCCTGAACGTTGTTCATATATTTAATCATTGTATTTAAAGTATTGAGTTTCCTTAATGCAAAATTTTACTATAGTCAAGAAAAGATCTTTTGTCATGGTTGTATGTTCTTTGATTTCATTTCACCTTGAAGATATGATGTTCAGGGCCATATCAACCGGAATGCTGGGGAATAATGAAACGACATCGAATGACATTAAGCTTTCGTCATCATAAACATAGGAACCTTTGATCTTATCTTTGAATTCAATAGCGTCTTTAACATTATATTTGGATGTCGTGGTTATGTCTTTTAAAATTCTAACTATATATTTGCACAAATTATATGACGGGGAGTTGACAGACGAACAAATGGGTCTGAGTGGAATACCGCCCTTATGAATTTTGGGCAAGCCATAAATTCTTGGCGGGTTAGCTGTTTTGCAAACAAGGTCGTTCTTTTCTTTTAAGTCAATTATATTATTGACGTACATTTTCTGTACAATTTCATTATTTTTGTCTTGTAGTCTAGTAGTGCGATCACGTTTCAATATTCTGTATGTTGACATGTCGTTAACTATAGTTTGTATTTTTCTGTCGTATTCAGATTTGTCCATCAAAACGGTAACATTACCCTTGTCGGCATTAAGGATCAGAAGCTCTTTGTTAGCTTTCAAGAGCATTTTTGTGGATCGTAGTGTGTCTTGTACAAATTTGTCTCTACCTAAACTAGTTGTATTGTTGAGGTGGTTCTGTATAAGTGCGGTCAGGTTGTTTCTCTCAACCTCTTGTTTCTCCCTTTCTTTAATGGTTTGTATATAGTTTTCACCGTCCGCTATCACTTTAAATAGAGGAAACTCTTTATTGTTAAGAGGTAAGGCATGTTTAGGTCCGAGGGACATAAGCCATTGAATGTCAGTCGGGATAGGTATGTCGGCATTTTATTGTTGTTGGTGTTGTTGTTAATGGTGTAAATGAAGTTTTTGGTTGCGTTGTTGATAAAATTCGGTGTTACGCCATTTCTCCTGCATCTTGCGAGGAACTTAATCGACTCCGATAGTCGTGTTAATTGTTGTGAAGTCTGTTGGTAGTGTTTTATGCGTTTTTTGGTTTTGATGTCATAACCTTTGTTGATGTTTTTGTAGATGTTGGAAGCGTTTTCCTCCTCTCGGTGTGCTCTCTGCTTGTACATTGTTGATTCATTTGTATTGGCCATATGTGATATGCAAAAAACTTAATTTAAGCGCTGATTTTGCATACTTCGCACAACTTTCGCATAACTTTTGAAGTGTCAAATAAAATCTGTTCAATGCATTTTTCCTGTATCCGATTACCCAGAAATTAGCACAACTTAACAAAAATTTGAAGTCTGTTGAATTTTGATTTGCTAGCGTTTTCCTTAAGTGACATTTCAATTGCAGTGGTACCAATACCAATGCTTTAAGAGAGTTGTATGTAAAAGCTTTTAGGGGTATTCACAACTTTTTTAATGTTTACATGTGAATTCTAATATTCTTAGTTTTATTTTCTTCAAAAATCGAAATAAATATTGCTGAAATACATACCTATACTAATAATATAAGGTCGAGCACTAGTATATTTGTTAAAAGTATGGAACATTTTTAAAAAGAAAAAAATGTAGAAGATTTCAAAATCACGACTTTCTTATTCCGATTTGAAAATACATGTTCAATTGGATGTGGGGAAATGTTTTATTTACTAATTTTCTTGTAAAAATAAATAAGTCTGCTCTGAAATTTTATATCAAAATGCATTTGCATATACTTCACAAAGATCAGCTGTTTTTGTGCGCATACCGTGAATGACCCTACTACGGTAATAGCTGGTAATTGTTGTTTGAGAAAATAATTGTTTCAGACAGGGAATATATATAAGAAAGCTGTAAGTATGCGATTATAATTTGAACAATAAAGATTTCTAAATAATCGTGAGTATATTTTTAAGATGATCGACGACGAACGTTTAATTCAGCTGGTGCAAAGCAAAGACGTCGTTTACAATAAATTTTCTGCGGGTTACAGGCTGCCTCTTAAAAAGCAATCCGCTTGGGAAGCTATAGCGCAGGAATTACGAGCCACAGGTATTGGTCATATATACGTAGATACATACATTATGTGTATTTACAGTAGTCCAATGCGTTATTTTTGCATCTGTTATTATAGAGGAAGAATGCACTAAACGTTGGGAGACACTACGCGAGCGGTACACACGGGAATGTAAGGCGTTAGATGCACCGTCCGGAAGTGCTGCAAAGAGCGCACCAACGTGGGCATTGTTTGGCCAACTTAGTTTTTTAAAACCATACGTGAAGCCACGGGCGTGAGTGAAAATGAATATACTGGGGTAAATGTATGTATGTACATACATATGTTAACAATATAATCATTTCCATAGTAATCGCTGCACATTCAACATCTTAGACCAAAACGTTTCGTCGATTTCATGTTCCTCACAAGCGTTGTCATCCATTTTAGACGAAAGCCAGGATTTTACGCAGCATTCACCGCCACTTTTTCCATTAGAAGGGTCTGGAAGCACCGCGGCGAAAACGCAAAAAGTGTGTTAATGGCGATGAAGAATTTCGTGAGGCGTTGGATTTGTATAAAAATGTTTGCAAAGAACAGTTGGAACCGAAGTGTAGCGAAACTTTGCGTGCTTTTGGGCAAATGATTGTTGCGACCGTTGCTGAAATGAGTGCTGAAAATCAAGTGAAAACCATTCAGGTTGTTACTAACACAGTGATGTCGCTTAAATTGGAGCAACAGGCAGAAATTTCGTCATATACTTCAGCTTCACATACTTGAGTGTATTTTATTCAACTTTAAGAAATGTATTTAAGCAATTTTGCCCAAATGAATTTTAACTGAGGCTCTTTAGTTTTTGTTGTTTACTGTTATAAATTGGCAATTGTATGAACAAACGTACATGCATAAATATGTACATAAATATGTATAAGCTACGATATTATAAATTTAAAAATACTGCTGCTTTGCCATAGCGGGTATTAGTTGGAGTTAATAAAAACTAAGTTTTGTTTCAATTAACAGTTTTATTATTGGAATGGAACAGAACCTTGGTGTACCAAGTAATTTGCTAAGGTATCCCTAAAGCGGAATGCAGCTAGCGAAGCGTTGCGCCGCGAGGACGTAATGGACGGTAAGGGGCCACCCACATCTTCCAAATCATATCGCCATGTTCTATTTTGGGGGCTCCCTTCCGCATTAGCATATGTATCAGAGCAATACCACCGCTTTTGGTCGTTGAGCATCACAAAATTGTGAAGCACCAGACAGGCCAAGACAATTTTTTCACAGTTTTCCGGGCTGCAATCAATCGTATTGCGCAGTATGCGCCATCGGGCAGTTAGTATGCCAAAACTGTTTTCAATTACCCGGTGTGCTCGTGATAGGCGATAACTGAATACGGATTTTGTTCGATCTAAACCTGAACCGGGGTATGATCTCATTAAGTTGGTTTTGAGCGGAAAAGCTGCATCGCCGACAAAAAAATGAGGAAATGCTTCCGATGATTCATCCCATAATGGTGCGCTGGGGGTAATGGCAGCTGATTTCCCAAAAGTGCTCGTCCAAACGACGTATGTTGAAAAACTCCTATAAACAGAAGCAAGTTAAATACATCCTAAATAAAACGTATAACATTAAATTTTACCTCCGTCACTCTGGCTTCCATAACTTCCAACACTAGCCCATGTGAACGTATATTTGGCATCGCAACTTGCCATTAAAATAATGCTATACAACTTTTTATAATTATAAAACATAGAGCCGGATTTGTTGGGACAAGTAATAGCAACATGTTTTACATCAATCGCGCCCACGCAGTTCGGCATGTTCCACATTTTTTTGAAGTCGTCGGCGATTTGCTGATATTGAGTAGTACTGGGTTCACTCAGGTAGACTGGGGACAATATGCTCCACAATACTTCACAGGTTTCCAAAACAATTTCACGAATTGTTGATTTACCAAGTTTATACATGGAGCCGATAATTTCAAACGAAGTTCCATGTGCGAGATGCCTACAAATTAAATAGAAAGGATTATAATAAAGACGATCTTTCGAATTTTTACAAGTACTTACATACATATGTAAGTGTAATTGCGAGTCGTTCTTCACACCCAATTTGTTGTTTGGGTTTTTTTAAAAATGAGCCGACTAAAGAAAGCAATAAATGGAATATCTTGGGAGGCATCCTTGTCTCAATGAAAAACTTTTCTTCATCATGGTTTTGCTTTTTTAAAAAAACCTTTTTAAAGTATCCATTTGGTATTCGGTCACGATTTATTGGCCGAATTGCCCACCGTCGAACTTGTCGACTCCGCTTTGAATTCTTAAAAGCTCGGCACATATTTAAAAATGCTAGATGCAAATATAGTTTCCGCTTCATATTGTTTTTTAAATTATTATAAACATTTACTGTTGCTTTGAGATACGGTTGGTAGGACTGTAAAGTTTGATTATGCGACGCACAATCAGCATTAAGTGCGTAAGGTTGTGCGAAGTTGTAAAACGTTATGCGAAAGTTGTGCGAAGTATGCATAATCAGCGCTTTATAGTATACAAATACTCAACAAAAATTGAAGATGAGCGAAACATAAGCCAAAAATGTAAACAATAAAAGAACAGTAATTGTATACAAAAATATGTCGGAACAACAACACGTGAAAATGTAAACAAGTTAAAATACAGTAATTGTAAACAAAAAATTATTTTAGGAACAACAACACGTGAGAATGTAAATGAATACACTACAGTAATTGTAAACAAAAATAAACCAAACAACAATGCAAGGGACGATTTTGGAATCGGAACAGCTGTTGGACTATGTCCTCATATGCCTTGAATATTTGCTGTTTCTTAATATTAAGTTGCGGTAGACATGTGCACAATTGTCGGTATCCGTTTTGAAATTCATCCTCATATTATTAGGGGTGTTCACAATGTGCAGCATTTCCAATGTGAATCTCTTGTAGTAATTTTTCTCCTCCTCTAAAATAATGACGCTTTCAAAATTCGGGTGATGGCCAGTATCTTTACAATGCGTTGTTAATGCTGTTTTGTTATCAGAAGAGTTGTGCCTTAATTTAATATTCGATTTGTGAGCGGATATCCTTGTCTTTAATTTTGATTTCGTTGTCCCAACATATACTTTCTCGCATAAGAGGGACCCGTCGCCATTACATGGAATCCTATATACCACATTCGATTTTTCCTGTCACGGGATTTTATCTTTCATATTGCTGAAAATATTTCTCAAAGTATTGTCGTACTTGAAGGCTAATTAGTATTTTTCTTTATCGTACAGATTGGAATATTTGATTCTCTCCGATTAGCCTGGAACATACGTTGCTGTTTTGTACATCTTATCTGGTGGCACATGTCTTTCGTTTTTTATGTTACGTGGGTCATATTTGCCAATGAGGCTATTTATTAAATTTTTTGGGAAATCGTTGTCTGTCAGGGTCTTCTTAATGATACAAATATTTTTGCTGTGGTACAATTTATCACTAATGGAGAGAACCCGCTTTATAAAGTTTTGGGCTGTGTTTATAATTATTTTTCTCTCATGTTTTGAGTAGAAGTTTGTGAGTCTCCCTGGTGCTGTTGGCTTTTTGTACCAGTCTATTGTTATTTTGATGTTTTTTCTTATTATTAGGGTGTCCAGAAAGGGTATTTGTTCATTTTTCTCTATTTCTATTGTAAATTTAATTGTCTTGTTGTAATTATTTAATAATTGGAGCATCCTGTCTGCGTCCTCAGCTTTTATAATGGCAAATAAGTCATCCACATATTTTGTAAGTAGTCGGGGTTTGTTATCACAGTCTAATTCAAAGTACTTCAACATTTCTTCCATGACAATGTCGGCTATAATTGGTGATGCCGGTGAACCCATTGGCATTCCTGAACGTTGTTCATATATTTAATCATTGTATTTAAAGTATTGAGTTTCCTTAATGCAAAATTTTACTATAGTCAAGAAAAGATCTTTTGTCATGGTTGTATGTTCTTTGATTTCATTCCACCTTGAAGATATGATGTTCAGGGCCATATCAACCGGGATGCTGGGGAATAATGAAACGACATCGAATGACACTAAGCTTTCGTCATCATAAACATAGGAACCTTTGATCTTATCTTTGAATTCAATAGCGTTTTTAAAATTATATTTGGATGTCGTGGTTATGTTTTTTAAAATTCTAACTATATATTTGCACAAATTATATGACGGGGAGTTGACAGACGAACAAATGGCAAGCCATAAATTCTTGGCGGGTTAGCTGTTTTGCAAACAAGGTCGTTCTTTTCTTTTAAGTCAATTATAATATTGGCGTACATTTTCTGTACAATTTCAAGAAATGCGATGGACGGGGCAAGGGAGAAAAACGGTAGGCCCATGCGACGTATACTACAGCTGCCATGTAAAGGAGCGCAAATTTGGTGTCGGATTTGTGGTGGGAGAGAGACTTCGCCGTAAAGTACTGTCGTTCATTCCGGTGGACGAACGTCTCGCCACAATCCGCATAAAGGCGAGATTCTTCAACATCTCCATGATTTGCGCCCATGCCCCGACGGAAGAGAAGGACGATGGGACCAAAGATTGCTTTTACGAACTCCTGGAGCACACGTTCGAACGCTGCCCCCAACACGATATAAAAATCGTGCTAGGCGATTTTAATGCCAAGGTGGGCAAGGAGGGCATCTTTGGTGCCACAGTCGGAAAATTCAGTCTCCACGAGGAAACGCCGGGGCCCGAAACATGGTAGTCTGTAGTACCAGGTTCCAGCATAGGAGGATACATCAGGCTACGTGGCTGTCTCCAGATGGTAAGACACGAAACCAAATCGACCATGTTGTGATAGACGGAAGGCACGCTTCCAGTGTCCTAGATGTGCGTACGATCCGAGGAGCCAACATCGACTCGAACCATTATCTTGTCGCAGCCAAGATACGCACGCGCCTCTGTGCGTCAAAAAGCATGCGGAAAGGTACACAAGGAAAGCTCGACGTCGGAAAGTTGCAATCAAAACAGACAGCCACGCACTTCGCTACTCGACTCGCACACCTGCTCTCTGAGAGCTCTAATCAACACAGTGATATTTCAGAGCAATGGAACCACATCTCTTGCTCTTTACGTAGCGCCGCTGAACAATCTATTGGTTTCCAGCGAGCCCGGAAAAATGACTGGTACGATGAGGAATGTCGCGTTGCCATGGAATGGAAAGATGCTGCTTACAGGGCCACGTTGCGATCGGGTGCAACGCGAGCCTTGCAGGAGATATATCGTGAGTTGAAGAAGGAAGCGAGACGCATTTTTCGAGAGAAGAAGAGAAAGGCCCAAATGCGTGAGTGCGAAGAGCTTGAAATGCGGCCGGCAGGAAAAGCGCCCGAAAATTCTTTCAGAAAGTACGACGGCTAACAGAAAATTTCTTGATCGGGGCGAACTCCTGTAAGAACGACAACGGCGACCTGGTAACTGACGTTCAGAATATACTTAGTTTATGGCGGGAGCACTTCTCCACACTACTTAGTGGTAGTAACAGAAACCACCTTGGAGAAGATGATGATTCCGAAACCCCAATCAATGACGACGGAATTCATGTTACGTTACCCGACTGCGATGAAATCCGTATAGCAGTAGCACGGCTAAAGAACAACAAAGCGTTGGTAAAGAGTTGGTAAAGCGCATGCACCAGCTTATCTGTAGAGTATGATGGGACGAATGCATGCCTACTGATTGGAATCTAAGTGAACTTTGCCCAATCCACAAGAAGGGTGATACTGCAATTCGCGTCAACTATCGTGGTATAAGCACTCTTAACATTGCATATAAGGTTCTGTCGAGCGTATTGTGTGAGAGGCTAAAGACCACCGTCAATAAATTGATTGGACCTTATCAGTGTGGCTTTAGACCTGGTAAATCTACCATCGACCAGATATTCACAGTTCGCCAGATCTTGGAAAAGACCCAAGAAAGAAAAATCGACACGCACCACCTTTTTGTCGACTTCAAAGCCGCTTTCGACAGCACAAAAAGAAGTTGCCTTTATGCCGCAATGTCTGAATTTGGTATCCCCGCAAAACTTATACGGCTATGTAAAATGACGTTGAGCAACACCACCAGCTCCGTCAGGATTGGGAAAGACCTCTCTGAGCCGTTTGATACCAAACGAGGTTTCAGACAGGGTGACTCTTTGTCGTGTGACTTGTTTAACCTTATGCTGGAGAAGATAATTCGAGCCGCAGAACTAAATCGGTCAGGCACTATCTTTTATAAGGGTGTGCAGCTGCTGGCGTACGCCGATGACATTGACATCATCGGCCTTAACAACCGCGCAGTTAGTTCTGCCTTCTCCAAACTGGATAGAGAAGCAAAGCAAATGGGTCTGGAGGTGAACGAGGGCAAGACGAAGTATCTCCTGTCAACAAATAAAAAGTCGGCACATTCACGACTGGGATCAAACATCACTGTTGCCAGTTATAACTTTGAAAAAGTAGAAGACTTCGTTTACTTAGGAACCAGCATTAACATCAATAATAATGTCAGCCTCGAAATCGAAAGGAGGATCACTCTTGCCAACAAGTGCTACTTCGGACGGAGTAGGCAACTGAGCAGTAAAGTCCTCTCTCGACGGACAAAAGTCACGCTCTATAAGTATCTCATTATGCCCGTCCTAATGTATGGCGCAGAAGCATGGACGATGCAGATATCTGATGAGAAGGCTCTGGGAGTATTCGAGAGAAAGATTCTCCGAAAGATTTATGGGCCTTAACGCCTTTGCGATGGCGAATACCGTAGAAGATGGCACGATGAGCTGTACGAGCTTTATAACGACATAGATATAGTGCAGCGAATTAAGATCCAGCGGATTCGCTGGCTTGGTCATGTCGTTCGAATGGATGAAAGCGCTCCAGCTCTGAAAGTATTCGACGTGATCCGCTAGCACTTGAATCATTTATAGATAAAATTAGTTTAGTTGAAGATCTTTCAGACGAAAACCTACAAAGTACATTTATAGCATTTTTAAAATCAAAGCTTGAAGGCAAGGCACGCGAGGCAATTCCCACTGACGTTAGTTCCATTGGTCAGATTAACAGCCCTATTCTAATATCCTCACAAAACTCACCTAACTGACTGTTGTGAGGTTCCTGACTATTGTGAGGTTACATTTATGCTGGCGTAAATTCAAAAGCTCAAATGCTCGTAACTGTCAGGAAAGTTGTGATGTGCGAACGGCAGCCTCACAATACGAAAGCAGCTGATTTTTATTGAGCATTTATAACAATATTTTGTTAAATTGATATTTTTTAAATAAAAAAAATATTCAAGAATGGCCGAGTTATTGCTTGTTTGTGCAGCAGTATTGGAGGAGCAAAAGGAGATAGCGAGGAGAATTCTGAGAAGCGTGCGGGATACAAGTGGCTATTTTTGCCACGCCGTGACGCGGCATAAGCAGCAAGCAACGGTAAAAGCAGCAGAGAGCAAACAGCAGTAGCAACGGTAGCAGAAGCAGCGAACAAACAGCATTAACAACAGTAGCAGCAGCAGCGAGCAAACAACAGTACAGTAGCAACGGTAGCAGCAGCAGCAAGCAAATAAAGGTAGCAGTGGTAGCGGTCACAGCAAGGTTACGTTTATATTTTATTAATTATCTTACCGATACATATATACTCTTATAATTACCTTTCTGTAGT
This sequence comes from Philophylla caesio, assembly GCA_963971545.1. NCBI lineage: Eukaryota > Metazoa > Arthropoda > Insecta > Diptera > Tephritidae > Philophylla > Philophylla caesio. The sequence continues at coordinate 14,135,588 of OZ020605.1, forward strand.
GCGTTTCTGTAAGGAATCGACAATATACTCGATTATAGTGACGTCATTTCGATTCGATCCAAATTAGTCGATTGATCGAGAACGAGTGTTTCTGTAAGCATAAGTCGACAAAATATGAAACAGTGAGAGAAATGGAACGCCAATCGACAAGAAATCTATCGAATCGGACTGACAACTTCATGTTTGAGAAACTATTATTGAGAAAAGTAAGCATTATAGAAATGTGTGCACAAATATCTAATTCTTATTAATAAATAAAAATTGATTGTGTTTCATCTATGAGTTTATTGGTAATAACGCTCGCCATACGGCATGACAGAAGGAATATGTTGCGAATACAAAGGCGCACTTTAAGGGACTCGACAGATCCATTCAGCATTCCCGAGCCGCGTTTTCTTGAGTTATTCCGCTTCAGCAGAACTGCAGTACGGGCACTCCTTGTGGAAATCGAGCCTTTTATGGACACAGCAGTAAGAAGTACATTTATTCCAAACTCCACTAGGTTGTGTGTAGCGCTGCATTACTATGCTACAGGATCATTTCTTAGGGACGTAGGTCAGGATTTTGTTTGCCCTATAAGTAAGACCATGGTAAGCCGCATAGTGCATCAAACTACAGAGATTTTGCAAAATCATATGGCGCAACGTTACATCATTTTTCCAACTACCTTAGAGCAGCAGAATATTGTGAAGCAACGGCAAGTGAAGTGTTATAATCTTGAAGATTAATGGTTATTTATAGCTGGCTTAAGTTTATGTTCACTTCCAGGTTCTTCACTGCTACTGGATTTCCTGGCATCTTAGGAGCGATTGACTGCACTCACGTCAAAATTAAGAAACCATCACTTGCAGTAGAACACTGCTACATTAATCGAAAAGGATACTTTTCCAAAAATGTGCAATTAGTGTGCGACTTTGATTTAAATATCCTGGCGTGCTTTGCAAGATATGGGGGAAGTACGCACGACGCCTACATATGGGAAAGCAGTACACTAAAGTCCCATATGCTGAATGAGTACACTGCCAATGGGTTCACAGGATGGTTGCTTGGAGACTCTGGATATCCGTTGCAGCCGTGGCTAATGACTCCATTCAGAAATGTAGAGAGTATTAGTCAGCAAAGCTACAACGATTCTCACGCACGAGCTCGAAATTGTGTGGAACGCCTTAATGGAGTTTTAAAAAAATTATTTGGGTGCCTTTCCCAAGACCGTGGCCTAATGGTGAACCCCTCATTTGCAGGATCAATAATTAATGCATGCTGTACGCTACATAATATTCGAAAGAGATATAATTTTCCACTTCCTGAAGTTGATCCACTTGAAAATTCTCCGCATGGAGACAATGGTTCATTACTTAACATTTTAAATGAAGGAAGAGCTATACGAAATACTATTTTAAGAAACCACTTTTGTAGTTAATTCACATACAGGTGCATCGGTAAAAAGTGGAACATTTATTTCCAACACTCGTAATTGATGCATACAAATGCTTCCACAGTCGATTGTAGTGAACATTACTGTCCTTCCGGGAATAGATTCCAATGCAACAACAATTGGAGCGCGACTATGTAACCCCCTTTGAAGCAGCTACTGCTATTGGTGTACATACGCAAAGCCTTGGCCCCAACCCGATATATGTATATACATATTTACTGCTCAAGTTATGTACATACATATTATACATGCCAATCTAATATTATGTAAATCACTTTTGCATACATAATTTTATATCCAATGGTCTATGTTCTACAAAGTAGAAAATATAGGCGTTAATAATACTAATGAAAGTTTTTTAAAACCATTCTTAATTCATTTATTCTATAAATAAAGAAGCTTTACTTCACAGCCTTAAAAAAATGCTTATATCTATTTTTTTATTAGGACTATATATACACTGCATTATTAAAAATGACATTGACATTAATTTTGTATTAATGGGCATTTTGTTACTATTTTTTAATATTATGAATATATGTATAACAGAAATAACAACTATTTAAAAAAAAAAAGAAATCCTTTTCCTAACAAGAAAATAGTGTGAAAAAATAGACAATTGTTTTTGAATACATTAATGAAAGGAAAATAGTGTGAACAATATAGAGAAATTACAATATTTTGGAAAACAACGAATGGAAAGATTTAAAAAGTGTAAATAATGTAAAAAAGTGTGCAATTTATGTGACTACGGCTGTAGATGTTTTAAAAAATAATAACAAAAAGCCCATTAATATAAAAGTAATGTCAATATCATTTTAAATTAAAAATTAAGTTATAAAACTAAAAAATAACGATTATATTCAGAGATGAATATAATATTTAGAAAATATGAATATTTTGCTGTGCCTACTCCTTATGCAACAGTCGCTAGAAGAAAAGGAATATTTATGAGATTTCCAGCTTGGCTCTCATCTTCATGGTTTCCAGCAGAGCTCTCAGTGTATCGTGAATTCCATTTAAAACACCCATGTGCTCCTTGTGTTGTCTCTCCAAAATCTCTTTCAGCTGCGCATGGTGATTTTCAATGAGACTGCTCGCCTCTTCCACACAGCTTTGGTTTGTGCGCTGTTTGGGTTGCTGTTTGTTTGGCACAACCTCAAGCACCTGACCCATTGCAACCTCTTCAAGTGCCTCCACTTCGAAGATGTCCAAACTGTCCGCGTTTGCCTAGAATTCCGAACGGATCACTAAATAGCTTAGTTTTTAGTTTTGTAATATGTTACTTACGTCCAACCCAATGTTGGCAGTAGCATCACCCTCATCCTCAATGGTAACATCGACCATTTCAGCAGTTGTCTGCAATATACACCAATTTTATTATCACATTTATAATCACAACTTTAAATTTTGACAGACGTTACTCACCGACAAACCAATTTCGGGAGTGAGCCCATCACCGTCCACCATGTCGCTGGAAAAAAACTCCAGAATTTCCCGGTCCATGGCATTCAACGGTTTTGGACCGTCCTGCAACGGCAGGTTTCCAGTTCGTCTGGCGAACGCTCTGTGGACATTGTGCAGCTTCTTGACTGCCGATTTCCAGTCTATCCAACACTAAAAAAAAACCAACACACATATGTAAATTGTAATGCTATACACAAGAATATTTTAGTTTTACCTTTTTCCACTGATTAGGGGACTTGTGGGACCCTCCCAATGCATTTAATTCAGCAGCGACGGCAGCCCAAACCTCTTCGTGCTCCTTCCTCGCGTTTGGTTTCATAAATTGGCCCCTTCCAACGCTGCGGTGCTGCTGCATTAAGTGCAGTAACCGCCTCTTTTGGCCATTCGTAACACGCCCCGACGTACTTCTCTGTAAAGAAAATGCATTAAATCTTTTTTAACTATTCATATATAATATATTAACAAAAATATACTTACATTTGCTTTAAATTCAACTAATTCCATTTTGAATTTAACGAAAAATTTTTTTGTCATCACCTCAAATGGAAGTGAGAAAACCAATCGACAGTATTTCATTCAATTTGGTTACAGAAACACATTCAATCGAGCATTCCTACTGAAATGGAATGGAACATATCAGCTGACTATCGATTGAATCGAGTAATTATTTTACAGAAACACATTGAGTGAGAGTGACGTCAAATCGAGAATTTGAGTCGAGAACATCGATCGAAATGGGTTACAGAAACGCACTACTGATATATGTATAATCTTGTAATTACCTTTTGATATATTATATACAAATCAATAATTTCCAATGGGGTGCAATGGGGTACAGTGGTGCTTCTGGGTATGCGGTTACAGTTGCGCGGCTGTACTCAATCCCTACTCTTACGTCCATAGGGACATAGGAACCTTTGATCTTATCTTTGAATTCAATAGCGTCTTTAAAATTATATTTGGATGTCGTGGTTATGTTTTTTAAAATTCTAACTATATATTTGCACAAATTATATGACGGGGAGTTGACAGACGAACAAATGGGTCTGAGTGGAATACCGTCCTTATGAATTTTGGGCAAGCCATAAATTCTTGGCGGGTTAGCTGTTTTGCAAACAAGGTCGTTCTTTTCTTTTAAGTCAATTATATTATTGACGTACATTTTCTGTACAATTTTATTATTTTTGTCTTGTAGTCTAGTAGTGCGATCACGTTTCAATATTCTGTATGTTGACATGTCGTTAACTATAGTTTGTATTTTTCTGTCATATTCAGATTTGTCCATCAAAACGGTAACATTACCCTTGTCGGCATTAAGGATCAGAAGCTCTTTGTTAGCTTTCAAGAGCATTTTTGTGGATCGTAGTGTGTCTTGTACAAATTTGTCTCTACCTAAACTAGTTGTATTGTTGAGGTGGTTCTGTATAAGTGCGGTCAGGTTGTTTCTCTCAACCTCTTGTTTCTCCCTTTCTTTAATGGTTTGTATATAGTTTTCACCGTCCGCTATCACTTTAAATAGAGGAAACTCTTTATTGTTAAGAGGTAATGCATGTTTAGGTCCGAGGGACATGAGCCATTAAATGTCAGTCGGGATAGGTATGTCAGTCGTATTGCAAACGCATTCTGGTATCACCCTAATGTTAAGAAGTTGTTGCTGTTTGTATATCAGATTTTCGTAGTTATTTACTTGTGTCTTTTTAATTGTCGTTTTTAGTTTCTTGCTCAATAGTTCTTCACTTTGGAAGAATGATGTGGAGTCTTGAATGTTAACTTGTTGTTTAATATATGTCGTCAGCATATTTACCTCCTTTCTTTTTTGCCGCATTATTTCGTGTTTGATTGTGATGAGAAGGTTCAATAATTTTATTTTAATTTTGGCAGTGTATGAAGATATGGAGTTCGAAATCTTTGTTGGCATTTTATTGTTGTTGGTGTTGTTGTTAATGGTGTAAATGATGTTTTTGGTTGCGTTGTTGATAAAATTCGGTGTTACGCCATTTCTCCTGCATCTTGCGAGGAACTTAATCGACTCCGATAGTCGTGTTAATTGTTGTGAAGTCTGTTGGTAGTGTTTTATGCGTTTTTTGGTTTTGATGTCATAACCTTTGTTGATGTTTTTGTAGATGTTGGAAGCGTTTTCCTCCTCATTTGTATTGGCCATATTTATATAAATTATATATGGATTTTTAATGAGCTCAAGGCCGGAAAAATAAAACAATTGAATAATATGTAAATTATTTTATTTATTCGTCAACATTTCGACTTCAGTCTGAAGTCATCATCAGGACTGCAAAAAACAACAGAGGGCGTTCGCTATGTACACACTAAAACAATAATGAACACAACTTACACTGTCGGCTGCGCCTGGTACACTGACATGTGATATGCAAAAAACTTAATTTATAGTATACATATACTCAACAAAAATTGAAGATGAGCGAAACATAAGCCAAAAATGTAAACAATAAAAGAACAGTAATTGTATACAAAAATATGTAGGAACAACAACACGTGAAAATGTAAACAAGTTAAAATACAGTAATTGTAAACAAAAAATTATTTTAGGAACAACAACACGTGAGAATGTAAATGAATACACTACAGTAATTGTAAACAAAAATAAACCAAACAACAATGCAAGGGACGATTTTGGAATCGGAACAGCTGTTGGACTATGTCCTCATATGCCTTGAATATTTGCTGTTTCTTAATATTAAGTTGCGGTAGACATGTGCACAATTGTCGGTGTCCGTTTTGAAATTCATCCTCATATTATTTGGGGTGTTCACAATGTGCAGCATTTCCAATGTGAATCTTTTGTAGTAATTTTTCTCCTCCTCTAAAATAATGACGCTTTCATATTTCTCTAAGTATTGTCGTACTTGAAGGCTAATTGGTATTTTTCTTTATCGTACAGATTGGAATATTTGATTCTCTCCGATAACCCTGGAACATACGTTGCTGTTTTGTACATCTTATCTGGTGGCACATGTCTTTCGTTTTTTCGTTGTCTGGCAGGGTCTTCTTAATGATACAAATATTTTTGCTGTGGTACAATTTATCACTAATGGAGAGAACCCGCTTTATAAAGTTTTGGGCTGTGTTTATAATTATTTTTCTCTCATGTTTTGAGTAGAAGTTTATGAGTCTTCCTGATGCTGTTGGCTTTTTGTACCAGTCTATTGTTATTTTTTCTTATTATTAGGGTGTCCAGAAAGGGTATTTGCTCATTTTTCTCTATTTCTATTATAAATTTAATTGTTTTGTTGTAATTATTTAATAATTGGAGCATCCTGTCTGCGTCCTCAGTTTTTATAATGGCAAATAAGTCATCCACATATTTTGTAAGTAGTCGGGGTTTGTTATCACAGTCTAATTCAAAGTTCTTCAAAATTTCTTCCATGACAATGTCGGCTATAATTGGTGATGCCGGTGAACCCATTGGCATTCCTGAACGTTGTTCGTATATTTAATCATTGTATTTAAAGTATCGAGTTTCCTTAATGCTCTTGCCAACAAGTGCTACTTCGGACTGAGTAGGCAACTGAGCAGTAAAGTCCTCTTTCGACGGACAAAAATCACGCTCTATAAGTATCTCATTATGCCCGTCCTAATGTATGGCGCAGAAGCATGGACGATGAAGATATCTGATGAGAAGGCTCTGGGAGTGTTCGAGAGAAAGATTCTCCGAAAGATTTATGGGTCTTTACGCCTTTGCAATGGCGAATACCGTAGAAGATGGCACGATGAGCTGTACGAGCTTTATAACGACATAGATATAGTGCAGCGAATTAAGATCCAGCGGCTTCGCTGGCTTGGTCATGTCGTTCGAATGGATGAAAGCGTTCCGGCTCTGAAAGTATTCGACGCGGTACCCGCCGGTCGTAGCAGAGGAAAAGGGAGGCCTCCTCTTCGTTGGAAAGACCAGGCTGTAAGGGACTTAGGTACGCTTGGTATTTCCAACTGGCGCCAGTTAGCGAAAGAGAGAAATAACTGGCGTGCTGTGCTAAGCTCGGCCAAAATCGCACAGGCGGTTATCGAGCCAATGAAAGAAGAAGAACAATAATTTCCATTACTTTTGTACTATATAACCAACTTTTGAAAAAAGTCTAAATTAAATTTTTTTTGATATACAACCAAACAGTATGTATGTTGTGACCTGCAAGTGGAAAAAAGCTCTCTCTGCATGCCTATTTCAGCCGACCTACATATGTCCGAAAACTCATATAAGTATTAAACATTTTTTTGAAAATTCATAAAATTCTTTTAAGCCTTTTTACATTTTGGTAAAGTCTGGCGAACGGTGATTTTTTCGTGAATTTTGCTCTCAACTGCTTCGAGATTACGTGGTTATGAACGAATTTGAACTACAATTTTAACAATACCCAGCAGATTTTACTAAAGTTACAAAGCGAATTTTACATAATCGTTCAATTTTAACAAACGGTTATAAGCTAAAAAATTATAAATATGTACTCGCTTATTACAGCATACAATAATATTTGATTACGGTTAATTCGTGTGATTTCGGGGAAGTTCATGCCAAGTTAGCACGCTGTAAGGAACTCTTAGCGAAGTGTTTTTCTAGACTCAATTGTCACGTTAGAATTCCAAAAGACAACTGTAAATAATGGCAACACTTAATAATGGCAACGCTTAATAATCGATATCGATACTTTATTGCTTAGTCTATTACTCTATTATTTACTTTGATCTCTTGTAACGAAGCTTTTCTCGCCCCCGTGCTTCTTGCCTCTTATGCCGGGGTATACTCGCCTCTGCCAGGGTTCGTTTACAATAAATTTATTATTATGGGACTATTCAAATAACAATACAAAAGAGTGACTCCAATCTGATTACAATAATGGTAGTGCTGACGCTATATAGGTGTCTAGGTTGTCGCTCGCGCTAATTCGTGCGCCGATACTGGCGTCCCTCTGGGAATCGATATTAGGTGGCCGCTACTTGAGCGCACTCGGTGTAAGCCACGGCAATGTCTCGCTATAGCTACTGTATTCTGCTACGCTGCTACTCGGTGTAAGCCACGGCGATGTCTCACTATCGCTACTGTGTTCTGCTACGCTGCTACTCGGTGTAAGCCACGGCGATGTCTCACTATCGCTACTGTGTTCTGCTACGCTGCTACTCGGTGTAAGCCACGCCGATGTCTCCTGTCGCTACTGGGTTCCGCTACTCTGGACGGTTTTCTCGGCGGTTCGGATGCTCCCGTTACTTGGGCGCGCTGGTACTGCGTGATTCTACCGTTGCTCGCAGATGGCGTGATTTTGGCGTCATTCCGCACGTACAGTACGAACGGTGCCCTTGGTGTTGTTGTTGAGTCGGTTGACTGGCGTTTGGTGAGGACAGTGGAGTTTTGTGTGGGCTAAATTTCACTTGAATATTTCGTCCTCACACTCTTTATTCCTTAATTTGTGCGAACGGTTAACTGCAATTGAAAATTAGCTAAAAAGTATATAAATACATATATGTCAGCAGATATATTGTTCAATCATATTCTTTGCCGTGCATAGGAAGCCGATAACGACTAAATTTAAACTTATAGTTGTAATTTTTACAGAGAATAAACCTACCCTGGCTTGCCTAGCCATATCCTTAATTTAAATTGGTGTAATTCTAAACGCTAAATATGTGCGAGCGGACAACAACTTAACATTAATCTGCCAAGCAGACTTAACCACTTCCGAGTCGGAAGACGAATTTCCTGAAGCAAAGGCAGAAGCGTCGGAACAGACTAGGTAAAAAAGAAGTAGTTCGCTACCAGTTCTTTCAGATTTATTATCAGTCACTGACATTCCTACAACAGCTACGAGTTCACCAGACATATCAACAATTTTATCTACAATAGTTAAATCAAGCACAATGGCTACGCCGGAACAGAAAAAATCTTTTATTAGCCTTTGTGCCTTAATAGTTAGGTTACAACGGTGATCCGCTAGCACTTGAATCATTTATAGATAAAATTAGTTTAGTTGAAGATCTTTCAGACGAAAACCTACAAAGTACATTTATAGCATTTTTAAAATCAAAGCTTGAAGGCAAGGCACGCGAGGCAATTCCCACTGACGTTAGTTCCATTGGTCAGATTAACAGCCCTATTCTAATACCCTCACAAAACTCACCTAACTGACTGTTGTGAGGTTCCTGACTATTGTGAGGTTACATTTATGCTGGCGTAAATTCAAAAGCTCAAATGCTCGTAACTGTCAGGAAAGTTGTGATGTGCGAACGGCAGCCTCACAATACGAAAGCAGCTGATTTTTATTGAGCATTTATAACAATATTTTATTAAATTGATATTTTTTAAATAAAAAAAATATTCAAGAATGGCCGAGTTATTGCTTGTTTGTGCAGCAGTATTGGAGGAGCAAAAGGAGATAGCGAGGAGAATTCTGAGAAGCGTGCGGGATACAAGTGGCTATTTTTGCCACGCCGTGACGCGGCATAAGCAGCGAGCAACGGTAGCAGTAGCAACGGTAAAAGCAGCAGAGAGCAAACAGCAGTAGCAACGGTAGCAGAAGCAGCGAACAAACAGCATTAACAACAGTAGCAGCAGCAGCGAGCAAACAACAGTACAGTAGCAACGGTAGCAGCAGCAGCAAGCAAATAAAGGTAGCAGTGGTAGCGGTCACAGCAAGGTTACGTTTATATTTTATTAATTATCTTACCGATATATATATACTCTTATAATTACCTTTCTGATATATGTATAATCTTGTAATTACCTTTTGATATATTATATACAAATCAATAATTTCCAATGGGGTGCAATGGGATACAGTGGTGCTTCTGGGTATGCGGTTACAGTTGCGCGGCTGTACTCAATCCCTACTCTTACGTCCACTTTCGTGCACCCTGGGCAACGTGAGCAACCCATGTGCGAGATACGGTAACCAACCCGTGTGGAGCCGTGACCCATGCTAATAGAGAGGGAGCTTTAGTGGAGCCTCTCACAGGACTCCCCTTTTTAGATGACGACCACGGCAAACGTTTTAAGGACCATGATTTGAGGGCATGCACCTGGAATGTCCGAACCCTTAATTGGGAAGGTGTCTCTGCCCGGCTGGTAGATGTCCTCGGCAGAGCGAAGGCTGACATCACCGCCATCCAAGAAATGCGATGGACGGGGCAAGGGAGGACAACGGTAAGCCTATGCGACGTATACTACAGCTGCCATGTAAAGGAGTGCAAATTTGGTGTCGGATTTGTGGTGGGAGAGAGGCTTCGCCGTAAAGTACTGTCGTTCACTCCGGTGGACGAACGTCTCGCCACAATCCGCATAAAGGCGAGATTCTTCAACATCTCCCTAATTTGCGCCCATGCCCCGACGGAAGAGAAAGACGATGGGACCAAAGATTGCTTTTACGAACTCCTGGAGCGCACGTTCGAACGCTGCCCCCAACACGATATAAAAATCGTGCTAGGCGATTTTAATGCCAAGGTGGGCAAGGAGGGCATCTTTGGTTCCACAGTCGGAAAATTCAGTCTCCACGAGGAAACGTCTGATAACGGATTGAGACTGATCGACATCGCCGGGGCCCGAAACATGGTAGTCTGTAGTACCAGGTTCCAGCATAGGAGGATACGGGTCTATGAAATAACTCCAACGAAATAAGTCCCACTTTTAAATATTGCTATTTTGAAAGTGAGAGTTATTTCGTTTCTAAAAGTAGGACTTATTTCGTCAATTGGTGGGACTTATTTCGTTACGCGTTTTTATTTTAAGTGGGACTTATTTCGTTTTGAGTGGGAATAAATTCGTTTTGTAAAGTGGGAGTTATTTCATACCCCTAAATTTATATTTTGGTGGGATTTATTTCGTTTTAAGTGGGACTTATTTCATTTTCATAATTTTGCATTTTAAGTGAATGCTTAATAATTTTTGCCGTTATTTGTTGCTCTTCACGTTGTTTCCCATTGAATTTCATAATGTTCTTTTTGTTGCTTTTTAAAAAAAATTGATTGTATTGTAGAATATGCTTTCGAAAAGTTCCGTTATTTCTTGCTCTTTACGAAATGAAGGGTATTGTTTCAAATTTGTTGTTAAGTGTGCTAGTTTACAAGACCTTATCATTGTATTGATTAGTTAAGTTTGTGAATTTCAATAGTGAACATGAGTGTGACATACGAAAAAATGGCAGGGAAGATGAATAACAGCAAGCTTCTTTATATTTTTTTTGAGAAACAATTATATAATAAAAAGTGCACTAAATTAGAAAAACATTTTTATGTTTGTTATGTAAAGGATTGTCCATCACGAATAATGTTATTTGGCAGCGAGTGCATTAAAGCAAAAAATTATAAAGCGCACAATCACGATAATCAAGAGGCTCTGTACAAAGAACTAAAATTTTTAAATAATGTAAAAACAAAATGCGCACGTCTTAATGAAAAGCCAACTGAAAACAATTGCGCTGGAAGTATTCGCAATATTTTTGTGAATACTAGCATGGAGTAAGTACCACCCACATGATAATTATTATTTATTAAGTAAGTACTTAATAAAGTCTTTGCAGAAATCAAAACGAAAGCAAACATTTTGTCTTTGATAAAATACAGCGGAGTTTGCAGTATATTGCGAATAAAAATTTTAAAAATTCTCCCAAAACACCGGCAGAAGTGCAGGAAGTTTTCCAAGACGCAGCAGTTTAGGATAAATTCGGTTATTCCAAATTAAATGGAAATAAACAATGGCAATTTTTCAACATATGCTACCAAGAAAAAGACTTTGCATATTGCGTTTTTTGTTCCGAAAGAACTGTTGAACTGATGAAAGAATGCATTCCTGTTAATTCGAAAAGAAACATTTTAATTGATGGTACTTTTTCTGTACTTCGTCTAGGAAGCTTTAAACAACTGTTAATCTTACATTGTGAATACTTTGGTTCAGTAATTAATTTCATTCATAACTATATATAGATTTATATATGTATACATATGTATATATTTATTATTTTTTCTATTTTAGGTATTGCCATTTCTTTTCGTACCGATGACCAAAAAGTCTCTAAAAGCATATCAGCATTTATTATTCATTATTGATCTGTCACAAGCAACTTTTATAACAGATTATGAAACAGGATTTAGAAGCGCAATTGAAAAAAGTTTCCCTGATTCAAAAATATTTGGTTGCTGGTTCCATTATTGCCAGGCATTGCGTCGATTCATAACCATGAAGGACAAAAGGCTCGCTCAATATATTCGGCAAAATAAAGAAGCGTCTAGAATTTATCACAAATTTCTATCTCTTCCATTATTACCTGGAATGCACATTTCGGATAGCTTCCAACTACTAACCGAAGATTTAGGAAAATTGCACGCTTTAGATAGATTCAAATCATTTATAAAATATTTTGAGAATCAATGGATGCAAAAGGTACAATATTCCCTTTTACAGAATATTTACAAAAAGGTGTTATGGTTTCATTATTACAGATCGGTCCACATAACTTTTCAGTTTTCGATTCTGAAATCCGCACTACGTCTGCAACAGAAGCTTACAATAGCGTCATAGGAAAAAGCATTCCAAAGAAGGCTACTTTTTTCAAATTTGTAGCATTTTTACAGATGCAAGAATTTGAAAAAGTAAGAAAATTTGAACTATTGATGAATGCCAATGGTAGTGTGGGAAAAAAGCGTATTAAAAAGTCCTGTGCTTTGAAAGCAGATATGATTTCGAAATTCAAGAATGATCTCTTACAAGGTACCATAACTCCTTCTAAATTCCTTGACCAACTGGTGTTATCAAAAAATAATTTAATTGTACAAATGGAGCCTGATGAAGATCTTTTTGAAGAATTATCATATTTGGAAGAGGACATTGAAGACGAGTCGTTAAACCATATTGAAACCAACCAGAATACAATTAATAATAATATGTGTGTGGTTTGTTTCATAAAGCAGCCAAATATCTTATTTTTTCCTTGTAAGCACTTGAAAATTTGCAGTGAATGCTGTCTTACAATGCAAACTCACAAAATTGATCAAACCAGTAAACTAGTATGTCCATTCTGTCGTGCAGAACTTCATGAAACCCTTCAAATATTTATCTGATAAATAAATGATTTTTTTATGGAGGGGTGCGATAGAGCCATGAAATATAAGGCCATTATGGCTTTATTTCTAATTTTTTTCTTATGCAAAAAGTTATATATTGGACATTTCGTAAAAGGGACAACCATAATTTTTTGTCCTTATGTCTCATGGTTCTCCTTTTTTTGTTATAAACTACTTTATACTTTCTATAATAAAAAACTTTAAAGAAATGTGTACAAATAGGTACCGAACTTAACTAATTTTTTATGGAGGGGTGCGATAGAGCCATGAAATATAAGGCCATTATGGCTTTATTTCTCATTTTTTTCTTATGCAAAAAGTTATATATTGGACATTTCGTAAAAGGAACAACCATAATTTTTTGTCCTTATCTCTCATGGCTCTCCTTTTTTTTGTTGTTAATTACTTTATACTTACTATAATAAAAAAACTTTAAAGAAATGTGTACAAATAGGTACCGAACTTAACTACTGGAAAAACAATATTAAAAAAAATTGTTGACGTAATTACGTATGTATGTGTTTTATTATATTTTTAGTAGGAAATTGGAATTCGTGTTCCATGTTTTCTAATATCACCATTACAAAATACAACTAATCCCAATGCCACGTTAAAACTATAATACCGTCTACCATGCACTGGATCTTCAAGCCATTTATAAAGGTCGATAATTTTAATCTGATGGTCCTTCCGAAACGGTTTCCATCTTAATAATAAGAACAATTGATCTGTACTTAATCCATTTACGAATCCAAACGTTGTTACTAGTAGGCGTTCTCTATACGTTCCTTGACCGAAAAAAGAATTAATAATAAATTCTGGAACTCTATCAAAATTCGTAATATCCATTCCATTAAGAAGCCTTCTGCAAGCTTGCATACGATTTTTCTTTATTATTCCTCTGCTTTGATTATTCATATTATTCGACGTGTGTTTTTTTCGAAGAGCCAAATACTTCTTATTTGAAATCGCATTAAACAGTGAAAAAGTGGGACTTACTTCGTTTATGTTATTCAAGGGGGAGTTATTTCATTTTGAGTGGGAGTTATTTCATTTCAAGTAAATTTTTAAATCATTTCATTTTGGTGGGACTTATTTCGTTTTCAATAGTGGGACTTATTTCGTGGGAGTTATTTCATTTTTTTAAGCAATTTTTGGTGGGACTTATTTCGTTTTTAAAAGTTTGACTTATTTCGTGGGAGTTATTTCATAGACCTGGAGGATACATCAGGCTACGTGGCTGTCTCCAGATGGTAAGACACGAAACCAAATCGACCATGTTGTGATAGACGGAAGGCACGCTTCCAGTGTCCTAGATGTGCGCACGATCCGAGGAGCCAACATCGACTCGGACCATTATCTTGTCGTAGCCAAGATACGCACGCGCCTCTGTGCGTCAAAATGCGTGCGGAAAGGCACACAAGGAAAGCTCGACGTCGGAAAGTTGCAATCACAACAGACAGCCACGCACTTCGCTACTCGACTCGCACTCCTGCTCTCTGAGAGCTCTAATCAACACAGCGATATTTCAGAGCAATGGAACCACATCTCTTGCTCTTTACGTACCGCCGCCGAACAATCTATTGGTTTCCAGCAAGCCCGGAAAAATGACACAATCACGATAATCAAGAGGCTCTGTACAAAGAACTAAAATTTTTAAATAATGTAAAAACAAAATGCGCACGTCTAATGAAAAGCCAACTGAAAACAATTGCGCTGGAAGTATTCGCAATATTTTTGTGAATACTAGCATGGAGTAAGTACCACCCACATGATAATTATTATTTATTAAGTAAGTACTTAATAAAGTCTTTGCAGAAATCAAAACGAAAGCAAAAATTTTGTCTTTGATAAAATACAGCGGAGTTTGCAGTATATTTCGAATAAAAATTTTAAAAATTCTCCCAAAACACCGGCAGAAGTGCAGGAAGTTTTCCAAGACGCAGCAGTTTATGATAAATTCTGTTATTCCAAATTAAATGGAAATAAACAATGGCAATTTTTCAACATATGCTACCAAGAAAAAGACTTTGCATATTGCGTTTTTTGTTCCGAAAGAACTGTTGAACTGATGAAAGAATGCATTCTTGTTAATTCGAAAAGAAACATCTTAATTGATGGTACTTTTTCTGTACTTCGTCTAGGAAGCTTTAAACAACTATTAATCTTACATTGTGAATACTTTCGTTCGGTAATTAATTTCATTCATAACTTTATATAGATTTATATATGTATACATATGTATATATTTATTATTTTTTCTATTTTAGGTATTGCCCTTTCTTTTCGTACTGATGACCAAAAAGTCTCTAAAAGCATATCAGCATTTATTATTCATTATTGATCTGTCACAAGCAACTTTTATAACAGATTATGAAACAGGATTGAGAAGCGCAATTGAAAAAAGTTTCCCTGATTCAAAAATATTTGGTTGCTGGTTCCATTATTGCCAGGCATTGCGTCGATTCATAACCATGAAGGACAAAAGGCTCGCTCAATATATTCGGCAAAATAAAGAAGCGTCTAGAATTTATCACAAATTTCTATCTCTTCCATTATTACCTGGAATGCACATTTCGGATAGCTTCCAACTACTAACCGAAGATTTAGGAAAATTGAACGCTTTAGATAGATTCAAATCATTTATAAAATATTTTGAGAATCAATGGATGCAAAAGGTACAATATTCCCTTTTACAGAATATTTACAAAAAGGTGTTATGGTTTCATTATTACAGATCGGTCCACATAACTTTTCAGTTTTCGATTCTGAAATCCGCACTACGTCTGCAACAGAAGCTTACAATAGCGTCATAGGAAAAAGCATTCCAAAGAAGGCTACTTTTTTCAAATTTGTAGCATTTTTACAGATGCAAGAATTTGAAAAAGTAAGAAAATTTGAACTATTGATGAATACCAATGGTAGTGTGGGAAAAAAACGTATTAAAAAGTCCTGTGCTTTGAAAGCAGATATGATTTCGAAATTCAAGAATGATCTCTTACAAGGTACCATAACTCCTTCTAAATTCCTTGACCAACTGGTGTTATCAAAAAATAATTTAATTGTACAAATGGAGCCTGATGAAGATCTTTTTGAAGAATTATCATATTTGGAAGAGGACATTGAAGACGAGTCGTTAAACCATATTGAAACCAACCAGAATACAATTAATAATAATATGTGTGTGGTTTGTTTCATAAAGCAGCCAAATATCTTATTTTTTCCTTGTAAGCACTTGAAAATTTGCAGTGAATGCTGTCTTACAATGCAAACTCACAAAATTGATCAAACCAGTAAACTAGTATGTCCATTCTGTCGTGCAGAACTTCATGAAACCCTTCAAATATTTATCTGATAAATAAATGATTTTTTTATGGAGGGGTGCGATAGAGCCATGAAATATAAGGCCATTATGGCTTTATTTCTAATTTTTTGCTTATGCAAAAAGTTATATATTGGACATTTCGTAAAAGGGACAACCATAATTTTTTGTCCTTATCTCTCATGGTTCTCCTTTTTTTGTTATAAACTACTTTATACTTTCTATAATAATAAACTTTAAAGATATGTGTACAAATAGGTACCGAACTTAACTATTTTTTTATGGAGGGGTGCGATAGAGCCATGAAATATAAGGCCATTATGGCTTTATTTCTCATTTTTTTCTTATGCAAAAAGTTATATATTGGACATTTCGTAAAAGGGACAACCATAATTTTTTGTCCTTATCTCTCATGGCTCTCCTTTTTTTGTTGTTAATTACTTTATACTTACTATAATAAAAAAACTTTAAAGAAATGTGTACAAATAGGTACCGAACTTAACTACTGGAAAAACAATATTAAAAAAAATTGTTGACGTCATTACGTATGTATGTGTTTTATTATATTTTTAGTAGGAAATTGGAATTCGTGTTCCATGTTTTCTAATATCACCATTACAAAACACAACTAATCCCAATGCCACGTTAAAACTATAATACCGTCTACCATGCACTGGATCTTCAAGCCATTTATAAAGGTCGATAATTTTAATCTGATGGTCCTTCCGAAACGGTTTCCATCTTAATAATAAGAACAATTGATCTGTACTTAATCCATTTACGAATCCAAACGTTGTTACTAGTAGGCGTTCTCTATACGTTCCTTGACCGAAAAAGAATTAATAATAAATTCTGGAACTCTATCAAAATTCGTAATATCCATTCCATTAAGAAGCCTTCTGCAAGCTTGCATACGATTTTTCTTTATTATTCCTCTGCTTTGATTATTCATATTATTCGACGTGTGTTTTTTTCGAAGAGCCAAATACTTCTTATTTGAAATCGCATTAAACAGTGAAAAAGTGGGACTTACTTCGTTTATGTTATTCAAGGGGGAGTTATTTCATTTTGAGTGGGAGTTATTTCATTTCAAGTAAATTTTTAAATCATTTCATTTTGGTGGGACTTATTTCGTGGGAGTTATTTAATTTTTTTAAGCAATTTTTGGTGGGACTTATTTCGTTTTTAAAAGTGGGACTTATTTCGTGGGAGTTATTTCATAGACCTGGAGGATACATCAGGCTACGTGGCTGTCTCCAGATGGTAAGACACGAAACCAAATCGACCATGTTGTGATAGACGGAAGGCACGCTTCCAGTGTCCTAGATGTGCGCACGATCCGAGGAGCCAACATCGACTCGGACCATTATCTTGTCGTAGCCAAGATACGCACGCGCCTCTGTGCGTCAAAATGCGTGCGGAAAGGCACACAAGGAAAGCTCGACGTCGGAAAGTTGCAATCACAACAGACAGCCACGCACTTCGCTACTCGACTCGCACTCCTGCTCTCTGAGAGCTCTAATCAACATAGCGATATTTCAGAGCAATGGAACCACATCTCTTGCTCTTTACGTACCGCCGCCGAACAATCTATTGGTTTCCAGCAAGCCCGGAAAAATGACACAATCACGATAATCAAGAGGCTCTGTACAAAGAACTAAAATTTTTAAATAATGTAAAAACAAAATGCGCACGTCTAATGAAAAGCCAACTGAAAACAATTGCGCTGGAAGTATTCGCAATATTTTTGTGAATACTAGCATGGAGTAAGTACCACCCACATGATAATTATTATTTATTAAGTAAGTACTTAATAAAGTCTTTGCAGAAATCAAAACGAAAGCAAAAATTTTGTCTTTGATAAAATACAGCGGAGTTTGCAGTATATTGCGAATAAAAATTTTAAAAATTCTCCCAAAACACCGGCAGAAGTGCAGGAAGTTTTCCAAGACGCAGCAGTTTATGATAAATTCGGTTATTCCAAATTAAATGGAAATAAACAATGGCAATTTTTCAACATATGCTACCAAGAAAAAGACTTTGCATATTGCGTTTTTTGTTCCGAAAGAACTGTTGAACTGATGAAAGAATGCATTCCTGTTAATTCGAAAAGAAACATTTTAATTGATGGTACTTTTTCTGTACTTCGTCTAGGAAGCTTTAAACAACTATTAATCTTACATTGTGAATACTTTCGTTCGGTAATTAATTTCATTCATAACTATATATAGATTTATATATGTATACATATGTATATATTTATTATTTTTTCTATTTTAGGTATTGCCCTTTCTTTTCGTACTGATGACCAAAAAGTCTCTAAAAGCATATCAGCATTTATTATTCATTATTGATCTGTCACAAGCAACTTTTATAACAGATTATGAAACAGGATTGAGAAGCGCAATTGAAAAAAGTTTCCCTGATTCAAAAATATTTGGTTGCTGGTTCCATTATTGCCAGGCATTGCGTCGATTCATAACCATGAAGGACAAAAGGCTCGCTCAATATATTCGGCAAAATAAAGAAGCGTCTAGAATTTATCACAAATTTCTATCTCTTCCATTATTACCTGGAATGCACATTTCGGATAGCTTCCAACTATTAACCGAAGATTTAGGAAAATTGAACGCTTTAGATAGATTCAAATCATTTATAAAATATTTTGAGAATCAATGGATGCAAAAGGTACAATATTCCCTTTTACAGAATATTTACAAAAAGGTGTTATGGTTTCATTATTACAGATCGGTCCACATAACTTTTCAGTTTTCGATTCTGAAATCCGCACTACGTCTGCAACAGAAGCTTACAATAGCGTCATAGGAAAAAGCATTCCAAAGAAGGCTACTTTTTTCAAATTTGTAGCATTTTTACAGATGCAAGAATTTGAAAAAGTAAGAAAATTTGAACTATTGATGAATACCAATGGTAGTGTGGGAAAAAAACGTATTAAAAAGTCCTGTGCTTTGAAAGCAGATATGATTTCGAAATTCAAGAATGATCTCTTACAAGGTACCATAACTCCTTCTAAATTCCTTGACCAACTGGTGTTATCAAAAAATAATTTAATTGTACAAATGGAGCCTGATGAAGATCTTTTTGAAGAATTATCATATTTGGAAGAGGACATTGAAGACGAGTCGTTAAACCATATTGAAACCAACCAGAATACAATTAATAATAATATGTGTGTGGTTTGTTTCATAAAGCAGCCAAATATCTTATTTTTTCCTTGTAAGCACTTGAAAATTTGCAGTGAATGCTGTCTTACAATGCAAACTCACAAAATTGATCAAACCAGTAAACTAGTATGTCCATTCTGTCGTGCAGAACTTCATGAAACCCTTCAAATATTTATCTGATAAATAAATGATTTTTTTATGGAGGGGTGCGATAGAGCCATGAAATATAAGGCCATTATGGCTTTATTTCTAATTTTTTGCTTATGCAAAAAGTTATATATTGGACATTTCGTAAAAGGGACAACCATAATTTTTTGTCCTTATCTCTCATGGTTCTCCTTTTTTTGTTATAAACTACTTTATACTTTCTATAATAAAAAACTTTAAAGATATGTGTACAAATAGGTACCGAACTTAACTATTTTTTTATGGAGGGGTGCGATAGAGCCATGAAATATAAGGCCATTATGGCTTTATTTCTCATTTTTTTCCTATGCAAAAAGTTATATATTGGACATTTCGTAAAAGGGACAACCATAATTTTTTGTCCTTATCTCTCATGGCTCTCCTATTTTTGTTGTTAATTACTTTATACTTACTATAATAAAAAAACTTTAAAGAAATGTGTACAAATAGGTACCGAACTTAACTACTGGAAAAACAATATTAAAAAAAATTGTTGACGTAATTACGTATGTATGTGTTTTATTATATTTTTAGTAGGAAATCGGAATTCGTGTTCCATGTTTTCTAATATCACCATTACAAAACACAACTAATCCCAATGCCACGTTAAAACTATAATACCGTCTACCATGCACTGGATCTTCAAGCCATTTATAAAGGTCGATAATTTTAATCTGATGGTCCTTCCGAAACGGTTTCCATCTTAATAATAAGAACAATTGATCTGTACTTAATCCATTTACGAATCCAAACGTTGTTACTAGTAGGCGTTCTCTATACGTTCCTTGACCGAAAAAGAATTAATAATAAATTCTGGAACTCTATCAAAATTCGTAATATCCATTCCATTAAGAAGCCTTCTGCAAGCTTGCATACGATTTTTCTTTATTATTCCTCTGCTTTGATTATTCATATTATTCGACGTGTGTTTTTTTCGAAGAGCCAAATACTTCTTATTTGAAATCGCATTAAACAGTGAAAAAGTGGGACTTACTTCGTTTATGTTATTCAAGGGGGAGTTATTTCATTTTGAGTGGGAGTTATTTCATTTCAAGTAAATTTTTAAATCATTTCATTTTGGTGGGACTTATTTCGTGGGAGTTATTTAATTTTTTTAAGCAATTTTTGGTGGGACTTATTTCGTTTTTAAAAGTGGGACTTATTTCGTGGGAGTTATTTCATAGACCTGGAGGATACATCAGGCTACGTGGCTGTCTCCAGATGGTAAGACACGAAACCAAATCGACCATGTTGTGATAGACGGAAGGCACGCTTCCAGTGTCCTAGATGTGCGCACGATCCGAGGAGCCAACATCGACTCGGACCATTATCTTGTCGTAGCCAAGATACGCACGCGCCTCTGTGCGTCAAAATGCGTGCGGAAAGGCACACAAGGAAAGCTCGACGTCGGAAAGTTGCAATCACAACAGACAGCCACGCACTTCGCTACTCGACTCGCACTCCTGCTCTCTGAGAGCTCTAATCAACATAGCGATATTTCAGAGCAATGGAACCACATCTCTTGCTCTTTACGTACCGCCGCCGAACAATCTATTGGTTTCCAGCAAGCCCGGAAAAATGACACAATCACGATAATCAAGAGGCTCTGTACAAAGAACTAAAATTTTTAAATAATGTAAAAACAAAATGCGCACGTCTAATGAAAAGCCAACTGAAAACAATTGCGCTGGAAGTATTCGCAATATTTTTGTGAATACTAGCATGGAGTAAGTACCACCCACATGATAATTATTATTTATTAAGTAAGTACTTAATAAAGTCTTTGCTGAAATCAAAACGAAAGCAAAAATTTTGTCTTTGATAAAATACAGCGGAGTTTGCAGTATATTGCGAATAAAAATTTTAAAAATTCTCCCAAAACACCGGCAGAAGTGCAGGAAGTTTTCCAAGACGCAGCAGTTTATGATAAATTCGGTTATTCCAAATTAAATGGAAATAAACAATGGCAATTTTTCAACATATGCTACCAAGAAAAAGACTTTGCATATTGCGTTTTTTGTTCCGAAAGAACTGTTGAACTGATGAAAGAATGCATTCCTGTTAATTCGAAAAGAAACATTTTAATTGATGGTACTTTTTCTGTACTTCGTCTAGGAAGCTTTAAACAACTATTAATCTTACATTGTGAATACTTTCGTTCGGTAATTAATTTCATTCATAACTATATATAGATTTATATATGTATACATATGTATATATTTATTATTTTTTCTATTTTAGGTATTGCCCTTTCTTTTCGTACTGATGACCAAAAAGTCTCTAAAAGCATATCAGCATTTATTATTCATTATTGATCTGTCACAAGCAACTTTTATAACAGATTATGAAACAGGATTGAGAAGCGCAATTGAAAAAAGTTTCCCTGATTCAAAAATATTTGGTTGCTGGTTCCATTATTGCCAGGCATTGCGTCGATTCATAACCATGAAGGACAAAAGGCTCGCTCAATATATTCGGCAAAATAAAGAAGCGTCTAGAATTTATCACAAATTTCTATCTCTTCCATTATTACCTGGAATGCACATTTCGGATAGCTTCCAACTATTAGATAGATTCAAATCATTTATAAAATATTTTGAGAATCAATGGATGCAAAAGGTACAATATTCCCTTTTACAGAATATTTACAAAAAGGTGTTATGGTTTCATTATTACAGATCGGTCCACATAACTTTTCAGTTTTCGATTCTGAAATCCGCACTACGTCTGCAACAGAAGCTTACAATAGCGTCATAGGAAAAAGCATTCCAAAGAAGGCTACTTTTTTCAAATTTGTAGCATTTTTACAGATGCAAGAATTTGAAAAAGTAAGAAAATTTGAACTATTGATGAATACCAATGGTAGTGTGGGAAAAAAACGTATTAAAAAGTCCTGTGCTTTGAAAGCAGATATGATTTCGAAATTCAAGAATGATCTCTTACAAGGTACCATAACTCCTTCTAAATTCCTTGACCAACTGGTGTTATCAAAAAATAATTTAATTGTACAAATGGAGCCTGATGAAGATCTTTTTGAAGAATTATCATATTTGGAAGAGGACATTGAAGACGAGTCGTTAAACCATATTGAAACCAACCAGAATACAATTAATAATAATATGTGTGTGGTTTGTTTCATAAAGCAGCCAAATATCTTATTTTTTCCTTGTAAGCACTTGAAAATTTGCAGTGAATGCTGTCTTACAATGCAAACTCACAAAATTGATCAAACCAGTAAACTAGTATGTCCATTCTGTCGTGCAGAACTTCATGAAACCCTTCAAATATTTATCTGATAAATAAATGATTTTTTTATGGAGGGGTGCGATAGAGCCATGAAATATAAGGCCATTATGGCTTTATTTCTAATTTTTTGCTTATGCAAAAAGTTATATATTGGACATTTCGTAAAAGGGACAACCATAATTTTTTGTCCTTATCTCTCATGGTTCTCCTTTTTTTGTTATAAACTACTTTATACTTTCTATAATAAAAAACTTTAAAGATATGTGTACAAATAGGTACCGAACTTAACTATTTTTTTATGGAGGGGTGCGATAGAGCCATGAAATATAAGGCCATTATGGCTTTATTTCTCATTTTTTTCTTATGCAAAAAGTTATATATTGGACATTTCGTAAAAGGGACAACCATAATTTTTTGTCCTTATCTCTCATGGCTCTCCTTTTTTTGTTGTTAATTACTTTATACTTACTATAATAAAAAAACTTTAAAGAAATGTGTACAAATAGGTACCGAACTTAACTACTGGAAAAACAATATTAAAAAAAATTGTTGACGTAATTACGTATGTATGTGTTTTATTATATTTTTAGTAGGAAATTGGAATTCGTGTTCCATGTTTTCTAATATCACCATTACAAAACACAACTAATCCCAATGCCACGTTAAAACTATAATACCGTCTACCATGCACTGGATCTTCAAGCCATTTATAAAGGTCGATAATTTTAATCTGATGGTCCTTCCGAAACGGTTTCCATCTTAATAATAAGAACAATTGATCTGTACTTAATCCATTTACGAATCCAAACGTTGTTACTAGTAGGCGTTCTCTATACGTTCCTTGACCGAAAAAGAATTAATAATAAATTCTGGAACTCTATCAAAATTCGTAATATCCATTCCATTAAGAAGCCTTCTGCAAGCTTGCATACGATTTTTCTTTATTATTCCTCTGCTTTGATTATTCATATTATTCGACGTGTGTTTTTTTCGAAGAGCCAAATACTTCTTATTTGAAATCGCATTAAACAGTGAAAAAGTGGGACTTACTTCGTTTATGTTATTCAAGGGGGAGTTATTTCATTTTGAGTGGGAGTTATTTCATTTCAAGTAAATTTTTAAATCATTTCATTTTGGTGGGACTTATTTCGTGGGAGTTATTTAATTTTTTTAAGCAATTTTTGGTGGGACTTATTTCGTTTTTAAAAGTGGGACTTATTTCGTGGGAGTTATTTCATAGACCTGGAGGATACATCAGGCTACGTGGCTGTCTCCAGATGGTAAGACACGAAACCAAATCGACCATGTTGTGATAGACGGAAGGCACGCTTCCAGTGTCCTAGATGTGCGCACGATCCGAGGAGCCAACATCGACTCGGACCATTATCTTGTCGTAGCCAAGATACGCACGCGCCTCTGTGCGTCAAAATGCGTGCGGAAAGGCACACAAGGAAAGCTCGACGTCGGAAAGTTGCAATCACAACAGACAGCCACGCACTTCGCTACTCGACTCGCACTCCTGCTCTCTGAGAGCTCTAATCAACATAGCGATATTTCAGAGCAATGGAACCACATCTCTTGCTCTTTACGTACCGCCGCCGAACAATCTATTGGTTTCCAGCAAGCCCGGAAAAATGACACAATCACGATAATCAAGAGGCTCTGTACAAAGAACTAAAATTTTTAAATAATGTAAAAACAAAATGCGCACGTCTAATGAAAAGCCAACTGAAAACAATTGCGCTGGAAGTATTCGCAATATTTTTGTGAATACTAGCATGTAGTAAGTACCACCCACATGATAATTATTATTTATTAAGTAAGTACTTAATAAAGTCTTTGCAGAAATCAAAACGAAAGCAAAAATTTTGTCTTTGATAAAATACAGCGGAGTTTGCAGTATATTGCGAATAAAAATTTTAAAAATTCTCCCAAAACACCGGCAGAAGTGCAGGAAGTTTTCCAAGACGCAGCAGTTTATGATAAATTCGGTTATTCCAAATTAAATGGAAATAAACAATGGCAATTTTTCAACATATGCTACCAAGAAAAAGACTTTGCATATTGCGTTTTTTGTTCCGAAAGAACTGTTGAACTGATGAAAGAATGCATTCCTGTTAATTCGAAAAGAAACATTTTAATTGATGGTACTTTTTCTGTACTTCGTCTAGGAAGCTTTAAACAACTATTAATCTTACATTGTGAATACTTTCGTTCGGTAATTAATTTCATTCATAACTATATATAGATTTATATATGTATACATATGTATATATTTATTATTTTTTCTATTTTAGGTATTGCCCTTTCTTTTCGTACTGATGACCAAAAAGTCTCTAAAAGCATATCAGCATTTATTATTCATTATTGATCTGTCACAAGCAACTTTTATAACAGATTATGAAACAGGATTGAGAAGCGCAATTGAAAAAAGTTTCCCTGATTCAAAAATATTTGGTTGCTGGTTCCATTATTGCCAGGCATTGCGTCGATTCATAACCATGAAGGACAAAAGGCTCGCTCAATATATTCGGCAAAATAAAGAAGCGTCTAGAATTTATCACAAATTTCTATCTCTTCCATTATTACCTGGAATGCACATTTCGGATAGCTTCCAACTATTAACCGAAGATTTAGGAAAATTGAACGCTTTAGATAGATTCAAATCATTTATAAAATATTTTGAGAATCAATGGATGCAAAAGGTACAATATTCCCTTTTACAGAATATTTACAAAAAGGTGTTATGGTTTCATTATTACAGATCGGTCCACATAACTTTTCAGTTTTCGATTCTGAAATCCGCACTACGTCTGCAACAGAAGCTTACAATAGCGTCATAGGAAAAAGCATTCCAAAGAAGGCTACTTTTTTCAAATTTGTAGCATTTTTACAGATGCAAGAATTTGAAAAAGTAAGAAAATTTGAACTATTGATGAATACCAATGGTAGTGTGGGAAAAAAACGTATTAAAAAGTCCTGTGCTTTGAAAGCAGATATGATTTCGAAATTCAAGAATGATCTCTTACAAGGTACCATAACTCCTTCTAAATTCCTTGACCAACTGGTGTTATCAAAAAATAATTTAATTGTACAAATGGAGCCTGATGAAGATCTTTTTGAAGAATTATCATATTTGGAAGAGGACATTGAAGACGAGTCGTTAAACCATATTGAAACCAACCAGAATACAATTAATAATAATATGTGTGTGGTTTGTTTCATAAAGCAGCCAAATATCTTATTTTTTCCTTGTAAGCACTTGAAAATTTGCAGTGAATGCTGTCTTACAATGCAAACTCACAAAATTGATCAAACCAGTAAACTAGTATGTCCATTCTGTCGTGCAGAACTTCATGAAACCCTTCAAATATTTATCTGATAAATAAATGATTTTTTTATGGAGGGGTGCGATAGAGCCATGAAATATAAGGCCATTATGGCTTTATTTCTAATTTTTTGCTTATGCAAAAAGTTATATATTGGACATTTCGTAAAAGGGACAACCATAATTTTTTGTCCTTATCTCTCATGGTTCTCCTTTTTTTGTTATAAACTACTTTATACTTTCTATAATAAAAAACTTTAAAGATATGTGTACAAATAGGTACCGAACTTAACTATTTTTTTATGGAGGGGTGCGATAGAGCCATGAAATATAAGGCCATTATGGCTTTATTTCTCATTTTTTTCTTATGCAAAAAGTTATATATTGGACATTTCGTAAAAGGGACAACCATAATTTTTTGTCCTTATCTCTCATGGCTCTCCTTTTTTTGTTGTTAATTACTTTATTCTTACTATAATAAAAAAACTTCAAAGAAATGTGTACAAATAGGTACCGAACTTAACTACTGGAAAAACAATATTAAAAAAAATTGTTGACGTAATTACGTATGTATGTGTTTTATTATATTTTTAGTAGGAAATTGGAATTCGTGTTCCATGTTTTCTAATATCACCATTACAAAACACAACTAATCCCAATGCCACGTTAAAACTATAATACCGTCTACCATGCACTGGATCTTCAAGCCATTTATAAAGGTCGATAATTTTAATCTGATGGTCCTTCCGAAACGGTTTCCATCTTAATAATAAGAACAATTGATCTGTACTTAATCCATTTACGAATCCAAACGTTGTTACTAGTAGGCGTTCTCTATACGTTCCTTGACCGAAAAAGAATTAATAATAAATTCTGGAACTCTATCAAAATTCGTAATATCCATTCCATTAAGAAGCCTTCTGCAAGCTTGCATACGATTTTTCTTTATTATTCCTCTGCTTTGATTATTCATATTATTCGACGTGTGTTTATTTCGAAGAGCCAAATACTTCTTATTTGAAATCGCATTAAACAGTGAAAAAGTGGGACTTACTTCGTTTATGTTATGGGAGTTATTTCATTTCAAGTAAATTTTTAAATAATTTCATTTTGGTGGGACTTATTTCGTGGGAGTTATTTAATTTTTTTAAGCAATTTTTGGTGGGACTTATTTCGTTTTTAAAAGTGGGACTTATTTCGTGGGAGTTATTTCATAGACCTGGAGGATACATCAGGCTACGTGGCTGTCTCCAGATGGTAAGACACGAAACCAAATCGACCATGTTGTGATAGACGGAAGGCACGCTTCCAGTGTCCTAGATGTGCGCACGATCCGAGGAGCCAACATCGACTCGGACCATTATCTTGTCGTAGCCAAGATACGCACGCGCCTCTGTGCGTCAAAATGCGTGCGGAAAGGCACACAAGGAAAGCTCGACGTCGGAAAGTTGCAATCACAACAGACAGCCACGCACTTCGCTACTCGACTCGCACTCCTGCTCTCTGAGAGCTCTAATCAACATAGCGATATTTCAGAGCAATGGAACCACATCTCTTGCTCTTTACGTACCGCCGCCGAACAATCTATTGGTTTCCAGCAAGCCCGGAAAAATGACACAATCACGATAATCAAGAGGCTCTGTACAAAGAACTAAAATTTTTAAATAATGTAAAAACAAAATGCGCACGTCTAATGAAAAGCCAACTGAAAACAATTGCGCTGGAAGTATTCGCAATATTTTTGTGAATACTAGCATGTAGTAAGTACCACCCACATGATAATTATTATTTATTAAGTAAGTACTTAATAAAGTCTTTGCAGAAATCAAAACGAAAGCAAAAATTTTGTCTTTGATAAAATACAGCGGAGTTTGCAGTATATTGCGAATAAAAATTTTAAAAATTCTCCCAAAACACCGGCAGAAGTGCAGGAAGTTTTCCAAGACGCAGCAGTTTATGATAAATTCGGTTATTCCAAATTAAATGGAAATAAACAATGGCAATTTTTCAACATATGCTACCAAGAAAAAGACTTTGCATATTGCGTTTTTTGTTCCGAAAGAACTGTTGAACTGATGAAAGAATGCATTCCTGTTAATTCGAAAAGAAACATTTTAATTGATGGTACTTTTTCTGTACTTCGTCTAGGAAGCTTTAAACAACTATTAATCTTACATTGTGAATACTTTCGTTCGGTAATTAATTTCATTCATAACTATATATAGATTTATATATGTATACATATGTATATATTTATTATTTTTTCTATTTTAGGTATTGCCCTTTCTTTTCGTACTGATGACCAAAAAGTCTCTAAAAGCATATCAGCATTTATTATTCATTATTGATCTGTCACAAGCAACTTTTATAACAGATTATGAAACAGGATTGAGAAGCGCAATTGAAAAAAGTTTCCCTGATTCAAAAATATTTGGTTGCTGGTTCCATTATTGCCAGGCATTGCGTCGATTCATAACCATGAAGGACAAAAGGCTCGCTCAATATATTCGGCAAAATAAAGAAGCGTCTAGAATTTATCACAAATTTCTATCTCTTCCATTATTACCTGGAATGCACATTTCGGATAGCTTCCAACTATTAACCGAAGATTTAGGAAAATTGAACGCTTTAGATAGATTCAAATCATTTATAAAATATTTTGAGAATCAATGGATGCAAAAGGTACAATATTCCCTTTTACAGAATATTTACAAAAAGGTGTTATGGTTTCATTATTACAGATCGGTCCACATAACTTTTCAGTTTTCGATTCTGAAATCCGCACTACGTCTGCAACAGAAGCTTACAATAGCGTCATAGGAAAAAGCATTCCAAAGAAGGCTACTTTTTTCAAATTTGTAGCATTTTTACAGATGCAAGAATTTGAAAAAGTAAGAAAATTTGAACTATTGATGAATACCAATGGTAGTGTGGGAAAAAAACGTATTAAAAAGTCCTGTGCTTTGAAAGCAGATATGATTTCGAAATTCAAGAATGATCTCTTACAAGGTACCATAACTCCTTCTAAATTCCTTGACCAACTGGTGTTATCAAAAAATAATTTAATTGTACAAATGGAGCCTGATGAAGATCTTTTTGAAGAATTATCATATTTGGAAGAGGACATTGAAGACGAGTCGTTAAACCATATTGAAACCAACCAGAATACAATTAATAATAATATGTGTGTGGTTTGTTTCATAAAGCAGCCAAATATCTTATTTTTTCCTTGTAAGCACTTGAAAATTTGCAGTGAATGCTGTCTTACAATGCAAACTCACAAAATTGATCAAACCAGTAAACTAGTATGTCCATTCTGTCGTGCAGAACTTCATGAAACCCTTCAAATATTTATCTGATAAATAAATGATTTTTTTATGGAGGGGTGCGATAGAGCCATGAAATATAAGGCCATTATGGCTTTATTTCTAATTTTTTGCTTATGCAAAAAGTTATATATTGGACATTTCGTAAAAGGGACAACCATAATTTTTTGTCCTTATCTCTCATGGTTCTCCTTTTTTTGTTATAAACTACTTTATACTTTCTATAATAAAAAACTTTAAAGATATGTGTACAAATAGGTACCGAACTTAACTATTTTTTTATGGAGGGGTGCGATAGAGCCATGAAATATAAGGCCATTATGGCTTTATTTCTCATTTTTTTCTTATGCAAAAAGTTATATATTGGACATTTCGTAAAAGGGACAACCATAATTTTTTGTCCTTATCTCTCATGGCTCTCCTTTTTTTGTTGTTAATTACTTTATACTTACTATAATAAAAAAACTTCAAAGAAATGTGTACAAATAGGTACCGAACTTAACTACTGGAAAAACAATATTAAAAAAAATTGTTGACGTAATTACGTATGTATGTGTTTTATTATATTTTTAGTAGGAAATTGGAATTCGTGTTCCATGTTTTCTAATATCACCATTACAAAACACAACTAATCCCAATGCCACGTTAAAACTATAATACCGTCTACCATGCACTGGATCTTCAAGCCATTTATAAAGGTCGATAATTTTAATCTGATGGTCCTTCCGAAACGGTTTCCATCTTAATAATAAGAACAATTGATCTGTACTTAATCCATTTACGAATCCAAACGTTGTTACTAGTAGGCGTTCTCTATACGTTCCTTGACCGAAAAAGAATTAATAATATATTCTGGAACTCTATCAAAATTCGTAATATCCATTCCATTAAGAAGCCTTCTGCAAGCTTGCATACGATTTTTCTTTATTATTCCTCTGCTTTGATTATTCATATTATTCGACGTGTGTTTATTTCGAAGAGCCAAATACTTCTTATTTGAAATCGCATTAAACAGTGAAAAAGTGGGACTTACTTCGTTTATGTTATTCAAGGGGGAGTTATTTCATTTCAAGTAAATTTTTAAATCATTTCATTTTGGAGGGACTTATTTCGTGGGAGTTATTTAATTTTTTTAAGCAATTTTTGGTGGGACTTATTTCGTTTTTAAAAGTGGGACTTATTTCGTGGGAGTTATTTCATAGACCTGGAGGATACATCAGGCTACGTGGCTGTCTCCAGATGGTAAGACACGAAACCAAATCGACCATGTTGTGATAGACGGAAGGCACGCTTCCAGTGTCCTAGATGTGCGCACGATCCGAGGAGCCAACATCGACTCGGACCATTATCTTGTCGTAGCCAAGATACGCACGCGCCTCTGTGCGTCAAAATGCGTGCGGAAAGGCACACAAGGAAAGCTCGACGTCGGAAAGTTGCAATCACAACAGACAGCCACGCACTTCGCTACTCGACTCGCACTCCTGCTCCCTGAGAGCTCTAATCAACATAGTGATATTTCAGAGCAATGGAACCACATCTCTTGCTCTTTACGTACCGCCGCCGAACAATCTATTGGTTTCCAGCAAGCCCGGAAAAATGACACAATCACGATAATCAAGAGGCTCTGTACAAAGAACTAAAATTTTTAAATAATGTAAAAACAAAATGCGCACGTCTAATGAAAAGCCAACTGAAAACAATTGCGCTGGAAGTATTCGCAATATTTTTGTGAATACTAGCATGGAGTAAGTACCACCCACATGATAATTATTATTTATTAAGTAAGTACTTAATAAAGTCTTCGCAGAAATCTAAACGGAAGCAAAAATTTTGTCTTTGGTAAAATACAGCGGAGTTTGCAGTATATTGCGAATAAAAATTTTAAAAATTCTCCCAAAACACCGGCAGAAGTGCAGGAAGTTTTCCAAGACGCAGCAGTTTATGATAAATTCGGTTATTCCAAATTAAATGGAAATAAACAATGGCAATTTTTCAACATATGCTACCAAGAAAAAGACTTTGCATATTGCGTTTTTTGTTCCGAAAGAACTGTTGAACTGATGAAAGAATGCATTCCTGTTAATTCGAAAAGAAACATTTTAATTGATGGTACTTTTTCTGTACTTCGTCTAGGAAGCTTTAAACAACTATTAATCTTACATTGTGAATACTTTCGTTCGGTAATTAATTTCATTCATAACTATATATAGATTTATATATGTATACATATGTATATATTTATTATTTTTTCTATTTTAGGTATTGCCCTTTCTTTTCGTACTGATGACCAAAAAGTCTCTAAAAGCATATCAGCATTTATTATTCATTATTGATCTGTCACAAGCAACTTTTATAACAGATTATGAAACAGGATTGAGAAGCGCAATTGAAAAGAGTTTCCCTGATTCAAAAATATTTGGTTGCTGGTTCCATTATTGCCAGGCATTGCGTCGATTCATAACCATGAAGGACAAAAGGCTCGCTCAATATATTCGGCAAAATAAAGAAGCGTCTAGAATTTATCACAAATTTCTATCTCTTCCATTATTACCTGGAATGCACATTTCGGATAGCTTCCAACTACTAACCGAAGATTTAGGAAAATTGAACGCTTTAGATAGATTCAAATCATTTATAAAATATTTTGAGAATCAATGGATGCAAAAGGTACAATATTCCCTTTTACAGAATATTTACAAAAAGGTGTTATGGTTTCATTATTACAGATCGGTCCACATAACTTTTCAGTTTTCGATTCTGAAATCCGCACTACGTCTGCAACAGAAGCTTACAATAGCGTCATAGGAAAAAGCATTCCAAAGAAGGCTACTTTTTTCAAATTTGTAGCATTTTTACAGATGCAAGAATTTGAAAAAGTAAGAAAATTTGAACTATTGATGAATACCAATGGTAGTGTGGGAAAAAAACGTATTAAAAAGTCCTGTGCTTTGAAAGCAGATATGATTTCGAAATTCAAGAATGATCTCTTACAAGGTACCATAACTCCTTCTAAATTCCTTGACCAACTGGTGTTATCAAAAAATAATTTAATTGTACAAATGGAGCCTGATGAAGATCTTTTTGAAGAATTATCATATTTGGAAGAGGACATTGAAGACGAGTCGTTAAACCATATTGAAACCAACCAGAATACAATTAATAATAATATGTGTGTGGTTTGTTTCATAAAGCAGCCAAATATCTTATTTTTTCCTTGTAAGCACTTGAAAATTTGCAGTGAATGCTGTCTTACAATGCAAACTCACAAAATTGATCAAACCAGTAAACTAGTATGTCCATTCTGTCGTGCAGAACTTCATGAAACCCTTCAAATATTTATCTGATAAATAAATGATTTTTTTATGGAGGGGTGCGATAGAGCCATGAAATATAAGGCCATTATGGCTTTATTTCTAATTTTTTGCTTATGCAAAAAGTTATATATTGGACATTTCGTAAAAGGGACAACCATAATTTTTTGTCCTTATCTCTCATGGTTCTCCTTTTTTTGTTATAAACTACTTTATACTTTCTATAATAAAAAACTTTAAAGATATGTGTACAAATAGGTACCGAACTTAACTATTTTTTTATGGAGGGGTGCGATAGAGCCATGAAATATAAGGCCATTATGGCTTTATTTCTAATTTTTTTCTTATGCAAAAAGTTATATATTGGACATTTCGTAAAAGGGAAAACCATAATTTTTTGTCCTTATCTCTCATGGCTCTCCTTTTTTTGTTGTTAATTACTTTATACTTACTATAATAAAAAAACTTTAAAGAAATGTGTACAAATAGGTACCGAACTTAACTACTGGAAAAACAATATTAAAAAAAATTGTTGACGTAATTACGTATGTATGTGTTTTATTATAGTTTTAGTAGGAAATTGGAATTCGTGTTCCATGTTTTCTAATATCACCATTACAAAACACAACTAATCCCAATGCCACGTTAAAACTATAATACCGTCTACCATGCACTGGATCTTCAAGCCATTTATAAAGGTCGATAATTTTAATCTGATGGTCCTTCCGAAACGGTTTCCATCTTAATAATAAGAACAATTGATCTGTACTTAATCCATTTACGAATCCAAACGTTGTTACTAGTAGGCGTTCTCTATACGTTCCTTGACCGAAAAAGAATTAATAATAAATTCTGGAACTCTATCAAAATTCGTAATATCCATTCCATTAAGAAGCCTTCTGCAAGCTTGCATACGATTTTTCTTTATTATTCCTCTGCTTTGATTATTCATATTATTCGACGTGTGTTTTTTTCGAAGAGCCAAATACTTCTTATTTGAAATCGCATTAAACAGTGAAAAAGTGGGACTTACTTCGTTTATGTTATTCAAGGGGGAGTTATTTCATTTTGAGTGGGAGTTATTTCATTTCAAGTAAATTTTTAAATCATTTCATTTTGGTGGGACTTATTTCGTGGGAGTTATTTAATTTTTTTAAGCAATTTTCGGTGGGACTTATTTCGTTTTTAAAAGTGGGACTTATTTCGTGGGAGTTATTTCATAGACCTGGAGGATACATCAGGCTACGTGGCTGTCTCCAGATGGTAAGACACGAAACCAAATCGACCACGCTTCCAGTGTCCTAGATGTGCGCACGATCCGAGGAGCCAACATCGACTCGGACCATTATCTTGTCGTAGCCAAGATACGCACGCGCCTCTGTGCGTCAAAATGCGTGCGGAAAGGCACACAAGGAAAGCTCGACGTCGGAAAGTTGCAATCACAACAGACAGCCACGCACTTCGCTACTCGACTCGCACTCCTGCTCTCTGAGAGCTCTAATCAACATAGCGATATTTCAGAGCAATGGAACCACATCTCTTGCTCTTTACGTACCGCCGCCGAACAATCTATTGGTTTCCAGCAAGCCCGGAAAAATGACACAATCACGATAATCAAGAGGCTCTGTACAAAGAACTAAAATTTTTAAATAATGTAAAAACAAAATGCGCACGTCTAATGAAAAGCCAACTGAAAACAATTGCGCTGGAAGTATTCGCAATATTTTTGTGAATACTAGCATGGAGTAAGTACCACCCACATGATAATTATTATTTATTAAGTAAGTACTTAATAAAGTCTTTGCAGAAATCAAAACGAAAGCAAAAATTTTGTCTTTGATAAAATACAGCGGAGTTTGCAGTATATTGCGAATAAAAATTTTAAAAATTCTCCCAAAACACCGTCAGAAGTGCAGGAAGTTTTCCAAGACGCAGCAGTTTATGATAAATTCGGTTATTCCAAATTAAATGGAAATAAACAATGGCAATTTTTCAACATATGCTACCAAGAAAAAGACTTTGCATATTGCGTTTTTTGTTCCGAAAGAACTGTTGAACTGATGAAAGAATGCATTCCTGTTAATTCGAAAAGAAACATTTTAATTGATGGTACTTTTTCTGTACTTCGTCTAGGAAGCTTTAAACAACTATTAATCTTACATTGTGAATACTTTGGTTCGGTAATTAATTTCATTCATAACTATATATAGATTTATATATGTATACATATGTATATATTTATTATTTTTTCTATTTTAGGTATTGCCCTTTCTTTTCGTACTGATGACCAAAAAGTCTCTAAAAGCATATCAGCATTTATTATTCATTATTGATCTGTCACAAGCAACTTTTATAACAGATTATGAAACAGGATTGAGAAGCGCAATTGAAAAAAGTTTCCCATAACCATGAAGGACAAAAGGCTCGCTCAATATATTCGGCAAAATAAAGAAGCGTCTAGAATTTATCACAAATTTCTATCTCTTCCATTATTACCTGGAATGCACATTTCGGATAGCTTCCAACTACTAACCGAAGATTTAGGAAAATTGAACGCTTTAGATAGATTCAAATCATTTATAAAATATTTTGAGAATCAATGGATGCAAAAGGTACAATATTCCCTTTTACAGAATATTTACAAAAAGGTGTTATGATTTCATTATTACAGATCGGTCCACATAACTTTTCAGTTTTCGATTCTGAAATCCGCACTACGTCTGCAACAGAAGCTTACAATAGCGTCATAGGAAAAAGCATTCCAAAGAAGGCTACTTTTTTCAAATTTGTAGCATTTTTACAGATGCAAGAATTTGAAAAAGTAAGAAAATTTGAACTATTGATGAATACCAATGGTAGTGTGGGAAAAAAGCGTATTAAAAAGTCCTGTGCTTTGAAAGCAGATATGATTTCGAAATTCAAGAATGATCTCTTACAAGGTACCATAACTCCTTCTAAATTCCTTGACCAACTGGTGTTATCAAAAAATAATTTAATTGTACAAATGGAGCCTGATGAAGATCTTTTTGAAGAATTATCATATTTGGAAGAGGACATTGAAGACGAGTCGTTAAACCATATTGAAACCAACCAGAATACAATTAATAATAATATGTGTGTGGTTTGTTTCATAAAGCAGCCAAATATCTTATTTTTTCCTTGTAAGCACTTGAAAATTTGCAGTGAATGCTGTCTTACAATGCAAACTCACAAAATTGATCAAACCAGTAAACTAGTATGTCCATTCTGTCGTGCAGAACTTCATGAAACCCTTCAAATATTTATCTGATAAATAAATGATTTTTTTGTGGAGGGGTGCGATAGAGCCATGAAATATAAGGCCATTATGGCTTTATTTCTAATTTTTTTCTTATGCAAAAAGTTATATATTGGACATTTCGTAAAAGGGACAACCATAATTTTTTGTCCTTATCTCTCATGGTTCTCCTTTTTTTGTTATAAACTACTTTATACTTTCTATAATAAAAAACTTTAAAGAAATGTGTACAAATAGGTAACGAACTTAACTATTTTTTTATGGAGGGGTGCGATAGAGCCATGCAATATAAGGCCATTATGGCTTTATTTCTCATTTTTTTCTTATGCAAAAAGTTATATATTGGACATTTCGAAAAAGGGACAACCATAATTTTTTGTCCTTATCTCTCATGGCTCTCCTTTTTTTGTTGTTAATTACTTTATACTTACTATAATAAAAAAACTTTAAAGAAATGTGTACAAATAGGTACCGAACTTAACTACTGGAAAAACAATATTAAAAAAAATTGTTGACGTAATTACGTATGTATGTGTTTTATTATATTTTTAGTAGGAAATTGGAATTCGTGTTCCATGTTTTCTAATATCACCATTACAAAATACAACTAATCCCAATGCCACGTTAAAACTATAATACCGTCTACCATGCACTGGATCTTCAAGCCATTTCTAAAGGTCGATAATTTTAATCTGATGGTCCTTCCGAAACGGTTTCCATCTTAATAATAAGAACAATTGATCTGTACTTAATCCATTTACGAATCCAAACGTTGTTACTAGTAGGCGTTCTCTATACGTTCCTTGACCGAAAATAGAATTAATAATAAATTCTGGAACTCTATCAAAATTCGTAATATCCATTCCATTAAGAAGCCTTCTGCAAGCTTGCATACGATTTTTCTTTATTATTCCTCTGCTTTGATTATTCATATTATTCGACGTGTGTTTTTTTCGAAGAGCCAAATACTTCTTATTTGAAATCGCATTAAACAGTGAAAAAGTGGGACTTACTTCGTTTATGTTATTCAAGGGGGAGTTATTTCATTTTGAGTGGGAGTTATTTCATTTCAAGTAAATTTTTAAATCATTTCATTTTGGTGGGACTTATTTCGTGGGAGTTATTTAATTTTTTTAAGCAATTTTTGGTGGGACTTATTTCGTTTTTAAAAGTGGGACTTATTTCGTGGGAGTTATTTCATAGACCTGGAGGATACATCAGGCTACGTGGCTGTCTCCAGATGGTAAGACACGAAACCAAATCGACCATGTTGTGATAGACGGAAGGCACGCTTCCAGTGTCCTAGATGTGCGCACGATCCGAGGAGCCAACATCGACTCGGACCATTATCTTGTCGTAGCCTAGATACGCACGCGCCTCTGTGCGTCAAAATGCGTGCGGAAAGGCACACAAGGAAAGCTCGACGTCGGAAAGTTGCAATCACAACAGACAGCCACGCACTTCGCTACTCGACTCGCACTCCTGCTCTCTGAGAGCTCTAATCAACATAGCGATATTTCAGAGCAATGGAACCACATCTCTTGCTCTTTACGTACCGC
Organism: Philophylla caesio; assembly: GCA_963971545.1. Lineage (NCBI taxonomy): Eukaryota > Metazoa > Arthropoda > Insecta > Diptera > Tephritidae > Philophylla > Philophylla caesio. Next base: position 14,173,304 of record OZ020605.1, read on the forward strand.
CGCCGAACAATCTATTGGTTTCCAGCAAGCCCGGAAAAATGACTGGTACGATGAGGAATGTCGCGTTGCCATGGAATGGAAAGGTGCTGCTTACAGGGCCACGTTGCGATCGGGCGCAACGCGAGCCTTGCAGGAGATATATCGTGAGTTGAAGAAGGAAGCGAGACGCATTTTTCGAGAGAAGAAGAGAAAGGCCCAAATGCGTGAGTGCGAAGAGCTTGAAATGCGGCCGGCAGGAAAAGCGCCCGAAAATTCTTTCAGAAAGTACGACGGCTAACAGAAAATTTCTTGATCGGGGCGAACTCCTGTAAGAACGACAACGGCGACCTGGTAACTGACGTTCAGAATATACTTAGTTTATGGCGGGAGCACTTCTCCACACTACTTAGTGGTAGTAACAGAAACCACCTTGGAGAAGATGATGATTCCGAAACCCCAATCAATGACGACGGAATTCATGTTACGTTACCCGACTGCGATGAAATCCGTATAGCAGTAGCACGGCTAAAGAACAACAAAGCGTTGGTAAAGAGTTGGTAAAGCGCATGCACCAGCTTATCTGTAGAGTATGATGGGACGAATGCATGCCTACTGATTGGAATCTAAGTGAACTTTGCCCAATCTACAAGAAGGGTGATACTGCAATTCGCGTCAACTATCGTGGTATAAGCACTCTTAACATTGCATATAAGGTTCTGTCGAGCGTATTGTGTGAGAGGCTAAAGACCACCGTCAATAAATTGATTGGACCTTATCAGTGTGGCTTTAGACCTGGTAAATCTACCATCGACCAGATATTCACAGTTCGCCAGATCTTGGAAAAGACCCAAGAAAGAAAAATCGACACGCACCACCTTTTTGTCGACTTCAAAGCCGCTTTCGACAGCACAAAAAGAAGTTGCCTTTATGCCGCAATGTCTGAATTTGGTATCCCCGCAAAACTTATACGGCTATGTAAAATGACGTTGAGCAACACCACCAGCTCCGTCAGGATTGGGAAAGACCTCTCTGAGCCGTTTGATACCAAACGAGGTTTCAGACAGGGTGACTCTTTGTCGTGTGACTTGTTTAACCTTATGCTGGAGAAGATAATTCGAGCCGCAGAACTAAATCGGTCAGGCACTATCTTTTATAAGGGTGTGCAGCTGCTGGTCTACGCCGATGACATTGACATCATCGGCTTTAACAACCGCGCAGTTAGTTCTGCCTTCTCCAAACGAGATAGAGAAGCAAAGCGAATGGGTCTGGAGGTGAACGAGGCAAGACGAAGTATCTCCTGTCATCAAATAAACAGTCGCCACATTCACGACTGAGATCAAACATCACTGTTGCCAGTTATAACTTTGAAAAAGTAGAAGACTTCGTTTACTTAGGAACCAGCATTAACATCAATAATAATGTCAGCCTCGAAATCGAAAGGAGGATCACTCTTGCCAACAAGTGCTACTTCGGACTGAGTAGGCAACTGAGCAGTAAAGTCCTCTCTCGACGGACAAAAATCACGCTCTATAAGTATCTCATTATGCCCGTCCTAATGTATGGCGCAGAAGCATGGACGATGAAGATATCTGATGAGAAGGCTCTGGGAGTATTCGAGAGAAAGATTCTCCGAAAGATGTATGGGCCTTTACGCCTATGCGATAGCGAATACCGTAAAAGATGGAACGATGAGCTGTACGAGCTTTATAACGACATAGATATAGTGCAGCGAATTAAGATCCAGCGGCTTCGCTGGCTTGGTCATGTCGTTCGAATGGATGAAAGCGCTCCAGCTCTGAAAGTATTCGACGCGGTACCCGCCAGTGGTAGCAGAAGAAAGGGGAGGCCTCCTCTGCGTTGGGAAGACCAGGCTGTAAGGGACTTAGGTACGCTTGGTATTTCCAACTGGCGCCAGTTAGCGAAAGAGAGAAATAACTGGCGTGCTGTGCTAAGCTCGGCCAAAATCGCACAGGCGGTTATCAAGCCAATGAAAGAAGAAGAACAATAATTTCCATTACTTTTGTACTATATAACCAACTTTTGAAAAAAGTATAAATTTAAATTTTTTTGATATACAACCAAACAGTATGTTGTGACCTGCAAGTGGAAAAATTGTTTTTGTATGAAAGCTCTCTCTGCATGCCTATTTCAGCCGATGACCTACATATGTCCGAAAACTCATATATGTAAGTATTAAAATTTTTTTTGAAAATTCATAAAATTCTTTTAAGCCTTTTTACATTTTGGTAAAGTCTGGCGAACGGTGATTTTTTCGTGAACTGTGCTCTCAACTGCTTCGAGATTACGTGGTTATGAACGAATTTGAACTACAATTTTAACAATACCTAGCAGATTTTACTAAAGCTACGAAGCGAGTTTTACATAATCGTTCAATTTCAAAAAACGGTAATAAGCTAAAAAATTATAAATACTCGCTTATTACAGCATACAATAATATTTGATTACGGTTAATACGTGTGATCTCGGGGAAGTTCATGCCAAGTTAGCACGCTTTAAGGAACTCTTAGCGAAGTGTTTTTCTAGACTCAATTGTCACGTTAGAATTCCAAAAGACAACTGTAAATAATGGCAACGCTTAATAATCGATATCGATACTTTATTGCTTAGTCTATTATACTCTATTATTTACTTTGATCTCTTTATTCCTTAATTTGTGCGAACGGTTAACTGCAATTGTAAATTAGCTAAAAAGTATATAAATACATATATGTCAGCAAATATATTGTTCAATCATATTCTCTGCCGTGCATAGGAAGCCGATAACGACTAAATTTAAACTTATAATTGTAATTTTTACAGAGAATAAACCTACCCTGGCTTGCCTAGCCATATCCTTAATTTAAATTGGTTTAATTCTAAACGCTTAATATGTGCGAGCGGACAACAACTTAACATTAATCTGCCAAGCAGACTTAACCACTTCCGAGTCGGAAGAAGAATTTACTGAAGCAAAGGCAGAAGCGTCGGAACAGACTAGTTAAAAAAGAAGTAGTTCGCTACCAATTCTTTCAGATTTATTATCAGTCACTGACATTCCTACAACAGCTACGAGTTCACCAGACATATCAACAATTTTATCTACAATAGTTAAATCAAGCACAATGGCTACGCTGGAACAGAAAAAATCTTTTATTAGCCTTTGTGCCTTAATAGTTAGGTTACAACGGTGATCCGCTAGCACTTGAATCATTTATAGATAAAATTAGTTTAGTTGAAGATCTTTCAGACGAAAACCTACAAAGTACATTTATAGCATTTTTAAAATCAAAGCTTGAAGGCAAGGCACGCGAGGCAATTCCCACTGACGTTAGTTCCATTGGTCAGATTAACAGCCCTATTCTAATACCATCACAAAACTCACCTAACTGACTGTTGTGAGGTTCCTGACTATTGTGAGGTTACATTTATGCTGGCGTAAATTCAAAAGCTCAAATGCTCGTAACTGTCAGGAAAGTTGTGATGTGCGAACGGCAGCCTCGCAATACGAAAGCAGCTGATTTTTATTGAGCATTTATAACAATATTTTGTTAAATTGATATTTTTTAAATAAAAAAAATATTCAGGAATGGCGGAGTTATGGCTTGTTTGTGCAGCAGTATTGTAGGAGCAAGAGGAGGTAGCGAAGAGAAGGAGAATTCTGAGAAGCGTGCGGGATACAAGTGATCCCTTTTCCATGCAGGATTTCACTTTCATCCAAACTTTCCGGTTTCCCAAATCCTTGTGCTGGACGCTGATACAGGAATTGGGACCGAATGATAGACAGACATCGAAGATACCCTTCACACTTCGATTCCTAGCATGTCTGTATTTTTATTCTCATGGTTCTTAGCAGAAATGTGTTGGAAATAGCTTTTCTAATTCGGTAAGCAGGTCTCTTAGCTATATATCGAAGTTATTTGTAGAAGTGAAAGGAGGCGAAATACGATTTCCATCAACTCTACAGGAGGTCGCAGATATGAAGAGAGGGTGGGATTTAATTCAGCAAATTATTGTTTAATATATGTACATATTTTTGAAAATAGATTTTATACAAAATTTGGAACTAAAGCCACAATTGGAGCAATCGATTGTACGCATGTGGGGACTATTTCACCGATGTCAACGGGTTCTAACACTCCCCTTTCTCTTTTTATAAACACAAAGGGCTTTTATAGTCTAAATGTAGAAGCAGTATGTAAACATTTTCATTTTCTGATTATTTGTTATTAAAGGTGAGTGATCATCAATTATTATTTACGGCAGTCAACGCGAGATATCCAGGCTCTTGCCACGACTCTGGCATCTGGACCACATCCACAACCGGACTGCACTTGATGAGGAACCCCAACGCCCAAAGTGATTCGTGGTTGTTAGGTGACCAGGGGTATCCATTGGAGCCTTGCCTACTAACACCAGGGAAATCTGGTACAATAAGTTGCACGCTAAAACACGCAATACAATTGAAAGAAGTTTCGGTGTCTTAAAATCGCGATTTCGGTGTATGTCGAAACACCGCATTCTACATTATAGTCCGGAAAGAGCATCGATTATAATATAGGCCTGCACCATACTCCATAACATCCTTATGAAGAATGGTGTGGCTGCTGACCTCGGTTTCGAGGTAATGCAAGAAGAATTTGAAGATTCCGGAGTATTTAACGAGCATGAAGAAAATTCAAACGCAAGAGAGGGTGTAAGAGTTAGGCGTCGTTATATAACGTCCATTTAGAATCTACAGTTTTAAATGTCAATAAATAATTAAAATTAATTTTGTATTGCTTTTTTTTATTATTATTATTCATATTTCATTCACTTTTTTTATTATTATTTATGTATTATACTACATAGAGGTTTTTTATTATACTACATAGATGTAACGAAAATGGACCAAACAAGAACAAATTAAATTACTTCTCGGCAATCTTCTTCAACATATTCGTCATTGTCCCTGGTGCTTCCGCTGTTTTCGAAATTGAGGCAACTGTTGTTGGAAAATTCGGTCTTCCCTTTCTTTCCGTTCCTTGAGCTTCGTGAGAACGGTATTCAGCACCCCTGCCGCGGTAATTTTCCGTTCAGCACGCGTAGGCGGTACTGCAGACAAAGGGCTAGGTGACTCCGAATCCAAAGTCGCTGGATTTGCGGAAGCACCAGGCGATGCAGCGTCAAAAAAGCCAACCGCAGAGATGGTAGGAGTGGCGGCAGCAGAAGCAGAAGTGGAGGCAGTAGCAGAAGTGCCAGGCGAAAGAGCAGCAGGCCAATGCAATCTTGAGGTACTCGTCAATAGAGATGGAACACTCGGCGAAGAAGCTGGAGTCGATGAATTCGCTGACGCTGAACTTTCCTCCACCATTATTTTCAGCGTAGACAAACCCTTCATAAAATGTTCAAAATATTATTTTAATCGATAATGTTATTGTGCACGCAAAAATTAATTATAAAATACCTGACCCAATGTGCCTACCCCGCGCAAGCCATCTACCGCCGCGTTGCCAAAAGTTTCTATGGGCTGCTGTTCAAATTGCGAAATGTCGCTGGTTGCAGGTCCCCCACCAGTGATTTGGAAAAGCGCAGTTGATGCTTCCAATGGCTCATTGTCTACACAAAGAAGAAATGCGCTTATACATACAAATAGACAGAAACTCTAATAACTTACTTCCTTCCACTTTGACGCAGTCCGACTAGGACCTCTCATTGAGTTGGAAGTGTCCGCCACTTCTGCCCACAAATTCTGCACAAGTTTTGGGTCCATGGGGTTGCATTTTCCCCGCAGCAACTCTGGATGCTTCCTACAGAAGTGTACAAAGTACTCCAACTGTTCATGAGTTGTTCGCTCATATTTGGTGTTCCTATAAATTCAATGAAATTTGTAAATATACATTAATGTTTAAAATATTTGTAAAATTAGTTACGCTTGCTTGCTTTCCATTTTTGTTTTGCTATTGTCATTCGATTCTTTTTGACAGCTAAACGCTTTTCACCTCGTGTGGTGATTTTGTTGATCTTTTTCCTTATGAGGTGTGGCCAAGAATAACCTCACAAAACATACCTCATAAGAAACCTCACAAATTTTTGCTCACAACTCAGTTGTGAGGTTTTATTAGAATAGGGCTGAAAAACGCGTTACGTAATAAAATAAAACTGGACAACTCAAAAGTTGTAGCCGGAAAAATTGCATCTTTGCATGTAGTAAACAACAATTATACGGAATTGCCAAATGTGTCGAGGAGCTGATGCCCTACGACGTTCTTTAATCACTGAAGGTATGACACAAGCCAAAGCCAAGGAAATAGTAGTTGAACAAACTGTAAATGTATGCAGGTTAAATACACGCTCTGACTTAGTTAAGTCAATTTTAGCATCAACAACCTTCAATGGTTGAAAGGATGTAGAAGCGAAAATGATCATAGAACAAAATAACCAAGCAAAAGGGAGACAAGTGTTAGCGTTTCGATTACAAACTAACTAATTCTCGGACGAAATTTTAATAGGTACAACAATAATGGCAACAACTTTAGGTACAACAATAACGGCAACAACTTTAGGTACAACAATAACGGCAACAACTATAGGTACAACGATAACGGCAAAAATTACAGGTCAAACAACAATGACTACAATAATAGGTACAATAACAACGGTACTAGGGGTAACGCAAACAATTCTAACAACAACACGCAAAACATGAATAAAAATAATAACGGAACTAACAATAACAGTAGAAATTATTCAAATGTGCGGACTTTAAACGCTCTGGCCCCTCAGGAGCAAACACTGGGGGAGCAAGAAATAGACGAATAACCGATTTTTCTACAACAAAAGGCATTTACTGTCTTAACTTAAATTACTCTGACTTTATCCAATTAGTCGATACGCAAGCCGACATTTCTTTAATCAAAATTTCAAGTTTAAACAAACATTTTTCAATCAATACAAACGATGTTATCCGCATTACTGGTGTCACTTCTAATACTGTTTCTTCTTTAGGTAAAATCACAGCAAATTTAAATTTTTCGAACTTTTTTTACAAGACATAATTTACATGTGATGAATGACGATTCTAACATTCCATCCGATGGTATACTAGGTAAAGACTTTTTAAAAACAAACAAGTGTGTGATTAGCTATGCAAACAACTGCATTTCCTTCTGGGTAAGCAAAGAAAAAGTCGCGGTTCCGATTCTTCACGGTACACAAAGCGACAAGTGTGTTATACCGCCCCGATGCGAAGTTTTTCGACTTTTTGACTTAGGCAAACCACTGGAGCCACTCTTCGTGGACTCACAAGAAATTGATAACGGCGTGTTTACAGCGAGATGCATTGTTAATGCCAGTAACCCAATCATCAAGATTATAAACACCACGGATGATGTAAAATACGTAAAGAACTGTAACATTCGGACCGATAAACTTTCTTATTATCATGTTCATTCCGTCAAGAAGACGACGAAAGACGAAAACCGGACAAAAGAACTTATTAAAATTTTAAAGAAAGAAATTCCAAGCAATAACGCAAGCATATTACTCGACTTATGTCTAGAATATGCAGATATATTCGCTCTGCCTAACGACAAAATGACATTAAACAATTTTTACGAACAAAAATTAAGACTGACAGACACAAACCCCGTTTACATTAAAAATTACCGATTACCATATTCTCAGCGTGAGGAAATAAATAGCGAAGTGAATAAATTGTTAAATAATGACCTTATCGAACCAAGTTACTCAAATTACAAAAGTCCTTTAATTATAGTTCCAAAAAAAGGCAATGATGGGCGAAAAGCATATCGTATGTGCGTAGACTTTCGTGCAGTCAATAAAAAACTAATTGCAGACAAGTTCCTTTTGGCACGTGTTGATGACGTTTTAGATAACCTTGGTCCAGCAAAGTATTTTTCGACACTAGACCTTTTCTCTGGATTTCGTCAAATCCTATATGCAAGGGGATTCACGCGATTTAACTTCTTTTAGCATCAAACGTGGAGCATTTAGATTGAAAGTTTTGCCTTTTGGTTTGAATGTAGCACCGAGTTCGTTTACACGAATGACGACAATCGCTGTTTCAGGTATTCCGGCTAATGTAGCATTTTTGTACGTCGACGATATCATCGTCATAGGCTGTAGTGAAGCACATCTCATTAAAAACCTTTCAAAAGTTTTCGATACATGTCGATCTTTTAACGACAAACTTAACCCAAATAAGTGTAATTTTCTAAGGCCAGAAGTAACATTTTTAGGCCACAAATGTTCCGCAACGGGTTTGTTGCCAGACGATTCCAAAATTTACGCAATTAAAAAATATACAAAACCGACAGACATAGACGCAGTACGACGATTCGTTGCATTTGCAAATTACTATCGAAGGTTTATACCTAACTTTGCGTCTCTAGCCGCACCATTGAGTCGTTTAAACAGAAAAAAAATATAATTTATTTGGGATAGTGAGTGCGAGAAAGCTTTCGAATCACTAAAATTAGCGTTAATGTCACCTAAATTGCTACAATATCCAGATTTTTCCAAACAATTTATTATTACAGTTCATGCTTCAAAAACCGGATGTGGCGCTATTCTTATGCTTGGTTTTCACTTGGTCAAATTCACTGCCATCAAAAACTGTCCTCAAGTGACAGCTAGTCATTTGGTGTCAAATGTGTTTTCATTACATGTTATAAATTGACGCAAAGTTGGTAAGGCAGTGACTGTCAAACACTGCCATCAAATTTTTAGGTCAATTGACTGCCATGCAGTTTTCATTACTAATGCCATATGTGAAATGACATTTTTTGACAGCCGGCCAGCTGATAGGAGACACGTTTTTGCAAAGAGTAAAAAGAAATTAAACGTGGAACAATGCGCAAAAATCATCGAATGGCAATAGCTACTGCGGCGCTTTGCGTAGTAACAACACTAAGAGCATGGAAAAAGAAGAGGGGCCAACTGAGGAAACGAAAACAATGGTGGATTAGGCCAGCTCTGAGGGATAGAGCCACTTGTGGATTTTATGCTACACTGCGTTCCAAGCTAGTTTTTCAGGACCCTCGGTGGTTAAAAAACTTTTTAAGAATGAATTTGGAGGATTTCGAATGTCTTGTCGAGCGTCTCACCACATATATATCGAAAAAATCAACTCGTTTTAGGAAAGCAATCTCCGTCGGTGAAAGATTGGCGGTAACTTTACGCTACTTGGCTACAGGCGATAGTTTTTCAAGCCTAATGACTGTTTTCCTAATAGGGAAAACGACGATTTGCCATATAATACATGAAACATGTGGTGCTATTTTCGAGGCTCTGAGAGAAGAATTTCTAAAGGTAAGTTTTTGTGTCATCCAAGTAAAAGTGACAGGGCTGATATTTATATAAGAACATTTGATATTTTGGATTAAGGTTCCGAGTACTCCTGAACAGTGGAAAATAGTTGCTGACCGTTTCGAGCAACGATGGAATTTCCCTAATTGCTGTGGGGCGTTAGATGGAAAACACATAGCAATTCAGGCGCCGGCTAACTGTGGGTCGGAGTATTTTAACTATAAAAAATTCAATAGCATTGTCCTGATGGCTATGGTAGATGCCGACTACAAATTTTTGTTTGTCGAAGTCGGTGCATATGGTCGCGAATCTGATGGTGGGGTTTTCGCAAGGTAAGTATTTTCCAATATATGGCTAAATAAGTCAACGATTCTACTTTATGGCTTGAAATGTTTTTAATACATTTCAGATGTCCACTTTCAGCTGCTCTTACTGATAACAGCATTAATTTCCCAGCTCCTAGGCCGCTCCCAGATGAAAAAGATCCTATGCCATTTGTCAGTAGCTGATGACGCTTTTCCTCTGAAACCGTATTTACTGAAACCCTTCTCTTTTCGCGAGCAAGTGATGTCGCACAAAATTTTCAACTACAGACTATCGCGGGCAAGAAATGTGGTTGAAAATGTGTTCGGCATATGCGCAGCGCGGTTCAGAATCTTAAGAAGGCCAATGGACGTAAAACCTGACCACACGCACCTGAGCACAACTTCGTAGATATCAGCCTTAAATGCGTTGGCAAGTTGAACATTCCCGGCTTCCCATAGACGTCCGTTGGAGGCAACGAAATTGCCGACATCGTCCCAAGTGTCATTTTTAGTTGCAGCAGATACCGTCTCTAAGACCCTCTCAATAACTCTGGCGTACCCATCGTCATCATTTTGTTCAACCCGGCGCCGTTTTGCCCCCGAAGTTGATGGAGTCGGATTGAGTTCTTGAGATGCAAAAATATCCTCGGAAGGAGGAACAGATGAATTTGACGATGCATGGCTTTTCTAAATTTGTATAATAATATACATACATATGTATGTACATATATAATTGCAATGAATTGAATTATTGCTAAATAAAATGTGTATAAAGATACTCACATCAATAAAGTTCGATGTTGTTGGTGCTTCACTACGCATCATTGGCTCCAAAAATTTGAGGGATGTGTATAGTGGGTTTGACGATGTCACTTTTGCACTTTGTCCACTCTTGATCTGCCCCATTTTATTAAAGCCCGCCTAATTTTTTAGAAACAAATAAATATCTAATATTTTTTTAGTCTTTATTTATTTATGGGTATGACACATGAACTTACGCGAAAAGAGCAGCGGAGGCTGTTCCATTTTGCCGACACTTCCGATCTTGGTAGCTCCATTGCTTCTGCAATTTCGTGCCAAAGAGCTTCGCGGGCATTCCTGTCCCTGTACTCTTTGGACAAGAAGTTCCAGGTGCCCTTTCTCGACTCCATCTCCTGAATGAGTTTCTCCGTTTGTTGGTGCGTCCATTTCTCCGCCAGTTTCCGCACTCTTTTTCTTGTTCCGCTGGTAGCTGAGTTTTGAAACTCAAATAATCCTTCTTCCATATTTAAATAAGTACTACAAAATAAATCCAAATTATTGACATATTTATAATGAATTATAAAGATTATAACATTACCTTTGCTGGAAAAATATTGCTGTTTCGGACTTGCTAGCATTTTTTTTTAAACGGAATCAGCTGTTCGCTTGGCAAACGAAAATAATTTGCCAACATGTTGGCAAATTCATTTTGGATGTCAAATGTTGCCATATCGGCGGGCAAATTAAAATCTGACCGTTTTCACTTGGCTGTCATTTTATATGACAGTACGACAACCCGTTTTCATTCATATGACAACATTTGACGTCAAATTTGACCTAATGAAAACCAAGCATAAGTCAAGAGCAGCAAGATAGCAATTTGCCTATTTGTTTCGCTCCTAAAGCATTTAATAAAGCAGAACATAAAAAACCAATTATAGAGTTGGAACTTTTAGCTATTTACTTTGCCATAAAGCAATTTCGTCCATACATTTACGGAACTAACTTCCTTGTTAAATCAGATCACAGACCACTAGTTTTTCTTTTCAATATGAAGGATCCATCTTCAAAACTTGCGAGAATTTGTCTCGAATTAGCCGAATATTATTTTATTATGAGTACATTAAAGGTAAATCAAACGTCAGTGCCGACGCACTTTCACGCATTTCCATTGACGAGATTAGGGAATCAACGAAACACGTTCTTGCAGTTAAAACTAGAGCGATGACTAAGAAATGTAACGGAAAAGACACACAAAACAGCGACATAGATGATTCAACGCAGACATTAAACGTTTATGACAAATTTGCTACTTAATCTCGAGGTTGTTAACGAAATAACGAATCTAGATGACTTACTTTTGAGGCTCGAAAACGAAGCCGGCAATCGCAACATTAAACATCTTGAATGGCCAAAAAACGATACATTTTTCAAATATTTTTCTATAGCAGAATTTAAAAACAGCGGAAACAAAATTTTAAAGAATTTTCAAATTATCCTAACAGATCCAGTAGAGACTGTAGACAACGACGATCAGAAACAAAAACTAATGACAATTTACCACACGGACCCGCTTTCAGGAGGACATTGCGGAAACAAAAAAACTGTATGCCAAAATACGTACAAAATACTATTGGAAAAACATGACTCGTGACATTGCTAAATTTGTACAAAGTAGCAAAAAATGTTTATTAAACAAAGTTCAGTCTAAAACTAAATAAAATCTTGTTCTTACACCAACCTTGCAAACCATTCGACATTGTAGTTATTAATACAATAGGACCTTTACCCGAGTCGATTTAACCAAATATTTAGTAACGATTGCTATTCCAGACAAAAGTGCTAAAACAATTGCATCTGCAATTTTTAAGAGTTTCGTGTTTATGAATTCCATTAAATCCTATTTAGGTACAGAATTCAAAAACGATATTTTTTCAGAATTAACGAAAATTTTAAAAATCGAACATAATTTTTCAACCGCATACCATCATGAAACCGTGTGTACAATTGAACGGAGCCATAGAGTATTTAACGAATATTTGCGTGCGTATTTAGAAGAAACATATTCCGATTGGGACGTATATCTTAAATATTTTACATTTTTGCATAACACAACAACAAACACAGTTTTTGATTACAAATTTACTCCATTCGAATTAATATTTGGAAGAAAAGCTATTTTGCCAAATGAAATACAAAAAGAAAATATCGATCCAATATACATATAACGTTGAAAATTATGCAAAAGAAGTAAAATATAGAATGCAAAAATCACACGTACTCGCAAAAGAACTTATTAACAAACAAAAATATCGAAATAAAACTCTATACGATCAAACCGAGCGTCCTTTATCAGTTAACATAAATGATTTGGTTTTTATTCAAAAAGAACCACGAGATAAACATGCAAACATATACAATGGTCCATACATAGTCAAAAATATTGACGGTGTAAACATAACGATTTTTGATAAAACAAAAAATAAAAAAAAAACAATACATAAATATCGAATTAAAAAAGTAGACTAAAAACAAATATTTTCTTACTTTACTTAAATTATTATAACCCCTACTAAAATACGTGCTAATCAAGCAAAATGTTTAAAAACATTAAAAATGCTAAATCAGCAAAAAATCTATAAATAATAAAAATGCAAAATATGAACTATTTCATATACATATACTACTTACTTACTTAATTGGCGCATTAACCGCCTAAGCGATTTTGGCCGAGGTCAACAAAGCACGCCAGCTGTCCCTATCTCGTGCTAACTGGCGCCAATTGGAAGTCCCAAGTATAGCCAAGTCTTTTTCCACTTGGTCTTTCCAACGCAGAGGAGGTCTTCCTTTTCCTCTGCTACCACCCGCGGGTACCGCGTCAAAAACCTTCAGGGCTGGAGCTATTTCATCCATTCGAACGACGTGACCTAGCCAGCGGAGCCGCTGATTCTTAATCCGCTGCACTATATCTACGTCATTGTACAGCTCGTACAGCTCATCGTTCCATCGAACGCGGTATTCGCCGTCGCAAAGACGCGGGCATGACGGGCATGATAAGAGACTTATAGAGTATGGTTTTTGTCCGTCGAGAGAGGACTTTACTGTGCAATTGCCTACTCAGTCCGAAGTAGCACTTGTTGGCAAGAGAGATTCTCCGTTGGATTTCAAGGCTGACGCTGTTATTGGTGTTAATGCTGGTTCCTAAGTAAACGAAGTTCTCAACTTTTTCAAAGTTATAACTGTCAACAGTGATTTGTGATCCCAGTCGTGAATGTGCCGGCTGTCTATTTGATGACAGGAGATACTTCGTCTTGCCCTCGTTCACCTCCAGACCCATTCGCTTCGCTTCTCTATCCAGTTTGGAGAAGGCAGAACTAACTGCGCGGTTGTTAAGGCCGATGATGTCAATGTCATCGGCGTACGCCAGCAGTTGCACACTCTTATAAAAGATGGTACCTGACCGATTTAGTTCTGCGGCTCGAATTATTTTCTCCAGCATCAGGTTAAAGAACTCGCACGACAGAGAGTCACTTTGTCTGAAACCTCGTTTGGTATCAAACGGCTCGGAGAGGTCCTTCCCAATCCTGACGGAGCTGGTGCTGTTGCTCAACGTCATTTTACATAGCCGTATAAGTTTTGCGGGGATACCAAATTCAGACATTGCGGCATAAAGGCAACTTCTTTTCGTGCTGTCGAAGGCGGCTTTGAAGTCGACAAAAAGATGGTGTGTGTCGATTCTTCTTTCTCGGGTCTTTACCAAGATCTGGCGTATTGTGAATATCTGGTCGGTGGTGGATTTACCAGGTCTAAAGCCACACTGATAAGGTCCAATCAGTTCGTTAATGGTGGGCTTAAGTCTTTCGCACAATACACTTGACAGAACCTTATACGCGATGTTAAGAAGGCTAATCCCGCGATAATTGGCACAGACTGCAGGATCACCCTTTTTGTGGATTGGGCAGAGCACACTTAAGTTCCAATCAGTAGGCATGCGTTCTTGCGACCATATTCTAGAGATGAGCTCGTGCATGCACTTAACCAGCTCCTCTCCGCCGTACTTAAATAACTCAGCTGGTAACCCGTCAGCCCCGGGGGCTTTGTTGTTCTTCAGCCGTGCTATCGCTTTCCGAATTTCGTCATGGTCGGGTGATGGTACATCACGTCCATCATCATTGATTGGGGATTCGGGTTCAACATCTTCTCCATCGTTGTTGCAGCTGCTTCCATTAAGCAGTGTGAAGAAGTGCTCCCTCCATAATTTAAGTATGCTGTGGACATCAGTCACCAGGTCGCCGTTTTCATTCTTACAGGAATTCGCCCCGGTCTTAAAACCTTCTGTAAGCCGTCGAACTTTTTGAAAAAATTTTCGGGCGCTTTTCCTGTCGGCCAGCATCTCAAGCTCTTCGCACTCACGCATTTCGGCCTCTCTCTTTTTCTCACGAAAATTGCGTCTTGCTTCCTTCTTCAGCTCACGATAACGCTCCCGCACAGCTCGCGTTGCGCCCGATCGCAGTGTGGCCCTGTAGGCAGCGTCTTTACGTTCCGTAGCGGCGCGGCATTCCTCGTCATACCAGTTGTTCTTTCGGGCTCGCTGAAATCCGATGGATTTTTCAGCGGCGGTATGTAGACATCGAGAAATATGGTTCCACTGCTCGGAAATATCGTGCTGTTGATTATTGCTCTCAGAGAGCAGGAGTGCAAGTCGAGTGGCGAAGTGGGTGGCTGTCTGTTGCGATTGCAGCTTTCCGACGTCGAGCTTTCCTTGTGTCCGTTTGCGTGCGCTTTTTGCTGCACAGAGGCGCGTGCGGATCTTAGCTGCCACAAGAAAATGATCCGAGTCGATGTTGGCTCCTCGGATCGTGCGCACATTTAGGACACTGGAAGCATGCCTTCCGTCTATCACAACGTGGTCGATTTGGTTTCGTGTCTTACCATCTGGAGACAGCCACGTAGCTTGGTGAATCTTTTTATGCTGGAACCTGGTACTACAGACTACCATGTTTCGGGCCCCGGCGAAGTCGATCAGTCTCATTCCGTTGTCGGACGTTTCGTTGTGGAGACTGAATTTTCCGACTGTAGAACCAAAGATGCCCTCCTTGCCCACCTTGGCATTGAAATCGCCAAGCACGATTTTTATATCGTGGTGGGGGCACCGCTGATAGGTGCGACCAAGGAGATCGTAGAAGCGATCTTTGGTCCCATCGTCCTTCTCTTCCGTCGGGGCGTGGGCGCAAATCAGGGAGATGTTGAAGAATCTCCCCTTGATGCGGATTGGGGCGAGACGTTCGTCCACCGGAGTGAACGACAGTACTTTACGGCGCAGTCTCTCTCCTACCACAAATCCGACACCAAATTTGCGCTCCTTTACATGGCAGCTGTAGTAGATGTCGCAAGGGCCTATCGATTTTTTCCCTTGTCCCGTCCATCGCATCTCTTGGATGGCGGTGATGTCAGCCTTCGCTCTGCTGAGGACATCAACCAGCCGGGCAGAGGCACCTTCCCAATTAAGGGTCCGGACATTCCAGGTGCATGCCCTCAAATCGTTGTCCTTAATACGTTTGCCGTGGTCGTCATCAAAAAAGGGGGGTCTCATCCGAGGCTTTTTTTTCCTTTTCATTGGAAGTTGTTTTTTACGTGGCGGGTTCCAAGCCCTGCGCACAACCCATTGCTGGGGGTGAAAAATTTTAAGTTGTTTATATAGCGAGCCGCTTGCTCCAAGACAGACACCCGCTTGCAGCCGCACCTCCTGGTGAACAGACGCTGCGGACTTCAGTGGACCCTTAAACCGAATATGTCGGAGTGGCTCCACTAAAGCTTCCTCTCTATTAGCCGTGACCCATGGCTCCACACGGGTTGGTTACCGTATCTCGCACATGGGTTGCTCACGTTGCCCAGGGTGCACGAACGTGGACGTCAGAGTAGGGATTGAGTACAGCCGTGCAACTGTAACCGCATACCCAGAAGCACCACTGTACCCCATTGCACCCCTATATTAAGTGAAGCTGGTATTTATTAATTTGTTTTCATACCTACTTACTTTTTATTTTTTTATAATATGTATATGTATATATGTAGGTATTTTCATTGGACCTCAAATTCGCAAAATTATGGGCGACGTTATCTTTATGAACAAGTTCAGCTGTGTTGAGAAACGTGAATGGAAGAGTTTTGTGATAATTTCAACAGAAGCGAATTTTTAAGTGCATATAGTGAAATTGGTTGCAACATGTCGATTAAAATTCATTTCTTGCATTCGCATTTGGACTTCTTCCCACATAATCTGGACCAGTTCAGTGATCAACAAGGCGAACACTTCAACCAAGAAATGGCTACGATCGAAAAACGTTTCGAAGAAAAAAAACAAAATAAATATGATGGCAGAATATTGTTGGTCAGTAAAACGCGAAACTGACGATGCTGACCTAAGGAAAAAACGGTCAAAAAAGCACTTTTGATCTATATATTTTCATTTAATAATATTTAATTAAGTGGTAGTTATGCTACTTATGTATGTTTGAAAGTCGTGAGTGTAATAAACTATATTAAGGCCGAGAAAATTTCGACAAAATAAATAAAAACCGATCCAGGGGAGTTTAAAAAACAGGTGAGGATGGTTACTAACGAGGTGTTTCATTTGCTATTTATTCATATTTCTCTTCTTTTATCTTTTCAATAGTAATTATACACGCAAAAACTATGAAATACTAGTAAATTTTCTAAATCGTGTGTATATGCACGCAGAAATAAAATGGAAATGCAAACAGTTGGTTTTCAAAGTGTACAAAAGTTGAGAGTTCGCCATGATTTTGCTTCGTTTTGCTTTGCTATACTTTTCTCGCCTTGTATTTAGCAGTATTTCTTAGTTTTTGCGTGTATAATTACTTTTGAAAAGATAAAAGAAGAGAAATATGAATAAAAAGCAAATCACCTCTTTGGTAACCACCCTCACCTGTATTTTAAAATCCCCTGGCTCGGTTTTTATATATTTTGTCGAAATATGCTCGGCCCTAATATAGTTAATTACACTCGCGACATTTAAACATATAATGTAAGTAGCATAACTACCACTTAATTATATCAGCAAAACTCACTTCTTATTCTTTTATTAAACAAAATACTCGGAATAGGCAAAAATAACAATTCAAAACAAACAACTTACGCAGAAACTTTCAAAGCGTTTATGTTGCAAACCTTCTACACCTCATGCTTTGTTGTTAAATACCGAATTGTCAAGTAAAGCGAAGAAAGTTGTACGGCCCTTACCGACTTGCCCAAAGAACGTGTATTGACAGAGAAGCCTTATCCCAGTCCATTCCGACTCATATTCCTCTGATTTTGAGGGGTACTATGAATACCCTTAACCAGTACGTAATTGCAACCCTAGTTCATCTATTACATTCCATAAGTCTACAATAAGTAACCGCAACTAACTTTAAGTTAAAAAATGAAAAATTATACAAAGCTGATAGAAGCCGCCTGAGGCATCCATCATTCGATTCGATTTTCTCTTGTCAACCGCAACGGACGCCCAAGTCCGCAGTATCGCTACTAAATAAAGTTTACAATAAAAATTAGAAAAAATATAATTTTGTACTTTCGTTATTTTAAACGTTTATTTATTTTTCTGTTGGCCTTGTAAATGTTAATAATTTAAAATTTTATTGAGCTCAAGGCCAGTTTTTAAGAAAGATTTTTGTGAAAAAACAACAACAGTTTTTTAATGGTATAAGTTATAGTACTATTTCGGAAATCACCACATTTCCTCATCAGACTTCTTATTATTAAATTTATTTTTCATAACCACTTCTCCCAGGCTTTGAACCCGGGAGCTCGGAGTTGCAGAGCCAATACGCTACATATTGTGCTAGCCTAGCCGAGTTGGCTGTTGTGTTTATTTCATCTTCCTTAAACAAACCAACTACAAACAAGAGCAACCGATCTGCCGCTATTTAACTTGTTTGTGTGGTTGTTGTTTGTGTTTTTATTTGCAAATTCCGTATTCAAGTTATTTACTTAATATTAGAATGCATTTAAGGAGTGCTCATCCTTGTGTTCTGTTTGTAAATGTTAATTTTACAATTTTTATTGAGCTCAAGGCCAGTTTATGGAAGATTTTTGTGAAAAAACAACAACAGTTTTGAACCCGGAAATTCGGAGTTGCAGAGCCAATACGCTACATATTGTGCTACGCTAGCCGAGTTGGCTGTTGTGTTTATTTCATCTTCCTTAATAGTACTATAACTTCTACCATTAAAAACTGTTGTTGTTTTTTCACTAAAAATCTTCCTTCCACTGGGATACCACACACATTCCATCCTCTTGAGGCGATCTTCGGCACGCACTGATCTACCTTTTCTGGGATGAATTCGAAGTGCCTAATTAGGATAGCTGAGTGCCCATACTCTGGGGTTAGAGAGAACCCGGCGCTTTATAGCCTGACGACAGAGCATGCGGCAGAAACTTTGCCCGCCAAGTCCACAGGGATATACCCAATTAATTGCTCATGTTTGCTATTTAAATAACAAAATTGCTTACATATTACATTATAGGTATTTTTAATCATATTATAATCTATATTTACATATAAAAATTGTGTGAAAAACGTACAGTAGTTCATCAATTGAAAACGATTTGGCAAACATTTTTTTTAATTGTTCCATAATTGCTAGGAAGAGGTTTTTCCGAAGGAACATTTTGGAAAAACCCTCCGGAAAAGTCTGGAAATTGGAAAAAATCTAAAATACACTTTTTGTTAGGAATTTTGTGAGCAAATGATTCGGAATGACTTTTCGAACGGAAAAAAATAAAATTTTTAGTAGAAAAATTCTGGTAGATCGCGAAAAATTTGAATTTTTTTGGACGAAATTTTACATTTTATCACATGATTGATGATTTTGGACGATGTAATGGTGGAAAATTTCAAATAATTGTGAAATTTATTGTGATAAATAACGTTTTTTGCGTGCATTCCGGATCTTAAATCTGCAATAGAACATGTACAAAACTAAATAAACGTAACGTTTTTCATACATATCATATTTGTCGTGCATGACTTCTTGTGTTTCCGATTTCATTCACAAAAACTTATTGATGGACAATACAATTATTGAATACTTTTAATGTATTTAGATGAATTCGAGTGAAATTCAATGAAACATATCAGTTACAACGTAGGTGTCAGTTCTATACTACTATTAATAAAATAATTGTACAGTCGTGCTCTAGTGTACCTACCGCGGTGTGTCTGGATAAAAAAGTTGCTAGTACACCTGCCGAAGCAGCTAATCTATTTGCTGAATTCTTTATGTCAAATTACGTTTCTGACGAGGAGGAGTCTCCGGACTTTTCTTCGGAGATTTCTTCAATTCTTAACATTGGCTCGTTGTTTTTTTTCATCCGAAGACATTACCATGGGGTTGGTTTCCCTGAAGCCTTCGACTCAAACAGACTCTGACGGGCTATCAGCTATTTGTCTGAATGAATGGAAATATACAGCCATTACGCCTTTTTTTAAAAGTGGAAAGAAAAATGATGTTCGGAACTATAGGCCAATTGCCAAGCTGTCTAGCATCTCAAAGCTTTTCGAATGCATTGTCAAGGACAAGATTTATTTTGCGGTGAAATCTTTAATTATACCAGAACAACATGGTTTTGTCACTGGTCGCTCCACAGCCACTAATCTTGCTGTTTTTAGTGAATACTGTATGTCATCGTTTTTGAAAGGACTACAAGTCGATTGTTTATATGCAGACTTCTCTAAGGCGTTTGATAGTGTATCGCATAGCGTTCTTACAAATAAGTTAGCTTGCTTGGGCTTTCACTCCACCTTTCTGCAATGGCTTAAATCTTATCTGTCGGATAGATGTTGCGTGGTGTCAATCGAAGGTGTTTTGTCGAACTACTTTGTTGCCGCTTCAGGTGTTCCCCAAGGGAGCATCTTCGGGCCACTACTCTTTGTTCTTTTTATCAACGACATCAGCAGTTGCTTTTCTTCTTCAAAGTTTCTGCTCTATGCTGATGATTTAAAAATATTTTCAACTGTGCAGAATTCAGTGGATGCTCAGAGGCTTCAAGGAGATCTGAACAATCTTCATCGTTGGTGCGTTAAGTCGCGTCTCTCCGTGAATATTAAAAAATGTTTTCATTTATCATTCTCGAGGCGACATAACGTTTCTAGCACATCATACACCATTGCTAGTTATGTACTACAAAATGTTACGGAGTTTAAGGATCTCGGAGTTATATTCGACTCAAAACTTTCTTTCCATAATCATATTACTTTTATTCTTGCAAAAGCATACTCAGTTCTGGGTTTCATTCGCCGCAATACATCTGAATTTTCCGATCCATATACCTTCAAACTATTATTTACAGCTCTTGTCCGGTCACACTTAGAGTATGCCGTTATAATTTGGAGACCTTATGACCAATTTTCGATAAGCAGAATTGAGCGTGTTCAAAAAATCTTTCTTAAGCAAGCTTTACGTTCCCTACGATTTGAGGCTCCTGTTCCTTCCTATGCTTCGCGGCTTATGCTAATTAGCCTGGAGCCTCTAGAAAAGAGAAAGACTGTCCTTTCACTTTCGTTCACTTTCAATATTATTAATGGCATCACTGATTGCCCTGTTTTACTTGAGCGGATTAGCTTTAATGTTTCACAAAGAAGTCTTCGCAATTTTTTCCCTTTTTACGTAGAGAACTTTAAGACTAACTTTGCAAGTAACGCCCCAATAGCTCGTGCACTTCGGGAATTTAATGCATTATCTAATTCGAGCGTACTTGATTTCGCTTTATCTAGAAATAATTTTGTGAAAACTCTAGGTTCAATAGCTTAGCATGGTATTGATATTAATTGTTAGTATTATATTAGCCAAATTTGGCCACTCTATATTATTTTTCTTAGTCTGTAAGGTACTTTGTACTGTAGATGAATAACTTAAATAAATAAATAAATAAATAAATAATATACATTTTTATAAACAATGGTCAGATACTGCCTGAACAATTTACATAAATATAGCACCTACAAAGTAAAGTCTATTCTTCTTTTTTTTCTTGCTAGAATATCCAGCTCTGATCGTGAGTTACTTCAATATCTCTATGAATAGTCAACAGTGCTAATCCATTCAATCGTTCTTCTCCAGTTTTATTACGCAGATAGGTATTCACTCTTCGCAAAGTAGAGAATGAACGTTCGCTTGAAGCTACCGTAACTGGCAGTGTAGCGCAGATTTTGAGAAAATTGTGTATCTGTCTGTAAAATTGCACATCACAAATATCCAGAGCTTCAATAAAGGTTTTCGGTCGCTTTTCCGCAGATATGTTGGAACAGAACCTGAAATTAGTAAATGGTCAGTATTTATCAAATTTGAATGTACTTTTCATTTCTGATGATCAACTGATAATCAATGAATATTACTTTCTCCACATCTTCAACTCTGACTTGACCTCTTGAGTGGACTCGCTGACTTTATTCGGCCACTCTTCTTCGAAGACCTGAATAGTCTTGTCCAATTCCTTGTAGTTTATTCCTGCACACCTCGCTGGAATAATGTTCTTTATTCTAGAAAGCAGTTCTCGGTGCTCTAAAAATCTTGATTCAAACATAAAGAAAACCGTTAAGGTACTGCACGACGGCGCCTAAATGCTCTTGAAAACATGGAAATATATAAACAAAAAACATTTGATGGGAGGATAATAAATTAACAAATAAACCGCAACTCTGATGCGATATTTGCACCATTAAGACTTGTTTACAAAAAACAAAACAAAGAGGTAGGTAAAATGACAGATATCAACATACAAAACAAACCTGCAATACCCAAACGAACTAAAATTACTGACTAACTTCCTGTTCTTATCGCGAAGGCAGATTCGAGGTAAAATATACCCTTTTGGTCTCTAACCGCGCGAGACTTCCGATACCTACAATCAGGACACTTAACATTTGTTAACATTTACGATTATGCACCAATACCTGATTGACCAAAAAAACGAAATAGATACGGAACAACAGACATAAACTGAACAGAACGAAAATTGACACTGAAGATGGCACAACGCCGAAACCGGTTTGTCTCCAAACCAAACTTGACAAGGGATGGCGGAAAATCGTTCCAACAAATATCAACTCTTCTGAATACTTATCCCGGAATGGTATGAAAATAGAACGCCGATAGTATACTTCAATATGAGTCGCTCATTTGAACATCTCTCCGAATACTTCGCCGGCCCTGGTACGCATGATCTTGATTTCTTCATGAACATTATTCTCGTATTGAACACATTGGCTCAGATCAAACTCTTCTTTTTGTAAATTAACGCTTAGACTTTTCGTCAAGCTAAAGATTGGCTGCAGAACTGTCAACGAAGTAATGAATTGCGGCATTCGAATGGAAGCGAGCAAGTCATTCGGCTGTACACCATCAGGTTTTACATTAAGCTCGTCTATTTCTTCAAGTGCTGAATCGATAAATTCTAAGCAATCATGGAACAAGCTAAGTGATGCGAGGTGTTCTACCCAACGCGTTTCGCAGAATTTCAGAAGTCGGGTCCATTTAGCAACAGGTTTCAAAGCAAGGAAGTGGAGGAGAGGGTAATGCAGAGAATAGGTGAGATAACTGCTGATCTGGCCAATGTCAAGCTGAGTATGAGCAATTTTGAAGCCAGAATAACTAAGGCCGAGCGTGAATGTGCACAAAGTGTGATTCTGCGCAATGACATACAGCGATTAAGGATAGAACTTGCTGAGCAAGAGAATGGTGGCGTCGCAGCGGACGTCATTTTAAGTGGTATTCCGCGCGAAAAAGATGGAAACGCAATCAAAATTGTCAACAAAATCTGCGAAGCATTAAAAGTCGACAATATCTTTGTACGAGCGGCTTTCCGTGTGCGCCCTAACAACGCAACAACTGCGCCACTCATGGCAAAGCTTGCTTCTCCTCACGATCGCGCTTTGTTATTAAAAGCAGCGAGCAACTTCTATAAAACTAACAAGAGAGGTCTTCAACTTCGCGACATTTGTCGTGTTTTAGAGGAGAGAGTTTTTTTAAATGAGTGTCTCACCAAATCTACTCGTGAAATAATGCAGTTCGCCACACAGTTAAAAAAGCAGAAAGCGTTTATCATCTGCCTTCTCAATAAGGGGAAGAGTATTCGTTCGAAAGCAGCCGAGAGAAACTGCTGTTAGCAAAGAAGACATTAACAAACTAATTCGATGCCACAAGTGACAATCATTGTATGCTCATTTTATTAAAATTGTCTTAGCTCTCTATTCTTCTATGCTTATATACTTTATGTTTATATTAATTTTTGGCAAAGTCTGTAATTTTGATGTTGTTAAACAATAATGTTGATAATCGCTGCGGCGGTTCTAGAGGCTGCACTTATAGTATGCGTATCATAGCATACTGAGTAAACAAAAAACCGGATTTAAGATATATCACATTAATGCTCAAAATCTTCCATCAAAAATTGATGAGTTTAAATACATCTTTGAATGTTCGAACGTAGATGTTGTGTGTGTGTCGGAGACTTGGTTCTCTGCGTGTCAAAATGATGGTTTGTTTAATGTAGATGGGTATAAACTTTATCGCTCAGATAGGCTTGGGCATGGTGGTGGTGTTGCTATATATGTAAAATTGTGTATCTCATGTAAACTTAAATGTGTATCAGTAGCTACTGAGTCTACTGAGTGTTTACAGATCCAATAGACACATAAATTTTATTAATTTTGTAGAGTTTATCGAAAATAAGTGTGTTGATAATTGTGATGTTGTCCAGACTATACTTGGTATCAAATCGAATGCCACTGGTTTTGATGGTATTAATCCGAAATTTGTGAAATGGTTACTGCCAAAAATTCTACCGTACCTTACTTACGCCTTTAATACCGTCTTGACCACGTCGGCCTTCCCTGAATGCCGGAAAAAGGCCAAAATCATTCCTATCATGAAATCTACTGGTGATTATAGACCAATCGCTATTTTACCTTATTTATCAAAGGTTCTAGAGCGCATCATGCACACTTAGATTAATCATTTCGTTAGTGAAAATTCACTTGTGAGCCAATATTAATCTGGTTTTCGGAAAAACAGGAGCTGTGTCACAGCACTCCTAAAAGTCTCAGATGACATAAGGGTAAATATTGACACTAACAACGTAACCGTTTTGACCCTGCTTGATCACTCTAAGGCCTTCGACTCCGTGGAACATGCACTGTTGTGCTTAAAACTTTATTTAATTTCTCACCGTCAGCACGAGGCTTAGTTAAAGCATACCTCCATGGCCGTTCACAAGCAGTGTGTGTAAAAGACTCTATTTGGCTTCTGGCCAAAACTTACCTTCTACCAACATTACTTTTGCCTTAAGGATTTATAATATTCCATTCGGCGACTTATTGAAGCTTAGATGTTTGACATTGCTACACAAAGTCATAGTCAAACAGGACCCCGATTATTTCAAAGAACGATTTCAATTCACCAAATCTTCTCGATCTCTTGCTATAAGCAATATTAAATTTACGTGCTTAGTATCTGAACGTCAGTTTTTCGTTTTCTCAATCCGTCTTTGGAATACCCTGCCCGCGGCGATAAAATTTTTGAAAAATACTAACCATTTTAAAAACGAAGTAATGCGTCATTTTGCCAAATGAATATTATAGGTCTTTACCTCTCTTCCTGTCTTTTTCCTTGCCATCTTTCGCCTCTTCTCATTTTTTAATATTTATTCTCTTTTTATGCTCTATCTTAATATGTACTAACTATAAGTTTATATTTTAGATTGTAATATATCATACACTGTAAATATAATAAAATAAATAAGGCTTTAGCATCCTGCCAAGAATTACGTATGTGCCAATGTATTGCTTATTTTGATTTTATTAAGCAACTTTAAGATAATAATTTTAAGCTTTTTTTTCGTAATGATTTTTTGCCATTTAACTAGCTGCCAACCTTATTTTCCTTAATTTCCATTTTCAGCTCAATTTCGTTTGTCAAATCAGCTGAGGTCGAAATGCAGGTAAGTGTCGTCTGTCAGGCCTAAAATATTATGCAGATATATGAACTCGTTTATTTTCATAAGTGCCCCCGTCTGTCAGCCCTTTTACCTTGCCCTTTCATGTAGCCGCTTTCCACTCCGAGTTTCATCAATGTTTTCAGCAGAGTATTTGCGAGACCCGCACCAGTCACGTCAACAACAGGGACGAAACACAAAAAATCTTCACGAATATCGTGTTTTCTCATGATGGTTTGGACGTACCGAATTCCAATTGAGAATTGCTCAATTCCGATAACGTCAGTTGTTTCATCAGCAGTGACTGAAAAACACTTTGATTCATTCACACGTTTCGCTATCTCTTCCGTTATAATTTCACCGCCAGCCTCAATAATCTCATTTTGTGTTTTAAAGCATAAATATGTCGCATTAGCTCCAGCAGTTTCTAAATGTTTTTTTAAATTCATATCTCCGCTTTTTACGGCAAAACGAAGGAGAGCTCTAAAATTTCCATCGTTTTTGTCTGGCATGTCAAAAGAAAAAGCACCATCATCTCTATGTCCTCTTAGGGCAAGTGCTTGCCTACGCAAAATAAAACTGCACGGATGATTGAAATCAGCTTTTGACGATTTTCCAATTGCAAACGTTTCCTGCTCTGGTCAATCTCACTTTCGATGTCTGTTTTCTTATTTTCATATATGAGTTTGAAGTTTTGTGCATCTACGAAAGCATCTTTATGATATTTTTTTATCTGGTGTTCTCTAAATTTATCAAGCGCTTTTTTCCAATCTCTGAAACCATGTTTCACCAGGGACTTCAAATTCTCGTTGTTTCCTTTCCCAACTTGTTTCCAGGTGATGTTGGCAACTTGTTTAGTTGAAAATATAACACAAATTCTTCAAAATGCTGCGTCTTCAGTGGCTGAATATGCCAGCCAAGTAAATTGTTGTAGACACGAAAATTGAAACTTCAGATTCTTTTTGTTGATTTTGGTTGCTGGGAATGCGAAAGACGCATCTGGGGCCCCAAATTTACTAAAAGTTCGTACAATTCCTTATTTTCCAGTTTTCTTCCGCAGAACTGCTGAACATCATTATTTCCAACTTGTGATTTCTGCATTTTCTACAAAAAGACATTAATTTCAAAACTTCGCGAAACTTAAACTTTGCTGTTTCACGTTGGCACAATAAAATTTGCACAAATTTTGGACCAACTGTTGTATTAAACACTTTTTAAACATACTTTCTGCTCGATATGGTCCTCATCGTCATGCTTCGGCCGTTTCGCTGGTAGTAGATATACATATACATATATCTAAATCTACTGTGTTCACAGTTTGTTCTGAATTTTCAATATTTGGCTTAAAAAATTATGTTGTTTTGTTAGGTGCCATGTCGTTGTTGAACACAGAACAGGTAAACATTAACCCGTCGGCACTCGCTAGGCCCTTACGAGCACGAATACTCGCTACCGGGTACAAAATACCACAGAGTTTAATTGTCGTTATTTAAGAAAATAAGTTAGATTTTCAATGTTTGACAATATTTTAGTGTTACTTGCATTATTCTCCATATATAAAATACGCAAGTTGCAATATTCTTTTATTTGAAATTAAAGCTTGTGCTAAAAAAAACAACAAAATGTGAACTTTTTCAGAGCGTTCTTAGAAAAATCAACAAATATAATTTTTTTCTTACAAATTACACAAAATTGATATCAATATAAAAACTTCATACTCTAGCAAATTAATATAAAATAAATACATATTTATGTATAATAAACAAAAATTAAGTTAATTCACATCAAACATTTGTTTAACGAAACTACTTCACTCTATTATAACAATCGCCACAAATTGTATGTTCGCGACATATGTTTTTGAAGCACAAATCGCAGACTGTCTTTGTTTTCCGGTCCTTCCTCCATTCACATACTGCTTCGTTTTCTTCAAACCCAAAATATGAACGTAAAGGATCTGAATCTGAATCTGAGAGCTCGTCTGACTGCCGGAAAAAGACCAAAATCATTCCTATCATGAAATCTACTGGTGATTGTAGACCAATCGCTATTTTACCTTATTTATCAAAGGTTCTAGAGCGCATCATGCACACTCAGATAAATCATTTCGTTAGTGAAAATTCACTGGTGAGCCAATATTAATCTGGTTTTCGGAAAAACAGGAGCTATGTCACAGCGCTCCTAAAAGTCTCAGATGACATAAGGGTAAATATTGACACTAACAACGTAACCGTTTTAACCCTGCTTGATCACTCTAAGGCCTTCGACTCCGTGGAGCATGCACGGATGTGCTTAAAACTTTATTTAATTTCTCACCGTCAGCACGAGGCTTAGTTAAAGCATACGTCCATGGCCGTTCACAAGCAGTGTGTGTAAAAGACTCTATATCAAGGCCCCTGAATCTAACTAAAGCTGTTCCACAAGGATCAATTCTTTGTCCATTGTTATTTGTGTTATATGTCAATGACCTCTAAAACATTGTAATATTCATCTATACGCAGATGACGTACAGTTGTATCTTGGTTGTCCTATG
Organism: Philophylla caesio; assembly: GCA_963971545.1. Lineage (NCBI taxonomy): Eukaryota > Metazoa > Arthropoda > Insecta > Diptera > Tephritidae > Philophylla > Philophylla caesio. Next base: position 14,201,183 of record OZ020605.1, read on the forward strand.
GACTCTATCAAATCCTGCATTGAAAATTTAAACATTGACCTAGATGAAGTAAATACGTGGGACTGTGATAATGGCCTAGTTCTGAATCCCAATAAGTCCCAATGCATTGCTATCTATAAGAAAAAATTTATCCTTGATCAGTGCAATAAAGTAAAATAAATAACTGTGTGATCAAATTTGTGGACACTGCTAAGAATTTTGGTGTAATTTTTAATAGAACGCTGGCATGGAACAATCACATTTTTAGTGCAATCGGCAAAGTTTATGGAATGCTGCGATCACTATGGAGTATTCAGTACTTCACTCCAGTGAAGATTCGATAGCTTCTGGCCAAAACTTACCTTCTACCTACATTACTTTTGCCTTAAGGATTTATAATATTCCATTCGGCGACTGATTGAAGCTTAAATGTTTGACATTGCTACACAAAGTCATAGTCAAACAGGACCCCGATTATTTGAAAGAACGATTTCAATTCACCAAATCTTCTCGATCTCTTGCTATAAGCAATATTAAATTTACGTGCTTAGCTTCTGAACGTCAGTTTTTCGTTTTCTCAATCCGTCTTTGGAATACCCTGCCCGAGTTTTATTTGTAGTCGCGGCGAACGGGTTTTTAAAAAAGATTACAAAATTAGGTTACAGCGAGGTGACGCTGATGGCGTGTAAAAACAGACTCGTTTATTTAATTTATTCAACTTAAAACGAAGCTTATTTTAGTTACAAAAATTGCTTACTCACTAAATTCGGCGTATGCATTTAATAAAACTGTTTAGTAATCGATTTATTGTTCAACTCAGTAATTCTTGGAAATTGGTTGTTTGTTTTAATTTTCAATTTCTCTTTTTGCATACAATTTTACAATTGGGCCGGAAATGGTTTTATGTTCTTACTTTGTTTATTTGCTTCAAAAATTCTTCGTATTTATCAGTTGCACCGTCAGGTGTTTTTGTATAGTTATTAACATATGTAACTACTCCCCCCTTTAGACCAGAATTCTCCCGAATTCGTTTATTTAATTTGATGCTTATACGTCTGTGTTTATTGAAAATAACGATAGCTAATATTACAATTACAATTATACTTAAAATATTGCAGATATGTGATATTTTACTATGAATTCTCAATTTAAAAATGCTTTCTATATTTGATCTATGTTCCTCTATTATTTCATCAAAGGTAATTCATTTTGTAAAATTCCGAATATCTTCATATTTTAAGCTTACAACAGTTTCTTTTATATTTTCAATATAATTGGAAAAATAGTAGTCGTTAATTTTTATTGAACAATTATTAAATCGTATTAAATAGTTACCATTTATAATTGGTTGTTCTTGATAGCATGAATGATTAATCTGTAAATTTATTGCATTTTTAACTATAATTGTTTTAATATTTATTTCTAATATTTCCAGTTCTCCATATTTAGTAAGATGACAATTTCTTTTTAAAATACAATGCTTACTAATTTTCATTTGTTTCAATGATTTATTTTCTTCAAAAGTTAATGTTTTATTTTCATAAGTGAATATTTGTTCTATTTTCGCTTCTATTTCATCTTTTTCTTTAATAGATATTGGAATGATTGTTCTTATGTTTACCTTTTCAAAGTTTTTTGGTATTTTTATGCCGAATACTAAAAATGTGTTATTTACACTTGTTGTGCCTAATTGTAAATATTTGAGTTTGTCATAGTCGATATTATATTTTACAATTTCTTCATTAGTTAATATTAAGATGTAAGATCCCATATTTCGCTGATACAATATTTTCTTGAATGTGTTCAATTTTACTTTTTAATAATTGAATCTTTGTATATTGGTCTAGGTATAAATTTTGTTTGTAATCATCATATACGAATTTATTTATGGAATTAAGTTCCTTTTCTATCTTTATTCTATCACTTTTAACAACGTTCTTTAGATGGTCAATAGCTGACGCAAAATAATCGTTTACTTTTATTTGTCGATTAATTGTATCGTTGGTCTGTAAAAAATGTCTTTGTATATTTTGTCTGTCGTCCTCATCCATAGTTCCAAAGAGCCATTTTGATATATTGCCTACTGCATTAACTAATCCTCGTTTATGTCTAGTTCTAATGGGCATTAGTGTCAATACCTTATTCCTTACGTCTAACAATTCCCTTTTTAATATTTCTTTATTTTCTAGCTTCATTAAAATTATATTGTCCGTCATATCGTGTACAATATTTTCTAATTTTTGGACGTCAATCATGTGTAGAATTATGTCACTGTCGATAGGTATTTCCTGATGTCTGATTTGTAGGTCTATAAATCCCGTTTGTTCAGTTAGTTCTGTTAATGTCATTGTCGCCCTGCATTGTGGTATCGTCAATGTTATTGCTATTATTAGCATCCATATCTGTAAATTTTAATGGTCGTTTAATATTTATAACATGAACTTTCTCTAATTTTTGTTTTCTATATTTGGGTTGCTCCTTGTGTCTAACCGCCTTGTAATTTTTAATGAATCCTTCTGATCTTTGCTCTGTATATTCTTCTCTATTTTTGTTAAATTTTGTTATTGATTTCTCCTTTGCTTGTTCCAAATTTTTTCTTACAATTTCCTTTTATACTTTGTTATTATGTACTTCGTTAGGTGTGAATTTTATAGTAGAATGAAACCTTTCATTATAATTTCTAATAGCTTTTTGTATTAGTTGCTTGACAGATATACCTTTGTTTAATTTATATAATATTCTAAACTTTTCTGAAATTGTATTGTGGAATCTTTCAATGTCTGCGTTACCCGTGTGACTATTGGGTTTGGTTAAATGAAGTTCTATATTTTCATTGTTTAGAAATTCCTTAATCCTTGTCGCGTTAAATTCATTATCTGCAATAATTTTTCTAGGTTTTCCTATTTTGGTAAAGTAGTCCTCCAATTGTTCAATGAAAGTAATATGATTTCTGTCATTTAAAGGATATGCTACTCCATACTTAGAAAATTTATCTATTATTGTTAAGAAATGGAATCTTTTTATAACATAGGTATCTATGTGAATAATTTCATTATTTTTTGTAGGTGTTTCCGTATGCGAAAATTTTGGTTTAATTGGTCTCCTATCATATTTTATCTCTTGACATGTTTCGCATTGGTTAATAACAATTTGTATTAACTCTGCTAATTTCGGATAGTAAATTTTATTTCTAAGTTGATTATATGTTTCCTGTATGCCTGAGTGCATACTTTCTCTAACGTGATATAGCGAAATTTGTTTAACCGCTTCGACTTCAGTTTCGATGTCTTGTGCTCTTATTGTGCACTTTATAAATTCTAATTGATTATCGTTAGAAAACATTTCTATGAGTTTTTCTTGAACTACATTATATTGGCGTTCAGAAAGCTCTGAAAAAATCCCAACTTTTCCTTTTGTTATATAATTTCTAAATATTTCACCTAGTCTATCAAAATCATATTCCGAAATGAAAATAATTATTTTTCCATGTAATCTTTTTAATTCTTCTGTTTTGTTATTTGTCAAAATAATTTGTGTTTTATATTTATTTACTATTTCCTCCTTTATATAAAAGTGGTCCTGTAAATTTTCTTCCGCTGAATGGACCGTTTGCATTGATGCATCGTCCTCTAAATTATCGATAATATTTGGGTCATATTCGGTATTTTCGACCGTATTTTCACCCTCCTCCTTGTCTTCAATAACGTCCTCGTTATTTTGTATTCTGCTAAGAAAATCCGCTACTCTGTTTTCTTTTCCCTTAATGTATTCAATATGAAATTGGTATTCTCCTAACATTAATAACCATCGTTGGTGTCTTGGCGACATATCTTTGCCTCTATATTTTGAATGCAAGTATTTAATTGGTAGATGATCTGTAACTATTTTAAATTTCCTTCCATATAAGTATGGCCTGAAGTAATTTACACTCCATATAATTGCCAAAAATTCCTTATCTGTTGCTGAATAATTTTTTTCATGATTGTTAAGTGTTCTTGATGCATAGCAAATTGGGTGTCCTTCTTGAGATACAAATGCCCCTATTGCATAATTCGAAGCATCAGTTGTTAAAGTGAATTCTTTCTCAAAATTTGGATATCGTAAAATTGGGTGTGAACTTATCAATTGCTTTAATTTTACGAAAGCTTCTATGTACGAAGGATCTTTTGAGTTAATTCGTACTCCTTTCTTAAGATATTTTGTAATTGGTTGTGCTACCTTCGCATAATCTTTAACGAATTTTCTGTAGTAACCAGTTATACCTAAAAAACTCTTTATTTGTTTCTCTGTTTTTGGTAGTTCTAGTTCTTCTATTACTTTAATTTTATTTGGATTGGGCTTCATGCCATCTTTTGTTTAAATATGTCCTAAAAATTCTGTCTCTTTTTTCAAAAAATTGCACTTATCCATTTGTATTTTAAAATTTTTCTTCTCTAGTACTTTAAAAATGTCTTTGATTGCTTTAGTATGTTCCTGTAGTGTTGTGCTAAAAATAAGTATATCATCCAAATATACAACACACGTTTTATTAATAAAATCTCTTAAAATTTCGTTCATCAGACGTTGAAAGGTTGCAGGTGCATTTTTTAACCCGAATGGCATCTGGTGAAGTCACCTTATGAGGTTGCGCAAACGCAGGTGGCAACCCCAATTCAGCGCTTGTCAGCAACTACTGCGCGAGCGAGTAAATGGGACTCAGCTGTCAGAAAAACGAGCGAGTACACATTTTTAATATATAATTTTTCTTTTCTTGTGCCGGATTAACACGTTCGCTCCGCATATAATTTATATATATATTAGCATCGCTGTGCCATTGTCGCAGTTCTAATAAACATTAATTGTACCATTTAAAAAGTGAAATAAATCGATTGTGAATTCAAAGTGCTTGAGTATTCTATATAGCATTATTTCGGTTCGGGGCAGTGTCTTCGTACAAATTTTACCATAATTGAGCGGAATTGCTGACTCAGCGTCAACTCCGACTACCATCCAACGTTGCAGACCGCCAGTGCCGCATCCCTTTGCCGCCACATCAAAATCATTCAGGCAACGTCCCGAGTCCACCGAGGAATTTAACCATCGCCGCTGTGCCCTAACTACATACGTGCCGTAACTTCCAAAAGCGGTAACGGCGCAACTATTGGTCCTTCGACGCCATTAAAGAGCCACACAAAATTTGTGAAAAAAGGAATAAGGACAAAAAAAAAAAATCCATTAAAACCGTGAGTACACATACATTTGTGTTTAATACTAACCCAACGGTACAATCGAAAAGTATATATACAAGTATATATATGTATGTATGTAAATTTCATCCACATTTTCCCGCGAAAAAAGTTTAACGCAAGTATACACATATACATACATAGGTACATGAATACCGCTTTTCTCTGTTCGTAAGTATAACACATTGACACTTGCAGCCCAGTTATTCGAGCTTACCCCTCTCAAACATACACACATATAGATACATATGTAAGTACTCATAAAACTGTGGTGCAAGTCAAAGAACAAAGTCAAAAAACTTAGCATTGGAAACATAATTGCCCTACATACATACATACATATACTAACTCAATTGTCTCACACATACAAATATATCTAATAGTGAAAATATATTTATTACTGCATTTTAAGTGCGGTACAGTGACGAGAATTAAAATTGCATTCCCTCACAAAATTAACAGTGACACACAAAGCGGTCACAGTGGTGCACATCAAATCAAGAATTAAAAAAAAAAAAAAAAATTTCGCGGAAAAAGGGTTGATTAATCTGTCGTTCGGAGTCGACACAAAGCTGTAGGAGAATCTCGGCCAAACACTGAGCTATATTGTGTAAGCGCCAAAATTATATTATAAACTAGAAAATATAAAAGTATACTCAGTTTCTCTCTCGTGTAGTTTAAGACAACCACGCTCGAACTTGCAAAAAAAAAAATTTTTTTTTTCTTTCGCAAATTTTAAAATACGTCTTTATTCTTCAGCCTAGATCTCACCTGAAACGTATTCAACTCCCATTCAACTCAACACAACGAATAACAATCGTTTGTGATATTTCCCAAATTTAAAGTCGCGTTAAATACCTAAAGCCGGTTGAAATACTCAAAAATCCATATCGGTTCATCCGCATTCCTCAAATCAATTAATCTTATTTGTATTCAACTCTTCCCATAACGAAATAATTAAAGCACAAAAATGAGCGAGGAAGAAACTCAGCGCGTCACACGCGCAAGTGCAAGGGCCATCAAAAAGGGTACAAAATCTGTCGAGACTATTAAGTTCATTGCGGAAACTGATAACTTCTTAGATTATTGTACGAGATTTAGCTCAGGCCCATTACTTAACTATTCTGAATCAGCACTGAGAATAAAAGACTTTAATACTGATAGCTTTTGGAAGCGAATCCAAAGCGCATACGACACGGTATTAGAAACCGATGAAGATGACCTACCCGACGATTTCAAAGCATCGGCTTTCAATAAATATAGGTCATGTCTCATAGCATATGAAGACACAAAAGCCCAAATCGGCGACCTGCTCCTTTTAGTGAGCACTCCCACAACACCCGCCAATACATCACATCCTCAAGAGAATTCAGGCATCAGCTTAAAAGTCCCACCTTGCGACACTGAGACCTTTTATGGGGGCTATGAGCAATGGCCGTCCTTCCGTGATATGTTCACAGCGGTCTACATAAACCACCCAAAACTCTCAAAGGCTCAGAAATTATATCACCTGAGGTATAAAACGCAGGAAAAAGCTGGTCAAATAGTCAAACAGTTCCCACTAAGCGATGACAATTTCGAACTGGCGTGGGAATCCCTACGGTCCCGTTATGAAAACAAAAGGGTATTAGTTGATAACCAAATTCGTACCCTCATGAATTTGAAAGTACTTCAACATGAGAATAGCGAGGAAATACAGAAATTGCAATCTACTGTAAACAACTGCCTCCAGATACTCGGTACACAGCAAGTCTCTACTCAAGATTGGAATCCAATTCTCATATACTTGGTGACGTCAAAACCTCCTGAGAACACTGTGACCTTGTGGGAACAATCTCTCAATACCAGGAAAGACCTGCCCAACTGGTCCCAAATGAATCAGTTCTTGACCACTCGCTACGAGGTGGTAGAAAGAGTAGATCAATGGCGCCCAACCAAGGATAAACTTAATCAGCAAGAAACTCACCTCTCGAAGCACAACTCCTTTCAGAACCGATCATTTTCAAAACCCTCCACCTCTCGCTACTCACACAACAAATCTCTCTCTCAGATCCAAGCACATATGACAGAGCATCGGGTTATGTACACATGTACATTATGCAAAACCTCCAACCACACGCTGGGGCAGTGTTTTAATTTCCGAAAACTGTCGACCCAGGATCGCAGAAATTTCGTGAGAGAGAACAATATGTGCTTCAATTGTCTCTCACAATCACATAGATTGAACGATTGCCCTAGTACTCATACCTGTAAGCGATGCTACGAAAGGCATAATTCAGTGCTCCATGATAGCACGACGCCTACCCCACAGAGGCAGCAGTCTAGGGTACAGAAAACTTCGTCTCAAGTAGCAATGGCTGCACCAATAGATTCGCCAACTCTGGATTCAACCGAGGAACTGGACGATCAACCCTCTTGCTCATCCAAGACACAGGTGCAGTCATTCTACTCAGAAAACAAAAGTCAAGTGCTCCTCCCAACAGCAATCGTGCCAATAGACCATAGAGGTGAAATCTTTAAACTTAGAGCGCTTATTGATCAGGGATCGGAACGTAGCTTCATATCCTCTAAAGTGCAAAAAAAACTAGACCTTCCATGTCAACCCTCGAAGTTTGAAATCTCAGGCATGGGGGGAAAAATTGTGCAAACTTCTAACAAACTCTGTGCTCTAACCCTAGTCTCCCCTGACTGGACCACGAAAATTAAAGCGCATGCAATTGTATTACCCCAGCTAACGAAATTGCTGCCAAAGTTCCAACCCACCCACGAACAGCGTGAAAAATGGAGCCATCTCAAGCTAGCAGATCCAAATTGCCATTCCCCATCTCAAATAGATTTAGTAGTTGGCAGTGATCTTATCCCCCAAATAATGCTGGAGGGCATAGAGAAACTCTCAAAAAATCTGCTAGCGCAGAATTCTATATTCGGCTGGATCATAAGTGGTCAAATTTCCGAAAAGGTGGACTCATTTTCGACTCACGTAGAGAGGTCTCCAAGTGAGTCATTAGAGTCCCAGTTAAGAAAGTTTTGGGAATTAGAAGAGGTCCCAAAATCCAAGTTCTCAATCCCCGAGGATGAAATGTGCGAAGATTTTTATCAATCTACCACCACTCGCACTCCGGATGGCCGTTACGAAGTTCGACTACCCTTCAAGAAGAGCTTTCCGGCCGATACTGCTTTGGGTCCATCCCGGTCGTCTGCTCATCAGCAATTCCTAAGTATGGAGAGAAGTCTCAAGAAGAAATGCGACTTAAAACCGCTGTACGACAGCGTCTTAGAGGAATATCTCACCCTCAATCATATGGAGGAAACAAGCTCCTCTGAAACATCATATAAAGGGAAATACACTTCGTTCTACCTGCCTCATCACGCGGTTATAAAACCCGAAAAAATCACGACAAAGGTACGCGTCGTCTTCAATGCCTCAAAAAAATCAGGTTCTGGGTACTCCCTTAATGATATTCTCTACACTGGACCGACTCTCCAACCAGACTTGACGCTATTAATTCTCAAATGGCGTACATACCAGTTTGTGTTTCATGGCGATGTAGAGAAAATGTATCGCCAGATACTCCTGCACAAAGACGACCAAGATTACCAACGAATTGTATTTCGATCCGACCCAGACACCCCAATAAGAGACTATAAATTGAAAACCGTCACCTTCGGCTTAAACTGTGCGCCTTATCTCGCTATACGCACACTATACCAACTCGCAAAAGAAGTAAAACAGACACACCCCTTAGCGTCTCCCATCTTAGAGAATGAGACATATGATGATGACGTGCTTTCTGGCGGTCATGACATACGCTCAGCCGAACAGGACCTCTTACAAGTCATACAAGCGCTCAGCTCCGCACATTTCCCGCTGAAGAAAATCACAGCTAACCACCCTGAAATACTCAAAAAAATTAGTAAAGAAGACTTGCTTAATACAAACTTTCTCGAATTCGAAAAAGCAAGCACAACCAAAACTCTCGGGATTAAATGGAACGCAATGACGGATTCCTTCTCTTATACCGTTGAGACCATCCCAGTATCCTCCGCAAGCACAAAGCGACAGATTCTCTCCTCTGTCGCGAAACTTTTTGACCCCGCAGGATGGCTTACGCCAATAATGATTCAAGCGAAAATCCTCTTGCAAGAACTGTGGCTTGATGGAACCGACTGGGATGAGCAAGTCAAGCCCCTTCGCCTTACAAAATGGAGGCAGTTTGCAAATAACTTACAAACAATCCCGACAATCCAAATACCCCGATGGGTAAACTACGCACCGGACCAACATGTCGAGCTACATGGCTTCTGTGACGCCTCTGAGAAGGCGTACTGCGCCAACATATATCTGCGAAACACACACGGGCCCCGCATCACTTCTCACCTGTTGGTGTCCAAGGGAAAGGTAGCTCCACTTAGAACGACGAGCTTACCACGTCTCGAACTATGCGGAGCTCTCCTCTTAGCTAAATTGGCCGCAGTCGTCCAATCTCATCTCGAGCTCTCCACAACCAGATTGACGCTCTGGTCTGATCCGGAGATTGTTTTAGCATGGCTAGAAAAACCGCCTCATACTTGGAAGACCTTCGTCTCCAATCGAACCGCTCAGATAATCGACCTAATTGGTAATGCCACTTGGAAGCACGTGCGTAGCAAAGACAACCCCGCTGATATGGGTACTCGAGGATGCACGCCCCTCGACCTGGCAACCTCCTCATTGTGGTGGAATGGCCCAGAATGGCTCTCCGTCTCTCCCCCCTTCTGGCCCAAATCTTTTAACCGATGCGTCACTCCGCCAGAACTACGGAGAATCGAGGCACTCCACGCAGTTGAAGAAGATCCCGACATTCTGGATCGGTTCTCATTTTTTCCACGGGCCATCAAGGTGATGGCTTATGTTTTCAGATTTATCAAAATCCTCAGTGACCGAGTAAACGGCGTGAACATTTCTCATTCCGCCTCCCTAACACACGACGACTTGCGTAATTCTAAGCATCGCCGCATAGCTTTACGCAGGCTCGTTATTATCCCCGTGAAAAGAAATGTTTAAACGGTTCGATGCCAATCGAAAAACGGAGTCCACTACTCCCACTCAATCCATTTTTGGACAAAAATGATCTCCTCCGGGTAAACGGTCGGTTGGTCCACTCAACACTGAGCTACAATGAGCGGTATCCGATAATCATTCCCGAAAAATCTCGGTTTACTAGTCTCTACATGCACTTTTTGCATGAGTTGTTCTTGCATGCAGACCTTCGTCTTATGCAACAAGCCATACGAATGGAATTTTACATCCCCAGACTCAAACCACTCATCAATAAATGCATATTTCAATGTAAACCATGCACCGTCCACAGGCAGCAAATGCGATCGCAGATTATGGCAGCTTTGCCACCCGAACGGTGCTCTTACGCACCAGCTTTCACGATTACGGGTGTTGACTTCGCTGGCCCTTTTCAAATGAAAGCCTCTCTACTGCGTTCGCCTACTTTGGTGAAGGGTTACGTGGCCGTCTTCGTCTGTTTCACTACAAAGGCGGTCCACCTAGAACTATGCTCCGACCTCACCACAAAGGCGTTTCTTGCGGCTTTTGCTCGCTTCGTCGGGCGCCGCGGTTATCCCGCAAAAATGATGAGTGATAACGGAAAGACCTTCATAGGAGCCAAACGAGCCACCGAAAAGGAGTTCATCAAATTCCTCAATGAAGCTTCTCATGAAGTAATTCAAAAATACTCGCCTCAAGGTATTAATTGGAAGTTTATCCCCCCCAGCGCTCCTCATATGGGTGGTTTGTGGGAATCTGCGGTCAAGAGCTTCAAAACTCACTTTAAGAAGACCGCCGGGTCTCACAAATTCACATTCGAAGAGTTTACTACATTACTCATAAGAATCGAAGCTGTGCTCAATTCTCGACCCATATCCCCACTCTCACAAGACCATGCGGATTTCACGGCGCTTACGCCCGGTCATTTTCTCAGGGGAGCGCCCCTCCTATCTATTCCCGAAGTAAACGATAACCACCTGCCTCTCCTGAATAGATGGGAAAAAATTAAAGTTTTGCATCATTAGTTTAGCAAACGATGGAAAGAGGACTATTTGAAGGATTTACAGAAGCGTTACCGGTGGAAGGACACGCGAAAGGAGCCAAAGATCGGCGAGTGTGTGCTCATCAACGACAACACACTGCCGCCTACGGAATGGCGTCTAGGACGTATTGAGAAGACCCACCCCGGCCCAGACGGGCATATCCGTGTTGTCGATGTTCGCACCCAGTCCGGCATTCTTACCCGACCACTGGTCAAATTATGCTTCTTGCCATCACAAGACATGAATCCCAGTCCTAGTGAGATTAATTAGCCTTAGCCCACATTCGAGCCACCACGTTTCTGCTATCTCCAGTACCCGCTTAAGCCCTGTCAATATCCGTCACTGTACATGTAATCGCACATTAATCCGACCAATACGTTTATATCTCATAAAAGAAAAAACAAATAGATAACCTCTTTTGAAAATACAATAATAACTAAAGTACGCCGTCAATACCTCCTTTGCAGATGGAAACCAATCACGCTCCGCAACCAGCACCACGAACGTCATTACGGTCCATCGTTGTGAATGCCGCCTCCAACTCCCAAGCGATCACCCAACGGGCAGAGGACTACCAACGATGTCGCCTGTGCACCCGTCATCATTCGTTGCGCAAGTGCCTGGTTTTTCGCAAAATGAAACCGCTGCAAAGATATCTCCTGGCACGAGCTCATCACTTCTGCACGAACTGTTTGGCACTGTCCCACAGCACCCAAGACTGCCCCTCGACTGAGACATGCAGATTATGCAAGCAACGCCACCACAGCTTATTACATCGCCATCCATCGCATTAAACGAACAACCAGCGGCCAGCAGGCGCTGCAACACGCTCAGTTCAACAGCAGTGGTCGACACGCAAATCACCACGCGCAGCCGCTCAGCAGCAGTTAGCGCGTCATCCAAGTACAGGGCGCTCGAGCAGGGTACGCCCGCCACCAGCGCGTTCGCCTCCACCGCAAATACCTCACCGTCCTCGTTCCGCTCGCGTCCATGAGCGTAGCCACGAAGGCTACACAGCAACAACAGTTCCTCCGTCTCACGACCGTCGTACACAAGGCGGCCATCGCACGGTACGCTGCACCGCACAGGGTCTGCGTACAGCAGTGGCGCGAACTAAGGTCAACAAGATCCTCATCAAGGAAGCTATGCGCGCTCTGCAGGAGCTACAGGAATCGCTAGACGCTTAGCGCGTCTAGGGCGGCCAGAATGGTGAAGTCACCTTATCAGGTTGCGCAAACGCAGGTGGCAACCCCAATTCAGCGCTTGTCAGCAACTACTGCGCGAGCGAGTAAATGGGACTCAGCTGTCAGAAAAACGAGCGAGTACACATTTTTAATATATAATTTTTCTTTTCTTGTGCCGGATTAACACGTTCGCTCCGCATATAATTTATATATATATTAGCATCGCTGTGCCATTGTCGCAGTTCTAATAAACATTAATTGTACCATTTAAAAAGTGAAATAAATCGATTGTGAATTCAAAGTGCTTGAGTATTCTATATAGCATTATTTCGGTTCGGGGCTCTCCCCCCTTCTAGCCCAAATCTTTTAACCGATGCGTCACTCCGCCAGAACTACGGAGAATCGAGGCACTCCACGCAGTTGAAGAAGATCCCGACATTCTGGATCGGTTCTCATTTTTTCCACGGGCCATCAAGGTGATGGCTTATGTTTTCAGATTTATCAAAATCCTCAGTGACCGAGTAAACGGCGTGAACATTTCTCATTCCGCCTTCCTAACACACGACGACTTGCGTAATTCTAAGCATCGCCTCATAGCCTTAACGCAGACTCGTTATTATCCCCGTGAAAAGAAATGTTTAAACGGTTCGATGCCAATCGAAAAACGGAGTCCACTACTCCCACTCAATCCATTTTTGGACAAAAATGATCTCCTCCGGGTAAACGGTCGGTTGGTCCACTCAACACTGAGCTACAATGAGCGGTATCCGATAATCATTCCCGAAAAATCTCGGTTTACTAGTCTCTACATGCACTTTTTGCATGAGTTGTTCTTGCATGCAGACCTTCGTCTTATGCAACAAGCCATACGAATGAAATTTTACATCCCCAGACTCAAACCACTCATCAAGAAATGCATATTTCAATGTAAACCGTGCACCGTCCACAGGCAGCAAATGCCATCGCAGATTATGGCAGCTTTGCCACCCGAACGGTGCTCTTACGCACCAGCTTTCACGATTACGGGTGTTGACTTCGCTGGCCCTTTTCAAATGAAAGCCTCTCTACTGCGTTCGCCTACTTTGGTGAAGGGTTACGTGGCCGTCTTCGTCTGTTTCACTACAAAGGCGGTCCACCTAGAACTATGCTCCGACCTCACCACAAAGGCGTTTCTTGCGGCTTTTGCTCGCTTTGTCGGGCGCCGCGGTTATTCCGCAAAAATGATGAGTGATAACGGAAAGACCTTCATAGGAGCCAAACGAGCCATCGAAAAGGAGTTCATCAAATTCCTCAATGAAGCTTCTCATGAAGTAATTCAAAAATACTCGCCTCAAGGTATTAATTGGAAGTTTATCCCCCCCAGCGCTCCTCATATGGGTGGTTTGTGGGAATCTGCGGTCAAGAGCTTCAAAACTCACTTTAAGAAGACCGCCGGGTCTCACAAATTCACATTCGAAGAGTTTACTACATTACTCATAAGAATCGAAGCTGTGCTCAATTCTCGACCCATATCCCCACTCTCACAAGACCCTGCGGATTTCACGGCGCTTACGCCCGGTCATTTTCTCAGGGGAGCGCCCCTCCTATCTATTCCCGAAGTAAACGATAACCACCTGCCTCTCCTGAATAGATGGGAAAAAATTAAAGTTTTGCATCATTAGTTTAGCAAACGATGGAAAGAGGACTATTTACAGAAGCGTTACCGGTGGAAGGACACGCGAAAGGAGCCAAAGATCGGCGAGTGTGTGCTCATCAACGACAACACACTGCCGCCTACGGAATGGCGTCTAGGACGTATTGAGAAGACCCACCCCGGCCCAGACGGGCATATCCGTGTTGTCGATGTTCGCACCCAGTCCGGCATTCTTACCCGACCACTGGTCAAATTATGCTTCTTGCCATCACAAGACATGAATCCCAGTCCTAGTGAGATTAATTAGCCTTAGCCCACATTCGAGCCACCACGTTTCTGCTATCTCCAGTACCCGCTTAAGCCCTGTCAATATCCGTCACTGTACATGTAATCGCACATTAATGCGACCAATAAGTTTATATCTCATAAAAGAAAAACAAATAGATAACCTCTTTTGAAAATACAATAATAACTAAAGTACGCCGTCAATACCTCCTTTGCAGATGGAAACCAATCACGCTCCGCAACCAGCACCACGAACGTCATTACGGTCCATCGTTGTGAATGCCGCCTCCAACTCCCAAGCGATCACCCAACGGGCAGAGGACTACCAACGATGTCGCCTGTGCACCCGTCATCATTCGTTGCGCAAGTGCCTGGTTTTCCGCAAAATGAAACCGCCGCAAAGATATCTCCTATTCTATATAGCATTATTTCGGTTCGGGGCAGTGTCTTCGTACAAATTTTACCATAATTGAGCGGAATTGCTGACTCAGCGTCAACTCCGACTACCATCCAACGTTGCAGACCGCCAGTGCCGCTGTGCCAATCCCTTTGCCGCCACATCAAAATCATTCAGGCAACGTCCCGAGTCCACCGAGGAATTTAACCATCGCCGCTGTGCCCTAACTACATACGTGCCGTAACTTCCAAAAGCGGTAACGGCGCAACTAGCATCCTTGAAAATTCATACAGGCCATGAGGTGTTACGAACGCTGTTTTACACCTTTCTTCCTCTCTTATTGTGATTTGATGATACCCTTTTGCTAAATCTATTGTCGTAAAGTATTGGGCGCGTCCCAATTTATCTAAAATTTAATCAATGTTAGGTAAGGGGTATTTATCATCTATTGTTACCTCATTTAATTTTCTATAGTCTACCACTATCCTGTACTTCTTTTTTCCTGAGTTATCCATTTTCTTTGGTATCACTATTAAAGGACTGGAATATCTAGAATTACTTTTTCTAATAATTCCTTGCTCCTCCATCTCTTTAATTTGTCTACGCACTTCCTCTTCATGTTGAGGTGGATACCTGTATAATTTAGAATTTATTTGTTCTTCTGTGGTAGTTCTTATTTCGTGCTGGATTACTGTTGTACTAGTTAACTTTTCTCCTTCTTTAAATAATAACTTTTCATAAGTTTTTTATAGTTTCGTTATTTCCTTAAATTCTTCCGCATTTAAATGATCTAATTGCATTCCTTTAAATTTTTCATTTGTCACCTCTAGTGAACAAATTTCTTTAAAATTGAAGGGTTTATTTAAAAATTCTGACTCTTTTTCATTAAGAGTAATCTTACCATCTACCAGATTTATCATGGTATTTAGATGATTCAATAAATCAATGCCTATTATAAAATTATATTTCCTACCTCGCAATGGTGTTGATCTCCACCTTATGTATGCGTTATCTGGTAAGTTAAATTCAATTGGTGCTCTTGTATGCACTTTGTGGGTAATTTTTTCTTTACTAGTTACTGTGCTAATTATAATTTCATTTTCGAGGGGTAGTTTTTCGA
The DNA here is from genome assembly GCA_963971545.1 of Philophylla caesio. NCBI lineage: Eukaryota > Metazoa > Arthropoda > Insecta > Diptera > Tephritidae > Philophylla > Philophylla caesio. The sequence goes on from OZ020605.1 coordinate 14,217,087, forward strand.
ATTCATTTAGTTCTGAATCGATTAAACTTATGCTTGCCCCCGTATCTTTTAACGCTGTGTACTTTTTATTTTCGATAGTTATTGTTATTCGCGGTAAGCTCTCTGAGGCTTCTTTATAAAAAAAATAGCATTATTTACTTCACAATCATCAGCTTCCCTGTTGCTTTGCCTAGGCGATTGCAAGCGATTTTGGCTGCTACTGCTACTAGGGTGTCCTGCAACTCGAGTTCTGTCTTGATTTGCTTCTACGTTGTCTACCTCCATAGGTTCTCCTTTATCTAGCTTAAATTGGTTAGAATTACCACTTTTCTTTACTTGATTTGAATAGTTATCTCTATAGTTTAGGTTCCTTTGACCTGAATTATTCTCTCCGTATCCTCTGTTATTGTAATTCTGTTTAAATTGACCCGAATTCTTTTCAGGATTTGTATTGTAATTTTGTTTATTTTGTCCTACTTTATTTTCTCTGTCTGGCAATTTATCCTTTTGTTTATTGTCATAATAACTTCTGTTATTTTTATAATATCCGTCCGTCTTCCTAAACTTTTTAAATTCCGACCTAATACACCTCGAACCTTCTCCTTGTCATAATGTCTAAAATCTTATGCAAGTCCTGTTCTTCATATATTTTGTCTAACAAAGTTAGCAAACTGTATTAACTAGCAAACTGTCCACGTTACTAAGGTCAATTCCTACCTCGTCCTTGTGGTACACTTTTACTTCATCTGCCTTATATTTAATTTTTTGTGCTATTATAGCTAACTCGCTTACCGTATTCGTCTTCATGTCGCAAATTCGTCTATATAATTCGTGCGGTTCTGCATCAGGCTTGTATCGAAGTTTAAGCGCTTTTTTTATCTCTGCCCAGTTGTCGGGATGTGGAATATTTATAATTACGTCTTTTGCCTCTCCTTGTATTGTTCTATAGAATACTGCCCTCGTTGCTTCTTTTCGTGTTTCCTCGTCGTTTATGCTTGAGAGTAAGTAGTCTACTCCACTCATAAAGGAGTTTATTGTTACCTCCCCTCTTCCGGTGAATGTGGGTAAATGTTGAATGTTCTTCAGTATCCTTTGCAATCCGTTGTCATTTGTAGTTTGTCTTTGCTGAAGCTGCATGTAGGCCTGCCGAAGTTGCTCCAGTTGTTGCTCCCTCCGATTGAGCTCTTCAATCAGCTCCACGTTCGGGATGTGAGTCTGTTCCTGCTGTGCCATCCTTCTTTCGTCAAACGCCTTCTGTCTTCTCTTCTTAATTTTGGTTTCTTTATTATTTTCCGTTCACTGCACCTTGTTTGGTGAATAAGCGTCTTTTTTGTTTTTAGATCGCTTTTCACTTCAAACACTTTAAAGTTGATTTAATTTATGTTATATTTTTGGTATATATCCCTTTGTGTTGGTGATTAAGCGCCTCTTTTTTTTTCAGGTCGCTTTTCACTTCAAGCACTTTTTATAGTCAAAATAATTTGCTTTATATTTTGTTATATCCTGGAGGGTCCGGTCAGCTCCTGAGCTGGCTACAGATTCGCAGGATTAAATAAGGGTATTATAATTCACGATTATTTAAGAAAGTTACGTCACACGACCGTATTTCCGAATCACTGTCCAAACCATATTACTTTCTAGGTAAGGAGTACCGACTGCGCCAGTTTTATTTGTAGTCGCGGCGAACGGGTTTTTAAAAAAGATTACAAAATTAAGTTACAGCGAGGTGACGCTGATGGCGTGTAAAAACAGACTCGTTTATTTAATTTATTCAACTTAAAACGAAGCTTATTTTAGTTACAATAATTGCTTACTCACTAAATTCGGCGTATGCATTTAATAAAACTGTTTAGTAATCGATTTATTGTTCAACTCAGTAATTCTTGGAAATTGGTTGTTTGTTTTAATTTTCAATTTCTCTTTTTGCATACAATTTTACAATTGGGCCGGAAATGGTTTTATGTTCTTACTTTGTTTATTTGCTTCAAAAATTCTTCGTATTTATCAGTTGCACCGTCAGGTGTTTTTGTATAGTTATTAACATATGTAACTCCCGCGGCGATAAAATTTTTGAAAAATACTAACCATTTTAAAAAAGAAGTAATGCGTCATTTTGCCAAATGAATATTATAGGTCTTTACCTCTCTTCCTGTCTTTTTCCTTGCCATCTTTCGCCTCTTCTCATTTTTTAATATATATTCTCTTTTTATGCTCTATCTTAATATGTACTAACTATAAGTTTATATTTTAGATTGTAATATATCATACACTGTAAATATAATAAAATAAATAAGGCTTTAGCATCCTGCCAAGAATTACGTATGTGCCAATGTATTGCTTATTTTGATTTTATTAAGCAACTTTAAGATAATAATTTTAAGCTTTTTTTTCGTAATGATTTTTTGCCATTTAACTAGCTGCCAACCTTATTTTCCTTAATTTCCATTTTCAGCTCAATTTCGTTTGTCAAATCAGCTGATGTCGAAATGCAGGTAAGTGTCGTCTGTCAGGCCTAAAATATTATGCAGATATATGAACTCGTTTATTTTCATAAGTGCCCCCGTCTGTCAGCCCTTTTACCTTGCCCTTTCATGTAGTCGCTTTCCACTCCGAGTTTCATCAATGTTTTCAGCAGAGTATTTGCGAGACCCGCACCAGTCACGTCAACAACAGGGACGAAACACAAAAAATCTTCACGAATATCGTGTTTTCTCATGATGGTTTGGACGTACCGAATTCCAATTGAGAATTGCTCAATTCCGATAACGTCAGTTGTTTCATCAGCAGTGACTGAAAAACACTTTGATTCATTCACACGTTTCGCTATCTCTTCCGTTATAATTTCACCGCCAGCCTCAATAATCTCATTTTGTGTTTTAAAGCATAAATATGTCGCATTAGCTCCAGCAGTTTCTAAATGTTTTTTTAAATTCATATCTCCGCTTTTTACGGCAAAACGAAGGAGAGCTGTAAAATTTCCTGCGTCTTCAGTGGCTGAATATGCCAGCCAAGTAAATTGTTGTAGACACGAAAATTGAAACTTCAGATTCTTTTTGTTGATTTTGGTTGCTGGGAACGCGAAAGACGCATCTGGGGCCCACGAATTTACTAAAAGTTCGTACATTTCCTTATCTTCCAGTTTTCTTCCGCAGAACTGCTGAACATCATTATTTCCAACTTGTGATTTCTGCATTTTCTACAAAAAGACATTAATTTCAAAACTTCGCGAAACTTAAACTTTGCTGTTTCACGTTGGCACAATAAAATTTGCACAAATTTTGGACCAACTGTTCGCAAAACTATTGTATTAAACACTTTTTAAACATACTTTCTGCTCGATATGGTCCTCATCGTCATGCTTCGGCCGTTTCGCTGGTGGTATATCTATATCTAAATCTACTGTGTTCACGGTTTGTTCTGAATTTTCAATATTTGGCTTAAAAAATTATGTTATTTTGTTAGGTGCCATGTCGTTGTTGAACACAGAACAGGTAAACATTAACCCGTCGGCACTCGCTAGGCCCTTACGAGCACGAATACTCGCTACCGGGTACAAAATACCACAGAGTTTAATTGTCGTTATTTAAGAAAATAAGTTAGATTTTCAATGTTTGACAATATTTTAGTTTTACTTGCATTATTCTCCATATATAAAATAGCATACGCAAGTTGCAATATTCTTTTATTTGAAATTAAAGCTTGTGCTAAAAAAAACAACAAAATGTGAACTTTTTCAGAGCGTTCTTAGAAAAATCAACAAATATAATTTTTTTCTTACAAATTACACAAAATTGATATCAATATAAAAACTTCATACTCTAGCAAATTAATATAAAATAAATACATCTTTATGTATAATAAACAAAAATTAAGTTAATTCACATCAAACATTTGTTTAACGAAACTACTTCACTCTATTATAACAATCGCCACAAATTGTATGTTCGCGACATATGTTTTTGAAGCACAAATCGCAGACTGTCTTTGTTTTCCGGTCCTTCCTCCATTCACATACTGCTTCGTTTTCTTCAAACCCAAAATATGAACATAAAGGATCATCTGAATCTGAGAGCTCGTCTGACTGCCGGAAAAAGACCAAAATCATTCCTATCATGAAATCTACTCGTGATTGTAGACCAATCGCTATTTTACCTTATTTATCAAAGGTTCTAGAGCGCATCATGCACACTCAGATAAATCATTTCGTTAGTGAAAATTCACTGGTGAGCCAATATTAATCTGGTTTTCGGAAAAACAGGAGCTGTGTCACAGCCCTCCTAAAAGTCTCAGATGACATAAGGGTAAATATTGACACTAACAACGTAACCGTTTTAACCCTGCTTGATCACTCTAAGGCCTTCGACTCCGTGGATCATGCACTTTTGTGCTTAAAACTTAAGAATTTATTTAATTTCTCACCGTCAGCACGAGGCTTAGTTAAAGCATACCTCCATGGCCGTTCACAAGCAGTGTGTGTAAAAGACTCTATATCAAGGCCCCTGAATCTAACTAAAGCTGTTCCACAAGGATCAATTCTTTGTCCATTGTTATTTGTGTTATATGTCAATGACCTCCAAAATGTGCTAAACCATTGTAATATTCATCTATACGCAGATGACGTACAGTTGTATCTTGGTTGTCCTATGGACTCTATCAATTCCTGCATTGAAAATTTAAACATTGACCTAGATGAAGTATATAAATACGTGGGCCTGTGATAATGGCCTAGTTCTGAATCCCAATAAGTCCCAATGCATTGCTATCTATAAGAAAAAATTTAACCTTGATCAGTGCAATAAAGTAAAATTAAATAACTGTGTGATCAAATTTGTGGACACTGCTAAGAATTTGGGTGTAATTTTTAATAGAACGCTGGCATGGAACAATCACATTTTTAGTGCAATCGGCAAAGTTTATGGAATGCTGCGATCACTATGGAGTATTCAGTACTTCACTCCAGTGAAGATTCGATAGCTTCTGGCCAAAACTTACCTTCTACCTACATTACTTTACGGCTGTGACAGCGTATGCAATAGAAAGATTAATATCCTGTACAACAACATTGCTCGATATATTTACAGCATTAGCCGTCATGAACATATTTCTGCTTTTGCCTTAAGGATTTATAATATTCCATTCGGCGACTTATTGAAGCTTAGATGTTTGACATTGCTACACAAAGTCATAGTCAAACAGGACCCCGATTATTTGAAAGAACGATTTCAATTCACCAAATCTTCTCGATCTTTTGCTATAAGCAATATTAAATTTACGTGCTTAGTATCTGAACGTCAGTTTTTCGTTTTCTCAATCCGTCTTTGGAATACCCTGCCCGCGGCGATAAAATTTTTGAAAAATACTAACCATTTTAAAAACGAATTAATGCGTCATTTTGCCAAATGAATATTATAGGTCTTTACCTCTCTTCCTGTCTTTTTCCTTGCCATCTTCTCATTTTTTAATATTTATTCTCTTTTTATGCTCTATCTTAATATGTACTAACTATAAGTTTATATTTTAGATTGTAATATATCATACACTGTAAATATAATAAAATAAATAAGGCTTTAGCATCCTGCCAAGAATTACGTATGTGCCAATGTATTGCTTATTTTGATTTTATTAAGCAACTTTAAGATAATAATTTTAAGCTTTTTTTTCGTTATGATTTTTTGCCATTTAACTAGCTGCCAACCTTATTTTCCTTAATTTCCATTTTCAGCTCAATTTCGTTTGTCAAATCAGCTGATGTCGAAATGCAGGTAAGTGTCGTCTGTCAGGCCTAAAATATTATGCAGATATATGAACTCGTTTATTTTCATAAGTGCCCCCGTCGGTCAGCCCTTTTACCTTGCCCTTTCATGTAGTCGCTTTCCACTCCGAGTTTCATCAATGTTTTCAGCAGAGTATTTGCGAGACCCGCACCAGTCACGTCAACAACAGGGACGAAACACAAAAAATCTTCACGAATATCGTGTTTTCTCATGATGGTTTGGACGTACCGAATTCCAATTGAGAATTGCTCAATTCCGATAACGTCAGTTGTTTCATCAGCAGTGACTGAAAAACACTTTGATTCATTCGCACGTTTCGCTATCTCTTCCGTTATAATTTCACCGCCAGCCTCAATAATCTCATTTTGTGTTTTAAAGCATAAATATGTCGCATTAGCTCCAGCAGTTTCTAAATGTTTTTTTAAATTCATATCTCCGCTTTTTACGGCAAAACGAAGGAGAGCTCTAAAATTTCCTGCGTCTTCAGTGGCTGAATATGCCAGCCAAGTAAATTGTTGTAGACACGAAAATTGAAACTTCAGATTCTTTTTGTTGATTTTGGTTGCTGGGAACGCGAAAGACGCATCTGGGGCCCACGAATTTACTAAAAGTTCGTACATTTCCTTATCTTCCAGTTTTCTTCCGCAGAACTGCTGAACATCATTATTTCCAACTTGTGATTTCTGCATTTTCTACAAAAAGACATTAATTTCAAAACTTCGCGAAACTTAAACTTTGCTGTTTCACGTTGGCACAATAAAATTTGCACAAATTTTGGACCAACTGTTCGCAAAACTATTGTATTAAACACTTTTTAAACATACTTTCTGCTCGATATGGTCCTCATCGTCATGCTTCGGCCGTTTCGCTGGTGGTATATCTATATCTAAATCTACTGTTTTCACGGTTTGTTCTGAATTTTCAATATTTGGCTTAAAAAATTATGTTATTTTGTTAGGTGCCATGTCGTTGTTGAACACAGAACAGGTAAACATTAACCCGTCGGCACTCGCTAGGCCCTTACGAGCACGAATACTCGCTACCGGGTACAAAATACCACAGAGTTTAATTGTCGTTATTTAAGAAAATAAGTTAGATTTTCAATGTTTGACAATATTTTAGTGTTACTTGCATTATTCTCCATATATAAAATAACATACGCAAGTTGCAATATTCTTTTATTTGAAAGTAAAGCTTGTGCTAAAAAAAAAACAACAAAATGTGTACTTTTTCAGAGTGTTCTTAGAAAAATCAACAAGTATAATTTTTTTCTTACAAATTACACAAAATTGATATCAATATAAAAACTTCATACTCTAGCAAATTACTATAAAATAAATACATCTTTATGTATAATAAACAAAAATTAAGTTAATTCACATCAAACATTTGTTTAACGAAACTACTTCACTCTATTATAACAATCGCCACAAATTGTATGTTCGCGACATATGTTTTTGAAGCACAAATCGCAGACTGTCTTTGTTTTCCGGTCCTTCCTCCATTCACATACTGCTTCGTTTTCTTCAAACCCAAAATATGAACGTAAAGGATCATCTGAATCTGATAGCTCGTCTGACTGCCGGAAAAAGACCAAAATCATTCCTATCATGAAATCTACTGGTGATTGTAGACCAATCGCTATTTTACCTTATTTATCAAAGGTTCTAGAGCGCATCATGCACACTCAGATAAATCATTTCGTTAGTGAAAATTCACTGGTGAGCCAATATTAATATGGTTTTCGGAAAAACAGGAGCTGTGTCACAGCCCTCCTAAAAGTCTCAGATGACATAAGGGTAAATATTGACACTAACAACGTAACCGTTTTAACCCTGCTTGATCACTCTAAGGCCTTCGACTCCGTGGATCATGCACTTTTGTGCTCAAAACTTAAGAATTTATTTAATTTCTCACCGTCAGCACGAGGCTTAGTTAAAGCATACCTCCATGGCCGTTCACAAGCAGTGTGTGTAAAAGACTCTATATCAAGGCCCTGAATCTAACTAAAGCTGTTCCACAAGGATCAATTCTTTGTCCATTGTTATTTGTGTTATATGTCAATGACCTCCAAAATGTGCTAAAACATTGTAATATTCATCTATACGCAGATGACGTACAGTTGTATCTTGGTTGTCCTATGGACTCTATCAATTCCTGCATTGAAAATTTAAACATTGACCTAGATGAAGTACATAAATACGTGGGCCTGTGATAATGGCCTAGTTCTGAATCCCAATAAGTCCCAATGCATTGCTATCTATAAGAAAAAATTTAACCTTGATCAGTGCAATAAAGTAAAATTAAATAACTGTGTGATCAAATTTGTGGACACTGCTAAGAATTTGGGTGTAATTTTTAATAGAACGCTGGCATGGAACAATCACATTTTTAGTGCAATCGGCAAAGTTTATGGAATGCTGCGATCACTATGGAGTATTCAGTACTTCACTCCAGTGAAGATTCGATAGCTTCTGGCCAAAACTTACCTTCTACCTACATTACTTTACGGCTGTGACAGCGTATGCAATAGAAAGATTAATATCCTGTACAACAACATTGCTCGATATATTTACAGCATTAGCCGTCATGAACATATTTCTGCTTTTGCCTTAAGGATTTATAATATTCCATTCGGCGACTTATTGAAGCTTAGATGTTTGACATTGCTACACAAAGTCATAGTCAAACAGGACCCCGATTATTTCAAAGAACGATTTCAATTCACCAAATCTTCTCGATCTCTTGCTATAAGCAATATTAAATTTACGTGCTTAGTATCTGAACGTCAGTTTTTCGTTTTCTCAATCCGTCTTTGGAATACCCTGCCCGCGGCGATAAAATTTTTGAAAAATACTAACCATTTTAAAAACGAATTAATACGTCATTTTGCCAAATGAATATTATAGGTCTTTACCTCTCTTCCTGTCTTTTTCCTTGCCATCTTTCGCCTCTTCTCATTTTCTAGCTGCCAACCTTATTTTCCTTAACTTCCATTTTCAGCTCAATTTCGTTTGTCAAATCAGCTGATGTCGAAATGCAGGTAAGTGTCGTCTGTCAGGCCTAAAATATTATGCAGATATATGAACTCGTTTATTTTCATAAGTGCCCCCGTCTGTCAGCCCTTTTACCTTGCCCTTTCATGTAGTCGCTTTCCACTCCGAGTTTCATCAATGTTTTCAGCAGAGTATTTGCGAGACCCGCACCAGTCACGTCAACAACAGGGACGAAACACAAAAAATCTTCACGAATATCGTGTTTTCTCATGATGGTTTGGACGTACCGAATTCCAATTGAGAATTGCTCAATTCCGATAACGTCAGTTGTTTCATCAGCAGTGACTGAAAAACACTTTGATTCATTCACACGTTTCGCTATCTCTTCCGTTATAATTTCACCGCCAGCCTCAATAATCTCATTTTGTGTCGCATTAGCTCCAGCAGTTTCTAAATGTTTTTTTAAATTCATATCTCCGCTTTTTACGGCAAAACGAAGGAGAGCTCTAAAATTTCCTGCGTCTTCAGTGGCTGAATATGCCAGCCAAGTAAATTGTTGTAGACACGAAAATTGAAACTTCTTTTTGTTGATTTTGGTTGCTGGGAACGCGAAAGACGCATCTGGGGCCCACGAATTTACTAAAAGTTCGTACATTTCCTTATCTTCCAGTTTTCTTCCGCAGAACTGCTGAACATCATTATTTCCAACTTGTGATTTCTGCATTTTCTACAAAAAGACATTAATTTCAAAACTTCGCGAAACTTAAACTTTGCTGTTTCACGTTGGCACAATAAAATTTGCACAAATTTTGGACCAACTGTTCGCAAAACTATTGTATTAAACACTTTTTAAACATACTTTCTGCTCGATATGGTCCTCATCGTCATGCTTCGGCCGTTTCGCTGGTGGTATATCTATATCTAAATCTACTGTGTTCACGGTTTGTTCTGAATTTTCAATATTTGGCTTAAAAAATTATGTTATTTTGTTAGGTGCCATGTCGTTGTTGAACACAGAACAGGTAAACATTAACCCGTCGGCACTCGCTAGGCCCTTACGAGCACGAATACTCGCTACCGGGTACAAAATACCACAGAGTTTAATTGTCGTTATTTAAGAAAATAAGTTAGATTTTCAATGTTTGACAATATTTTAGTGTTACTTGCATTATTCTCCATATATAAAATAACATACGCAAGTTGCAATATTCTTTTATTTGAAAGTAAAGCTTGTGCTAAAAAAAAACAACAAAATGTGTACTTTTTCAGAGTGTTCTTAGAAAAATCAACAAGTATAATTTTTTTCTTACAAATTACACAAAATTGATATCAATATAAAAACTTCATACTCTAGCAAATTACTATAAAATAAATACATCTTTATGTATAATAAACAAAAATTAAGTTAATTCACATCAAACATTTGTTTAACGAAACTACTTCACTCTATTATAACAATCGCCACAAATTGTATGTTCGCGACATATGTTTTTGAAGCACAAATCGCAGACTGTCTTTGTTTTCCGGTCCTTCCTCCATTCACATACTGCTTCGTTTTCTTCAAACCCAAAATATGAACGTAAAGGATCATCTGAATCTGATAGCTCGTCTGACTGCCGGAAAAAGACCAAAATCATTCCTATCATGAAATCTACTGGTGATTGTAGACCAATCGCTATTTTACCTTATTTATCAAAGGTTCTAGAGCGCATCATGCACACTCAGATAAATCATTTCGTTAGTGAAAATTCACTGGTGAGCCAATATTAATATGGTTTTCGGAAAAACAGGAGCTGTGTCACAGCCCTCCTAAAAGTCTCAGATGACATAAGGGTAAATATTGACACTAACAACGTAACCGTTTTAACCCTGCTTGATCACTCTAAGGCCTTCGACTCCGTGGATCATGCACTTTTGTGCTCAAAACTTAAGAATTTATTTAATTTCTCACCGTCAGCACGAGGCTTAGTTAAAGCATACCTCCATGGCCGTTCACAAGCAGTGTGTGTAAAAGACTCTATATCAAGGCCCCTGAATCTAACTAAAGCTGTTCCACAAGGATCAATTCTTTGTCCATTGTTATTTGTGTTATATGTCAATGACCTCCAAAATGTGCTAAACCATTGTAATATTCATCTATACGCAGATGACGTACAGTTGTATCTTGGTTGTCCTATGGACTCTATCAATTCCTGCATTGAAAATTTAAACATTGACCTAGATGAAGTACATAAATACGTGGGCCTGTGATAATGGCCTAGTTCTGAATCCCAATAAGTCCCAATGCATTGCTATCTATAAGAAAAAATTTAACCTTGATCAGTGCAATAAAGTAAAATTAAATAACTGTGTGATCAAATTTGTGGACACTGCTAAGAATTTGGGTGTAATTTTTAATAGAACGCTGGCATGGAACAATCACATTTTTAGTGCAATCGGCAAAGTTTATGGAATGCTGCGATCACTATGGAGTATTCAGTACTTCACTCCAGTGAAGATTCGATAGCTTCTGGCCAAAACTTACCTTCTACCTACATTACTTTACGGCTGTGACAGCGTATGCAATAGAAAGATTAATATCCTGTACAACAACATTGCTCGATATATTTACAGCATTAGCCGTCATGAACATATTTCTGCTTTTGCCTTAAGGATTTATAATATTCCATTCGGCGACTTATTGAAGCTTAGATGTTTGACATTGCTACACAAAGTCATAGTCAACAGGACCCCGATTATTTGAAAGAACGATTTCAATTCACCAAATCTTCTCGATCTTTTGCTATAAGCAATATTAAATTTACGTGCTTAGTATCTGAACGTCAGTTTTTCGTTTTCTCAATCCGTCTTTGGAATACCCTGCCCGCGGCGATAAAATTTTTGAAAAATACTAACCATTTTAAAAACGAATTAATGCGTCATTTTGCCAAATGAATATTATAGGTCTTTACCTCTCTTCCTGTCTTTTTCCTTGCCATCTTTCGCCTCTTCTCATTTTTTAACATTTATTCTCTTTTTATGCTCTATCTTAATATGTACTAACTATAAGTTTATATTTTAGATTGTAATATATCATACACTGTAAATATAATAAAATAAATAAGGCTTTAGCATCCTGCCAAGAATTACGTATGTGCCAATGTATTGCTTATTTTGATTTTATTAAGCAACTTTAAGATAATAATTTTAAGCTTTTTTTCGTTATGATTTTTTGCCATTTAACTAGCTGCCAACCTTATTTTCCTTAATTTCCATTTTCAGCTCAATTTCGTTTGTCAAATCAGCTGATGTCGAAATGCAGGTAAGTGTCGTCTGTCAGGCCTAAAATATTATGCAGATATATGAACTCGTTTATTTTCATAAGTGCCCCCGTCTGTCAGCCCTTTTACCTTGCCCTTTCATGTAGTCGCTTTCCACTCCGAGTTTCATCAATGTTTTCAGCAGAGTATTTGCGAGACCCGCACCAGTCACGTCAACAACAGGGACGAAACACAAAAAATCTTCACGAATATCGTGTTTTCTCATGATGGTTTGGACGTACCGAATTCCAATTGAGAATTGCTCAATTCCGATAACGTCAGTTGTTTCATCAGCAGTGACTGAAAAACACTTTGATTCATTCGCACGTTTCGCTATCTCTTCCGTTATAATTTCACCGCCAGCCTCAATAATCTCATTTTGTGTTTTAAAGCATAAATATGTCGCATTAGCTCCAGCAGTTTCTAAATGTTTTTTTAAATTCATATCTCCGCTTTTTACGGCAAAACGAAGCAGAGCTCTAAAATTTCCTGGTCCTCATCGTCATGCTTCGGCCGTTTCGCTGGTGGTATATCTATATCTAAATCTACTGTGTTCACGGTTTGTTCTGAATTTTCAATATTTGGCTTAAAAAATTATGTTATTTTGTTAGGTGCCATGTCGTTGTTGAACACAGAACAGGTAAACATTAACCCGTCGGCACTCGCTAGGCCCTTACGAGCACGAATACTCGCTACCGGGTACAAAATACCACAGAGTTTAATTGTCGTTATTTAAGAAAATAAGTTAGATTTTCAATGTTTGACAATATTTTAGTGTTACTTGCATTATTCTCCATATATAAAATAACATATGCAAGTTGCAATATTCTTTTATTTGAAAGTAAAGCTTGTGCTAAAAAAAAACAACAAAATGTGTACTTTTTCAGAGTGTTCTTAGAAAAATCAACAAGTATAATTTTTTTCTTACAAATTACACAAAATTGATATCAATATAAAAACTTCATACTCTAGCAAATTACTATAAAATAAATACATCTTTATGTATAATAAACAAAAATTAAGTTAATTCACATCAAACATTTGTTTAACGAAACTACTTCACTCTATTATAACAATCGCCACAAATTGTATGTTCGCGACATATGTTTTTGAAGCACAAATCGCAGACTGTCTTTGTTTTCCGGTCCTTCCTCCATTCACATACTGCTTCGTTTTCTTCAAACCCAAAATATGAACGTAAAGGATCATCTGAATCTGAGAGCTCGTCTGACTGCCGGAAAAAGACCAAAATCATTCCTATCATGAAATCTACTGGTGATTGTAGACCAATCGCCATTTTACCTTATTTATCAAAGGTTCTAGAGCGCATCATGCACACTCAGATAAATCATTTCGTTAGTGAAAATTCACTGGTGAGCCAATATTAATATGGTTTTCGGAAAAACAGGAGCTGTGTCACAGCCCTCCTAAAAGTCTCAGATGACATAAGGGTAAATATTGACACTAACAACGTAACCGTTTTAACCCTGCTTGATCACTCTAAGGCCTTCGACTCCGTGGATCATGCACTTTTGTGCTCAAAACTTAAGAATTTATTTAATTTCTCACCGTCAGCACGAGGCTTAGTTAAAGCATACCTCCATGGCCGTTCACAAGCAGTGTGTGTAAAAGACTCTATATCAAGGCCCTGAATCTAACTAAAGCTGTTCCACAAGGATCAATTCTTTGTCCATTGTTATTTGTGTTATATGTCAATGACCTCCAAAATGTGCTAAAACATTGTAATATTCATCTATACGCAGATGACGTACAGTTGTATCTTGGTTGTCCTATGGACTCTATCAATTCCTGCATTGAAAATTTAAACATTGACCTAGATGAAGTACATAAATACGTGGGCCTGTGATAATGGCCTAGTTCTGAATCCCAATAAGTCCCAATGCATTGCTATCTATAAGAAAAAATTTAACCTTGATCAGTGCAATAAAGTAAAATTAAATAACTGTGTGATCAAATTTGTGGACACTGCTAAGAATTTGGGTGTAATTTTTAATAGAACGCTGGCATGGAACAATCACATTTTTAGTGCAATCGGCAAAGTTTATGGAATGCTGCGATCACTATGGAGTATTCAGTACTTCACTCCAGTGAAGATTCGATAGCTTCTGGCCAAAACTTACCTTCTACCTACATTACTTTACGGCTGTGACAGCGTATGCAATAGAAAGATTAATATCCTGTACAACAACATTGCTCGATATATTTACAGCATTAGCCGTCATGAACATATTTCTGCTTTTGCCTTAAGGATTTATAATATTCCATTCGGCGACTTATTGAAGCTTAGATGTTTGACATTGCTACACAAAGTCATAGTCAAACAGGACCCCGATTATTTCAAAGAACGATTTCAATTCACCAAATCTTCTCGATCTCTTGCTATAAGCAATATTAAATTTACGTGCTTAGTATCTGAACGTCAGTTTTTCGTTTTCTCAATCCGTCTTTGGAATACCCTGCCCGCGGCGATAAAATTTTTGAAAAATACTAACCATTTTAAAAACGAATTAATACGTCATTTTGCCAAATGAATATTATAGGTCTTTACCTCTCTTCCTGTCTTTTTCCTTGCCATCTTTCGCCTCTTCTCATTTTCTAGCTGCCAACCTTATTTTCCTTAACTTCCATTTTCAGCTCAATTTCGTTTGTCAAATCAGCTGATGTCGAAATGCAGGTAAGTGTCGTCTGTCAGGCCTAAAATATTATGCAGATATATGAACTCGTTTATTTTCATAAGTGCCCCCGTCTGTCAGCCCTTTTACCTTGCCCTTTCATGTAGTCGCTTTCCACTCCGAGTTTCATCAATGTTTTCAGCAGAGTATTTGCGAGACCCGCACCAGTCACGTCAACAACAGGGACGAAACACAAAAAATCTTCACGAATATCGTGTTTTCTCATGATGGTTTGGACGTACCGAATTCCAATTGAGAATTGCTCAATTCCGATAACGTCAGTTGTTTCATCAGCAGTGACTGAAAAACACTTTGATTCATTCACACGTTTCGCTATCTCTTCCGTTATAATT
This sequence comes from Philophylla caesio, assembly GCA_963971545.1. Taxonomy (NCBI): domain Eukaryota; kingdom Metazoa; phylum Arthropoda; class Insecta; order Diptera; family Tephritidae; genus Philophylla; species Philophylla caesio. The sequence continues at coordinate 14,232,181 of OZ020605.1, forward strand.
TCACCGCCAGCCTCAATAATCTCATTTTGTGTCGCATTAGCTCCAGCAGTTTCTAAATGTTTTTTTAAATTCATATCTCCGCTTTTTACGGCAAAACGAAGGAGAGCTCTAAAATTTCCTGCGTCTTCAGTGGCTGAATATGCCAGCCAAGTAAATTGTTGTAGACACGAAAATTGAAACTTCAGATTCTTTTTGTTGATTTTGGTTGCTGGGAACGCGAAAGACGCATCTGGGGCCCACGAATTTACTAAAAGTTCGTACATTTCCTTATCTTCCAGTTTTCTTCCGCAGAACTGCTGAACATCATTATTTCCAACTTGTGATTTCTGCATTTTCTACAAAAAGACATTAATTTCAAAACTTCGCGAAACTTAAACTTTGCTGTTTCACGTTGGCACAATAAAATTTGCACAAATTTTGGACCAACTGTTCGCAAAACTATTGTATTAAACACTTTTTAAACATACTTTCTGCTCGATATGGTCCTCATCGTCATGCTTCGGCCGTTTCGCTGGTGGTATATCTATATCTAAATCTACTGTGTTCACGGTTTGTTCTGAATTTTCAATATTTGGCTTAAAAAATTATGTTATTTTGTTAGGTGCCATGTCGTTGTTGAACACAGAACAGGTAAACATTAACCCGTCGGCACTCGCTAGGCCCTTACGAGCACGAATACTCGCTACCGGGTACAAAATACCACAGAGTTTAATTGTCGTTATTTAAGAAAATAAGTTAGATTTTCAATGTTTGACAATATTTTAGTGTTACTTGCATTATTCTCCATATATAAAATAACATACGCAAGTTGCAATATTCTTTTATTTGAAAGTAAAGCTTGTGCTAAAAAAAAACAACAAAATGTGTACTTTTTCAGAGTGTTCTTAGAAAAATCAACAAGTATAATTTTTTTCTTACAAATTACACAAAATTGATATCAATATAAAAACTTCATACTCTAGCAAATTACTATAAAATAAATACATCTTTATGTATAATAAACAAAAATTAAGTTAATTCACATCAAACATTTGTTTAACGAAACTACTTCACTCTATTATAACAATCGCCACAAATTGTATGTTCGCGACATATGTTTTTGAAGCACAAATCGCAGACTGTCTTTGTTTTCCGGTCCTTCCTCCATTCACATACTGCTTCGTTTTCTTCAAACCCAAAATATGAACGTAAAGGATCATCTGAATCTGAGAGCTCGTCTGACTGCCGGAAAAAGACCAAAATCATTCCTATCATGAAATCTACTGGTGATTGTAGACCAATCGCTATTTTACCTTATTTATCAAAGGTTCTAGAGCGCATCATGCACACTCAGATAAATCATTTCGTTAGTGAAAATTCACTGGTGAGCCAATATTAATATGGTTTTCGGAAAAACAGGAGCTGTGTCACAGCCCTCCTAAAAGTCTCAGATGACATAAGGGTAAATATTGACACTAACAACGTAACCGTTTTAACCCTGCTTGATCACTCTAAGGCCTTCGACTCCGTGGATCATGCACTTTTGTGCTCAAAACTTAAGAATTTATTTAATTTCTCACCGTCAGCACGAGGCTTAGTTAAAGCATACCTCCATGGCCGTTCACAAGCAGTGTGTGTAAAAGACTCTATATCAAGGCCCCTGAATCTAACTAAAGCTGTTCCACAAGGATCAATTCTTTGTCCATTGTTATTTGTGTTATATGTCAATGACCTCCAAAATGTGCTAAACCATTGTAATATTCATCTATACGCAGATGACGTACAGTTGTATCTTGGTTGTCCTATGGACTCTATCAATTCCTGCATTGAAAATTTAAACATTGACCTAGATGAAGTACATAAATACGTGGGCCTGTGATAATGGCCTAGTTCTGAATCCCAATAAGTCCCAATGCATTGCTATCTATAAGAAAAAATTTAACCTTGATCAGTGCAATAAAGTAAAATTAAATAACTGTGTGATCAAATTTGTGGACACTGCTAAGAATTTGGGTGTAATTTTTAATAGAACGCTGGCATGGAACAATCACATTTTTAGTGCAATCGGCAAAGTTTATGGAATGCTGCGATCACTATGGAGTATTCAGTACTTCACTCCAGTGAAGATTCGATAGCTTCTGGCCAAAACTTACCTTCTACCTACATTACTTTACGGCTGTGACAGCGTATGCAATAGAAAGATTAATATCCTGTACAACAACATTGCTCGATATATTTACAGCATTAGCCGTCATGAACATATTTCTGCTTTTGCCTTAAGGATTTATAATATTCCATTCGGCGACTTATTGAGGCTTAGATGTTTGACATTGCTACACAAAGTCATAGTCAACAGGACCCCGATTATTTGAAAGAACGATTTCAATTCACCAAATCTTCTCGATCTTTTGCTATAAGCAATATTAAATTTACGTGCTTAGTATCTGAACGTCAGTTTTTCGTTTTCTCAATCCGTCTTTGGAATACCCTGCCCGCGGCGATAAAATTTTTGAAAAATACTAACCATTTTAAAAACGAATTAATGCGTCATTTTGCCAAATGAATATTATAGGTCTTTACCTCTCTTCCTGTCTTTTTCCTTGCCATCTTTCGCCTCTTCTCATTTTTTAACATTTATTCTCTTTTTATGCTCTATCTTAATATGTACTAACTATAAGTTTATATTTTAGATTGTAATATATCATACACTGTAAATATAATAAAATAAATAAGGCTTTAGCATCCTGCCAAGAATTACGTATGTGCCAATGTATTGCTTATTTTGATTTTATTAAGCAACTTTAAGATAATAATTTTAAGCTTTTTTTCGTTATGATTTTTTGCCATTTAACTAGCTGCCAACCTTATTTTCCTTAATTTCCATTTTCAGCTCAATTTCGTTTGTCAAATCAGCTGATGTCGAAATGCAGGTAAGTGTCGTCTGTCAGGCCTAAAATATTATGCAGATATATGAACTCGTTTATTTTCATAAGTGCCCCCGTCTGTCAGCCCTTTTACCTTGCCCTTTCATGTAGTCGCTTTCCACTCCGAGTTTCATCAATGTTTTCAGCAGAGTATTTGCGAGACCCGCACCAGTCACGTCAACAACAGGGACGAAACACAAAAAATCTTCACGAATATCGTGTTTTCTCATGATGGTTTGGACGTACCGAATTCCAATGGGAATTGCTCAATTCCGATAACGTCAGTTGTTTCATCAGCAGTGACTGAAAAACACTTTGATTCATTCGCACGTTTCGCTATCTCTTCCGTTATAATTTCACCGCCAGCCTCAATAATCTCATTTTGTGTTTTAAAGCATAAATATGTCGCATTAGCTCCAGCAGTTTCTAAATGTTTTTTTAAATTCATATCTCCGCTTTTTACGGCAAAACGAAGCAGAGCTCTAAAATTTCCTGGTCCTCATCGTCATGCTTCGGCCGTTTCGCTGGTGGTATATCTATATCTAAATCTACTGTGTTCACGGTTTGTTCTGAATTTTCAATATTTGGCTTAAAAAATTATGTTATTTTGTTAGGTGCCATGTCGTTGTTGAACACAGAACAGGTAAACATTAACCCGTCGGCACTCGCTAGGCCCTTACGAGCACGAATACTCGCTACCGGGTACAAAATACCACAGAGTTTAATTGTCGTTATTTAAGAAAATAAGTTAGATTTTCAATGTTTGACAATATTTTAGTGTTACTTGCATTATTCTCCATATATAAAATAACATATGCAAGTTGCAATATTCTTTTATTTGAAAGTAAAGCTTGTGCTAAAAAAAAACAACAAAATGTGTACTTTTTCAGAGTGTTCTTAGAAAAATCAACAAGTATAATTTTTTTCTTACAAATTACACAAAATTGATATCAATATAAAAACTTCATACTCTAGCAAATTAATATAAAATAAATACATCTTTATGTATAATAAACAAAAATTAAGTTAATTCACATCAAACATTTGTTTAACGAAACTACTTCACTCTATTATAACAATCGCCACAAATTGTATGTTCGCGACATATGTTTTTGAAGCACAAATCGCAGACTGTCTTTGTTTTCCGGTCCTTCCTCCATTCACATACTGCTTCGTTTTCTTCAAACCCAAAATATGAACGTAAAGGATCATCTGAATCTGAGAGCTCGTCTGACTGCCGGAAAAAGACCAAAATCATTCCTATCATGAAATCTACTGGTGATTGTAGACCAATCGCTATTTTACCTTATTTATCAAAGGTTCTAGAGCGCATCATGCACACTCAGATAAATCATTTCGTTAGTGAAAATTCACTGGTGAGCCAATATTAATATGGTTTTCGGAAAAACAGGAGCTGTGTCACAGCCCTCCTAAAAGTCTCAGATGACATAAGGGTAAATATTGACACTAACAACGTAACCGTTTTAACCCTGCTTGATCACTCTAAGGCCTTCGACTCCGTGGATCATGCACTTTTGTGCTCAAAACTTAAGAATTTATTTAATTTCTCACCGTCAGCACGAGGCTTAGTTAAAGCATACCTCCATGGCCGTTCACAAGCAGTGTGTGTAAAAGACTCTATATCAAGGCCCTGAATCTAACTAAAGCTGTTCCACAAGGATCAATTCTTTGTCCATTGTTATTTGTGTTATATGTCAATGACCTCCAAAATGTGCTAAAACATTGTAATATTCATCTATACGCAGATGATGTACAGTTGTATCTTGGTTGTCCTATGGACTCTATCAATTCCTGCATTGAAAATTTAAACATTGACCTAGATGAAGTACATAAATACGTGGGCCTGTGATAATGGCCTAGTTCTGAATCCCAATAAGTCCCAATGCATTGCTATCTATAAGAAAAAATTTAACCTTGATCAGTGCAATAAAGTAAAATTAAATAACTGTGTGATCAAATTTGTGGACACTGCTAAGAATTTGGGTGTAATTTTTAATAGAACGCTGGCATGGAACAATCACATTTTTAGTGCAATCGGCAAAGTTTATGGAATGCTGCGATCACTATGGAGTATTCAGTACTTCACTCCAGTGAAGATTCGATAGCTTCTGGCCAAAACTTACCTTCTATTTACCTACATTACTTTACGGCTGTGACAGCGTATGCAATAGAAAGATTAATATCCTGTACAACAACATTGCTCGATATATTTACAGCATTAGCCGTCATGAACATATTTCTGCTTTTGCCTTAAGGATTTATAATATTCCATTCGGCGACTTATTGAAGCTTAGATGTTTGACATTGCTACACAAAGTCATAGTCAAACAGGACCCCGATTATTTCAAAGAACGATTTCAATTCACCAAATCTTCTCGATCTCTTGCTATAAGCAATATTAAATTTACGTGCTTAGTATCTGAACGTCAGTTTTTCGTTTTCTCAATCCGTCTTTGGAATACCCTGCCCGCAGCGATAAAATTTTTGAAAAATACTAACCATTTTAAAAACGAATTAATACGTCATTTTGCCAAATGAATATTATAGGTCTTTACCTCTCTTCCTGTCTTTTTCCTTGCCATCTTTCGCCTCTTCTCATTTTCTAGCTGCCAACCTTATTTTCCTTAACTTCCATTTTCAGCTCAATTTCGTTTGTCAAATCAGCTGATGTCGAAATGCAGGTAAGTGTCGTCTGTCAGGCCTAAAATATTATGCAGATATATGAACTCGTTTATTTTCATAAGTGCCCCCGTCTGTCAGCCCTTTTACCTTGCCCTTTCATGTAGTCGCTTTCCACTCCGAGTTTCATCAATGTTTTCAGCAGAGTATTTGCGAGACCCGCACCAGTCACGTCAACAACAGGGACGAAACACAAAAAATCTTCACGAATATCGTGTTTTCTCATGATGGTTTGGACGTACCGAATTCCAATTGAGAATTGCTCAATTCCGATAACGTCAGTTGTTTCATCAGCAGTGACTGAAAAACACTTTGATTTATTCACACGTTTCGCTATCTCTTCCGTTATAATTTCACCGCCAGCCTCAATAATCTCATTTTGTGTCGCATTAGCTCCAGCAGTTTCTAAATGTTTTTTTAAATTCATATCTCCGCTTTTTACGGCAAAACGAAGGAGAGCTCTAAAATTTCCTGCGTCTTCAGTGGCTGAATATGCCAGCCAAGTAAATTGTTGTAGACACGAAAATTGAAACTTCTTTTTGTTGATTTTGGTTGCTGGGAACGCGAAAGACGCATCTGGGGCCCACGAATTTACTAAAAGTTCGTACATTTCCTTATCTTCCAGTTTTCTTCCGCAGAACTGCTGAACATCATTATTTCCAACTTGTGATTTCTGCATTTTCTACAAAAAGACATTAATTTCAAAACTTCGCGAAACTTAAACTTTGCTGTTTCACGTTGGCACAATAAAATTTGCACAAATTTTGGACCAACTGTTCGCAAAACTATTGTATTAAACACTTTTTAAACATACTTTCTGCTCGATATGGTCCTCATCGTCATGCCTCGGCCGTTTCGCTGGTGGTATATCTATATCTAAATCTACTGTGTTCACGGTTTGTTCTGAATTTTCAATATTTGGCTTAAAAAATTATGTTATTTTGTTAGGTGCCATGTCGTTGTTGAACACAGAACAGGTAAACATTAACCCGTCGGCACTCGCTAGGCCCTTACGAGCACGAATACTCGCTACCGGGTACAAAATACCACAGAGTTTAATTGTCGTTATTTAAGAAAATAAGTTAGATTTTCAATGTTTGACAATATTTTAGTGTTACTTGCATTATTCTCCATATATAAAATAACATACGCAAGTTGCAATATTCTTTTATTTGAAATTAAAGCTTGTGCTAAAAAAAACAACAAAATGTGAACTTTTTCAGAGTGTTCTTAGAAAAATCAACAAGTATAATTTTTTTCTTACAAATTACACAAAATTGATATCAATATAAAAACTTCATACTCTAGCAAATTAATATAAAATAAATACATCTTTATGTATAATAAACAAAAATTAAGTTAATTCACATCAAACATTTGTTTAACGAAACTACTTCACTCTATTATAACAATCGCCACAAATTGTATGTTCGCGACATATGTTTTTGAAGCACAAATCGCAGACTGTCTTTGTTTTCCGGTCCTTCCTCCATTCACATACTGCTTCGTTTTCTTCAAACCCAAAATATGAACGTAAAGGATCATCTGAATCTGAGAGCTCGTCTGACTGCCGGAAAAAGACCAAAATCATTCCTATCATGAAATCTACTGGTGATTGTAGACCAATCGCTATTTTACCTTATTTATCAAAGGTTCTAGAGCGCATCATGCACACTTAGATAAATCATTTCGTTAGTGAAAATTCAATGGTGAGCCAATATTAATCTGGTTTTCGGAAAAACAGGAGCTGTGTCACAGCGCTCCTAAAAGTCTCAGATGACATAAGGGTAAATATTGACACTAACAACGTAACCGTTTTAACCCTGCTTGATCACTCTAAGGCCTTCGACTCCGTGGATCATGCACTTTTGTGCTTAAAACTTAAGAATTTATTTAATTTCTCACCGTCAGCACGAGGCTTAGTTAAAGCATACCTCCATGGCCGTTCACAAGCAGTGTGTGTAAAAGACTCTATATCAAGGCCCTGAATCTAACTAAAGCTGTTCCACAAGGATCAATTCTTTGTCCATTGTTATTTGTGTTATATGTCAATGACCTCCAAAATGTGCTAAAACATTGTAATATTCATCTATACGCAGATGACGTACAGTTGTATCTTGGTTGTCCTATGGACTCTATCAATTCCTGCATTGAAAATGTAAACATTGACCTAGATGAAGTACATAAATACGTGGGCCTGTGATAATGGCCTAGTTCTGAATCCCAATAAGTCCCAATGCATTGCTATCTATAAGAAAAAATTTAACCTTGATCAGTGCAATAAAGTAAAATTAAATAACTGTGTGATCAAATTTGTGGACACTGCTAAGAATTTGGGTGTAATTTTTAATAGAACGCTGGCATGGAACAATCACATTTTTAGTGCAATCGGCAAAGTTTATGGAATGCTGCGATCACTATGGAGTATTCAGTACTTCACTCCAGTGAAGATTCGATAGCTTCTGGCCAAAACTTACCTTCTATTTACCTACATTACTTTACGGCTGTGACAGCGTATGCAATAGAAAGATTAATATCCTGTACAACAACATTGCTCGATATATTTACAGCATTAGCCGTCATGAACATATTTCTGCTTTTGCCTTAAGGATTTATAATATTCCATTCGGCGACTTATTGAAGCTTAGATGTTTGACATTGCTACACAAAGTCATAGTCAAACAGGACCCCGATTATTTCAAAGAACGATTTCAATTCACCAAATCTTCTCGATCTCTTGCTATAAGCAATATTAAATTTACGTGCTTAGTATCTGAACGTCAGTTTTTCGTTTTCTCAATCCGTCTTTGGAATACCCTGCCCGCGGCGATAAAATTTTTGAAAAATACTAACCATTTTAAAAACGAATTAATACGTCATTTTGCCAAATGAATATTATAGGTCTTTACCTCTCTTCCTGTCTTTTTCCTTGCCATCTTTCGCCTCTTCTCATTTTTTAATATTTATTCTCTTTTTATGCTCTATCTTAAAATGTACTAACTATAAGTTTATATTTTAGATTGTAATATATCATACACTGTAAATATAATAAAATAAATAAGGCTTTAGCATCCTGCCAAGAATTACGTATGTGCCAATGTATTGCTTATTTTGATTTTATTAAGCAACTTTAAGATAATAATTTTAAGCTTTTTTTTCGTAATGATTTTTTGCCATTTAACTAGCTGCCAACCTTATTTTCCTTAATTTCCATTTTCAGCTCAATTTCGTTTGTCAAATCAGCTGATGTCGAAATGCAGGTAAGTGTCGTCTGTCAGGTCTAAAATATTATGCAGATATATGAACTCGTTTATTTTCATAAGTGCCCCCGTCTGTCAGCCCTTTTACCTTGCCCTTTCATGTAGTCGCTTTCCACTCCGAGTTTCATCAATGTTTTCAGCAGAGTATTTGCGAGACCCGCACCAGTCACGTCAACAACAGGGACGAAACACAAAAAATCTTCACGAATATCGTGTTTTCTCATGATGGTTTGGACGTACCGAATTCCAATTGAGAATTGCTCAATTCCGATAACGTCAGTTGTTTCATCAGCAGTGACTGAAAAACACTTTGATTCATTCACACGTTTCGCTATCTCTTCCGTTATAATTTCACCGCCAGCCTCAATAATCTCATTTTGTGTTTTAAAGCATAAATATGTCGCATTAGCTCCAGCAGTTTCTAAATGTTTTTTTAAATTCATATCTCCGCTTTTTACGGCAAAACGAAGGAGAGCTCTAAAATTTCCTGCGTCTTCAGTGGCTGAATATGCCAGCCAAGTAAATTGTTGTAGACACGAAAATTGAAACTTCAGATTCTTTTTGTTGATTTTGGTTGCTGGGAACGCGAAAGACGCATCTGGGGCCCACGAATTTACTAAAAGTTCGTACATTTCCTTATCTCCCAGTTTTCTTCCGCAGAACTGCTGAACATCATTATTTCCAACTTGTGATTTCTGCATTTTCTACAAAAAGACATTAATTTCAAAACTTCGCGAAACTTAAACTTTGCTGTTTCACGTTGGCACAATAAAATTTGCACAAATTTTGGAACAACTGTTCGCAAAACTATTGTATTAAACACTTTTTAAACATACTTTCTGCTCGATATGGTCCTCATCGTCATGCTTCGGCCGTTTCGCTGGTGGTATATCTACATATATCTAAATCTACTGTGTTCACGGTTTGTTCTGAATTTTCAATATTTGGCTTAAAAAATTATGTTGTTTTGTTAGGTGCCATGTCGTTGTTGAACACAGAACAGGTAAACATTAACCCGTCGGCACTCGCTAGGCCCTTACGAGCACGAATACTCGCTACCGGGTACAAAATACCACAGAGTTTAATTGTCGTTATTTAAGAAAATAAGTTAGATTTTCAATGTTTGACAATATTTTAGTGTTACTTGCATTATTCTCCATATATAAAATACGCAAGTTGCAATATTCTTTTATTTGAAATTAAAGCTTGTGCTAAAAAAAACAACAAAATGTGAACTTTTTCAGAGCGTTCTTAGAAAAATCAACAAATATAATTTTTTTCTTACAAATTACACAAAATTGATATCAATATAAAAACTTCATACTCTAGCAAATTAATATAAAATAAATACATATTTATGTATAATAAACAAAAATTAAGTTAATTCACATCAAACATTTGTTTAACGAAACTACTTCACTCTATTATAACAATCGCCACAAATTGTATGTTCGCGACATATGTTTTTGAAGCACAAATCGCAGACTGTCTTTGTTTTCCGGTCCTTCCTCCATTCACATACTGCTTCGTTTTCTTCAAACCCAAAATATGAACGTAAAGGATCTGAATCTGAATCTGAGAGCTCGTCTGACTGCCGGAAAAAGACCAAAATCATTCCTATCATGAAATCTACTGGTGATTGTAGACCAATCGCTATTTTACCTTATTTATCAAAGGTTCTAGAGCGCATCATGCACACTCAGATAAATCATTTCGTTAGTGAAAATTCACTGGTGAGCCAATATTAATCTGGTTTTCGGAAAAACAGGAGCTATGTCACAGCGCTCCTAAAAGTCTCAGATGACATAAGGGTAAATATTGACACCAACAACGTAACCGTTTTAACCCTGCTTGATCACTCTAAGGCCTTCGACTCCGTGGAGCATGCACGGTTGTGCTTAAAACTTTATTTAATTTCTCACCGTCAGCACGAGGCTTAGTTAAAGCATACGTCCATGGCCGTTCACAAGCAGTGTGTGTAAAAGACTCTATATCAAGGCCCCTGAATCTAACTAAAGCTGTTCCACAAGGATCAATTCTTTGTCCATTGTTATTTGTGTTATATGTCAATGACCTCTAAAACATTGTAATATTCATCTATACGCAGATGACGTACAGTTGTATCTTGGTTGTCCTATGGACTCTATCAAATCCTGCATTGAAAATTTAAACATTGACGTAGAAGAAGTAAATACGTGGGACTGTGATAATGGCCTAGTTCTGAATCCCAATAAGTCCCAATGCATTGCTATCTATAAGAAAAAATTTAACCTTGATCAGTGCAATAAAGTAAAATTAAATAACTGTGTGATCAAATTTGTGGACACTGCTAAGAATTTGGGTGTAATTTTTAATAGAACGCTGGCATGGAACAATCACATTTTTAGTGCAATCGGCAAAGTTTATGGAATGCTGCGATCACTATGGAGTATTCAGTACTTCACTCCAGTGAAGATTCGATAGCTTCTGGCCAAAACTTACCTTCTATTTACCTACATTACTTTACGGCTGTGACAGCGTATGCAATAGAAAGATTAATATCCTGTACAACAACATTGCTCGATATATTTACAGCATTAGCCGTCATGAACATATTTCTGCTTTTGCCTTAAGGATTTATAATATTCCATTCGGCGACTTATTGAAGCTTAGATGTTTGACATTGCTACACAAAGTCATAGTCAAACAGGACCCCGATTATTTCAAAGAACGATTTCAATTCACCAAATCTTCTCGATCTCTTGCTATAAGCAATATTAAATTTACGTGCTTAGTATCTGAACGTCAGTTTTTCGTTTTCTCAATCCGTCTTTGGAATACCCTGCCCGCGGCGATAAAATTTTTGAAAAATACTAACCATTTTAAAAACGAATTAATACGTCATTTTGACAAATGAATATTATAGGTCTTTACCTCTCTTCCTGTCTTTTTCCTTGCCATCTTTCGCCTCTTCTCATTTTCTAGCTGCCAACCTTATTTTCCTTAACTTCCATTTTCAGCTCAATTTCGTTTGTCAAATCAGCTGATGTCGAAATGCAGGTAAGTGTCGTCTGTCAGGCCTAAAATATTATGCAAATATATGAACTCGTTTATTTTCATAAGTGCCCCCGTCTGTCAGCCCTTTTACCTTGCCCTTTCATGTAGTCGCTTTCCACTCCGAGTTTCATCAATGTTTTCAGCAGAGTATTTGCGAGACCCGCACCAGTCACGTCAACAACAGGGACGAAACACAAAAAATCTTCACGAATATCGTGTTTTCTCATGATGGTTTGGACGTACCGAATTCCAATTGAGAATTGCTCAATTCCGATAACGTCAGTTGTTTCATCAGCAGTGACTGAAAAACACTTTGATTTATTCACACGTTTCGCTATCTCTTCCGTTATAATTTCACCGCCAGCCTCAATAATCTCATTTTGTGTCGCATTAGCTCCAGCAGTTTCTAAATGTTTTTTTAAATTCATATCTCCGCTTTTTACGGCAAAACGAAGGAGAGCTCTAAAATTTCCTGCGTCTTCAGTGGCTGAATATGCCAGCCAAGTAAATTGTTGTAGACACGAAAATTGAAACTTCAGATTCTTTTTGTTGATTTTGGTTGCTGGGAACGCGAAAGACGCATCTGGGGCCCACGAATTTACTAAAAGTTCGTACATTTCCTTATCTTCCAGTTTTCTTCCGCAGAACTGCTGAACACCATTATTTCCAACTTGTGATTTCTGCATTTTCTACAAAAAGACATTAATTTCAAAACTTCGCGAAACTTAAACTTTGCTGTTTCACGTTGGCACAATAAAATTTGCACATATTTTGGACCAACTGTTCGCAAAACTATTGTATTAAACACTTTTTAAACATACTTTCTGCTCGATATGGTCCTCATCGTCATGCTTCGGCCGTTTCGCTGGTGGTATATCTATATCTAAATCTACTGTGTTCACGGTTTGTTCTGAATTTTCAATATTTGGCTTAAAAAATTATGTTATTTTGTTAGGTGCCATGTCGTTGTTGAACACAGAACAGGTAAACATTAACCCGTCGGCACTCGCTAGGCCCTTACGAGCACGAATACTCGCTACCGGGTACAAAATACCACAGAGTTTAATTGTCGTTATTTAAGAAAATAAGTTAGATTTTCAATGTTTGACAATATTTTAGTGTTACTTGCATTATTCTCCATATATAAAATAACATACGCAAGTTGCAATATTCTTTTATTTGAAATTAAAGCTTGTGCTAAAAAAAACAACAAAATGTGAACTTTTTCAGAGTGTTCTTAGAAAAATCAACAAGTATAATTTTTTTCTTACAAATTACACAAAATTGATATCAATATAAAAACTTCATACTCTAGCAAATTAATATAAAATAAATACATCTTTATGTATAATAAACAAAAATTAAGTTAATTCACATCAAACATTTGTTTAACGAAACTACTTCACTCTATTATAACAATCGCCACAAATTGTATGTTCGCGACATATGTTTTTGAAGCACAAATCGCAGACTGTCTTTGTTTTCCGGTCCTTCCTCCATTCACATACTGCTTCGTTTTCTTCAAACCCAAAATATGAACGTAAAGGATCATCTGAATCTGAGAGCTCGTCTGACTGCCGGAAAAAGACCAAAATCATTCCTATCATGAAATCTACTGGTGATTGTAGACCAATCGCTATTTTACCTTATTTATCAAAGGTTCTAGAGCGCATCATGCACACTTAGATAAATCATTTCGTTAGTGAAAATTCAATGGTGAGCCAATATTAATCTGGTTTTCGGAAAAACAGGAGCTGTGTCACAGCGCTCCTAAAAGTCTCAGATGACATAAGGGTAAATATTGACACTAACAACGTAACCGTTTTAACCCTGCTTGATCACTCTAAGGCCTTCGACTCCGTGGATCATGCACTTTTGTGCTTAAAACTTAAGAATTTATTTAATTTCTCACCGTCAGCACGAGGCTTAGTTAAAGCATACCTCCATGGCCGTTCACAAGCAGTGTGTGTAAAAGACTCTATATCAAGGCCCTGAATCTAACTAAAGCTGTTCCACAGGGATCATTTCTTTGTCCATTGTTATTTGTGTTATATGTCAATGACCTCCAAAATGTGCTAAAACATTGTAATATTCATCTATACGCAGATGACGTACAGTTGTATCTTGGTTGTCCTATGGACTCTATCAATTCCTGCATTGAAAATGTAAACATTGACCTAGATGAAGTACATAAATACGTGGGCCTGTGATAATGGCCTAGTTCTGAATCCCAATAAGTCCCAATGCATTGCTATCTATAAGAAAAAATTTAACCTTGATCAGTGCAATAAAGTAAAATTAAATAACTGTGTGATCAAATTTGTGGACACTGCTAAGAATTTGGGTGTAATTTTTAATAGAACGCTGGCATGGAACAATCACATTTTTAGTGCAATCGGCAAAGTTTATGGAATGCTGCGATCACTATGGAGTATTCAGTACTTCACTCCAGTGAAGATTCGATAGCTTCTGGCCAAAACTTACCTTCTATTTACCTACATTACTTTACGGCTGTGACAGCGTATGCAATAGAAAGATTAATATCCTGTACAACAACATTGCTCGATATATTTACAGCATTAGCCGTCATGAACATATTTCTGCTTTTGCCTTAAGGATTTATAATATTCCATTCGGCGACTTATTGAAGCTTAGATGTTTGACATTGCTACACAAAGTCATAGTCAAACAGGACCCCGATTATTTCAAAGAACGATTTCAATTCACCAAATCTTCTCGATCTCTTGCTATAAGCAATATTAAATTTACGTGCTTAGTATCTGAACGTCAGTTTTTCGTTTTCTCAATCCGTCTTTGGAATACCCTGCCCGCGCGATAAAATTTTTGAAAAATACTAACCATTTTAAAAACGAATTAATACGTCATTTTGCCAAATGAATATTATAGGTCTTTACCTCTCTTCCTGTCTTTTTCCTTGCCATCTTTCGCCTCTTCTCATTTTTTAATATTTATTCTCTTTTTATGCTCTATCCTAATATGTACTAACTATAAGTTTATATTTTAGATTGTAATATATCATACACTGTAAATATAATAAAATAAATAAGGCTTTAGCATCCTGCCAAGAATTACGTATGTGCCAATGTATTGCTTATTTTGATTTTATTAAGCAACTTTAAGATAATAATTTTAAGCTTTTTTTTCGTAATGATTTTTTGCCATTTAACTAGCTGCCAACCTTATTTTCCTTAATTTCTATTTTCAGCTCAATTTCGTTTGTCAAATCAGCTGATGTCGAAATGCAGGTAAGTGTCGTCTGTCAGGCCTAAAATATTATGCAGATATATGAACTCGTTTATTTTCATAAGTGCCCCCGTCTGTCAGCCCTTTTACCTTGCCCTTTCATGTAGTCGCTTTCCACTCCGAGTTTCATCAATATTTTCAGCAGAGTATTTGCGAGACCCGCACCAGTCACGTCAACAACAGGGACGAAACACAAAAAACCTTCTCGAATATCGTGTTTTCTCATGATGGTTTGGACGTACCGAATTCCAATTGAGAATTGCTCAATTCCGATAACGTCAGTTGTTTCATCAGCAGTGACTGAAAAACACTTTGATTCATTCACACGTTTCGCTATCTCTTCCGTTATAATTTCACCGCCAGCCTCAATAATCTCATTTTGTGTTTTAAAGCATAAATATGTCGCATTAGCTCCAGCAGTTTCTAAATGTTTTTTTAAATTCATATCTCCGCTTTTTACGGCAAAACGAAGGAGAGCTCTAAAATTTCCTGCGTCTTCAGTGGCTGAATATGCCAGCCAAGTAAATTGTTGTAGACACGAAAATTGAAACTTCTTTTTGTTGATTTTGGTTGCTGGGAACGCGAAAGACGCATCTGGGGCCCACGAATTTACTAAAAGTTCGTACATTTCCTTATCTTCCAGTTTTCTTCCGCAGAACTGCTGAACATCATTATTTCCAACTTGTGATTTCTGCATTTTCTACAAAAAGACATTAATTTCAAAACTTCGCGAAACTTAAACTTTGCTTTTTCACGTTGGCACAATAAAATTTGCACAAATTTTGGACCAACTGTTCGCAAAACTATTGTATTAAACACTTTTTAAACATACTTTCTGCTCGATATGGTCCTCATCGTCATGCTTCGGCCGTTTCGCTGGTGGTATATCTACATATATCTAAATCTACTGTGTTCACGGTTTGTTCTGAATTTTCAATATTTGGCTTAAAAAATTATGTTGTTTTGTTAGGTGCCATGTCGTTGTTGAACACAGAACAGGTAAACATTAACCCGTCGGCACTCGCTAGGCCCTTACGAGCACGAATACTCGCTACCGGGTACAAAATACCACATAGTTTAATTGTCGTTATTTAAGAAAATAAGTTAGATTTTCAATGTTTGACAATATTTTAGTGTTACTTGCATTATTCTCCATATATAAAATAACATACGCAAGTTGCAATATTCTTTTATTTCAAATTAAAGCTTGTGCTAAAAAAAACAACAAAATGTGAACTTTTTCAGAGCGTTCTTAGAAAAATCAACAAATATAATTTTTTTCTTACAAATTACACAAAATTGATATCAATATAAAAACTTCATACTCTAGCAAATTAATATAAAATAAATACATCTTTATGTATAATAAACAAAAATTAAGTTAATTCACATCAAACATTTGTTTAACGAAACTACTTCACTCTATTATAACAATCGCCACAAATTGTATGTTCGCGACATATGTTTTTGAAGCACAAATCGCAGACTGTCTTTGTTTTCCGGTCCTTCCTCCATTCACATACTGCTTCGTTTTCTTCAAACCCAAAATATGAACGTAAAGGATCATCTGAATCTGAGAGCTCGTCTGACTGCCGGAAAAAGACCAAAATCATTCCTATCATGAAATCTACTGGTGATTGTAGACCAATCGCTATTTTACCTTATTTATCAAAGGTTCTAGAGCGCATCTTGCACACTCAGATAAATCATTTCGTTAGTGAAAATTCACTGGTGAGCCAATATTAATCTGGTTTTCGGAAAAACAGGAGCTATGTCACAGCGCTCCTAAAAGTCTCAGATGACATAAGGGTAAATATTGACACTAACAACGTAACCGTTTTAACCCTGCTTGATCACTCTAAGGCCTTCGACTCCGTGGAGCATGCACGGTTGTGCTTAAAACCTCGTTTAATTTCTCACCGTCAGCACGAGGCTTAGTTAAAGCATACGTCCATGGCCGTTCACAAGCAGTGTGTGTAAAAGACTCTATATCAAGGCCCCTGAATCTAACTAAAGCTGTTCCACAAGGATCAATTCTTTGTCCATTGTTATTTGTGTTATATGTCAATGACCTCTTAAACATTATAATATTCATCTATACGCAGATGACGTACAGTTGTATCTTGGTTGTCCTATGGACTCTATCAAATCCTGCATTGAAAATTTAAACATTGACCTAGATGAAGTAAATACGTGGGCCTGTGATAATGGCCTAGTTCTGAATCCCAATAAGTCCCAATGCATTGCTATCTATAAGAAAAAATTTAACCTTGATCAGTGCAATAAAGTAAAATTAAATAACTGTGTGATCAAATTTGTGGACACTGCTAAGAATTTGGGTGTTATTTTTAATAGAACGCTGGCATGGAACAATCACATTTTTAGTGCAATCGGCAAAGTTTATGGAATGCTGCGATCACTATGGAGTATTCAGTACTTCACTCCAGTGAAAATTCGATAGGTTCTGGCCAAAACTTACCTTCTACCTACATTACTTTTGCCTTAAGGATTTATAATATTCCATTCGGCGACTTATTGAAGCTTAGATGTTTGACATTGCTACACAAAGTCATAGTCAAACAGGACCCCGATTATTTGAAAGAACGATTTCAATTCACCAAATCTTCTCGATCTCTTGCTATAAGCAATATTAAATTTACGTGCTTAGCATCTGAACGTCAGTTTTTCGTTTTCTCAATCCGTCTTTGGAATACCCTGCCCGAGTTTTATTTGTAGTCGCGGCGAACGGGTTTTTAAAAAAGATTACAAAATTAGGTTACAGCGAGGTGACGCTGATGGCGTGTAAAAACAGACTCGTTTATTTAATTTATTCAACTTAAAACGAAGCTTATTTTAGTTACAAAAATTGCTTACTCACTAAATTCGGCGTATGCATTTAATAAAACTGTTTAGTAATCGATTTATTGTTCAACTCAGTAATTCTTGGAAATTGGTTGTTTGTTTTAATTTTCAATTTCTCTTTTTGCATACAATTTTACAATTGGGCCGGAAATGGTTTTATGTTCTTACTTTGTTTATTTGCTTCAAAAATTCTTCGTATTTATCAGTTGCACCGTCAGGTGTTTTTGTATAGTTATTAACATATGTAACTACTCCCCCCTTTAGACCAGAATTCTCCCGAATTCGTTTATTTAATTTGATGCTTATACGTCTGTGTTTATTGAAAATAACGATAGCTAATATTACAATTACAATTATACTTAAAATATTGCAGATATGTGATATTTTACTATGAATTCTCAATTTAAAAATGCTTTCTATATTTGATCTATGTTCCTCTATTATTTCATCAAAGGTAATTCATTTTGTAAAATTCCGAATATCTTCATATTTTAAGCTTACAACAGTTTCTTTTATATTTTCAATATAATTGGAAAAATAGTAGTCGTTAATTTTTATTGAACAATTATTAAATCGTATTAAATAGTTACCATTTATAATTGGTTGTTCTTGATAGCATGAATGATTAATCTGTAAATTTATTGCATTTTTAACTATAATTGTTTTAATATTTATTTCTAATATTTCCAGTTCTCCATATTTAGTAAGATGACAATTTCTTTTTAAAATACAATGCTTACTAATTTTCATTTGTTTCAATGATTTATTTTCTTCAAAAGTTAATGTTTTATTTTCATAAGTGAATATTTGTTCTATTTTCGCTTCTATTTCATCTTTTTCTTTATTAGATATTGGAATGATTGTTCTTATGTTTACCTTTTCAAAGTTTTTTGGTATTTTTATGCCGAATACTAAAAATGTGTTATTTACACTTGTTGTGCCTAATTGTAAATATTTGAGTTTGTCATAGTCGATATTATATTTTACAATTTCTTCATTAGTTAATATATTTGGATGTAAGATCCCATATTTCGCTGATACAATATTTTCTTGAATGTGTTCAATTTTACTTTTTAATAATTGAATCTTTGTATATTGGTCTAGGTATAAATTTTGTTTGTAATCATCATATACGAATTTATTTATGGAATTAAGTTCCTTTTCTATCTTTATTCTATCACTTTTAACAACGTTCTTTAGATGGTCAATAGCTGACGCAAAATAATCGTTTACTTTTATTTGTCGATTAATTGTATCGTTGGTCTGTAAAAAATGTCTTTGTATATTTTGTCTGTCGTCCTCATCCATAGTTCCAAAGAGCCATTTTGATATATTGCCTACTGCATTAACTAATCCTCGTTTATGTCTAGTTCTAATGGGCATTAGTGTCAATACCTTATTCCTTACGTCTAACAATTCCCTTTTTAATATTTCTTTATTTTCTAGCTTCATTAAAATTATATTGTCCGTCATATCGTATACAATATTTTCTAATTTTTGGACGTCAATCATGTGTAGAATTATGTCACTGTCGATAGGTATTTCCTGATGTCTGATTTGTAGGTCTATAAATCCCGTTTGTTCAGTTAGTTCTGTTAATGTCATTGTCGCCCTGCATTGTGGTATCGTCAATGTTATTGCTATTATCAGCATCCATATCTGTAAATTTTAATGGTCGTTTAATATTTCTAACATGAACTTTCTCTAATTTTTGTTTTCTATATTTGGGTTGCTCCTTGTGTCTAACCGCCTTGTAATTTTTAATGAATCCTTCTGATCTTTGCTCTGTATATTCTTCTCTATTTTTGTTAAATTTTGTTATTGATTTCTCCTTTGCTTGTTCCAAATTTTTTCTTACAATTTCCTTATATACTTTGTTATTATGTACTTCGTTAGGTGTGAATTTTATAGTAGAATGAAACCTTTCATTATAATTTCTAATAGCTTTTTGTATTAGTTGCTTGACAGATATACCTTTGTTTAATTTATATAATATTCTAAACTTTTCTGAAATTGTATTGTGGAATCTTTCAATGTCTGCGTTACCCGTGTGACTATTGGGTTTGGTTAAATGAAGTTCTATATTTTCATTGTTTAGAAATTCCTTAATCCTTGTCGCGTTAAATTCATTATCTGCAATAATTTTTCTAGGTTTTCCTATTTTGGTAAAGTAGTCCTCCAATTGTTCAATGAAAGTAATATGATTTCTGTCATTTAAAGGATATGCTACTCCATACTTAGAAAATTTATCTATTATTGTTAAGAAATGGAATCTTTTTATAACATAGGTATCTATGTGAATAATTTCATTATTTTTTGTAGGTGTTTCCGTATGCGAAAATTTTGGTTTAATTGGTCTCCTATCATATTTTATCTCTTGACATGTTTCGCATTGGTTAATAACAATTTGTATTAACTCTGCTAATTTCGGATAGTAAATTTTATTTCTAAGTTGATTATATGTTTCCTGTATGCCTGAGTGCATACTTTCTCTAACGTGATATAGCGAAATTTGTTTAACCGCTTCGACTTCAGTTTCGATGTCTTGTGCTCTTATTGTGCACTTTATAAATTCTAATTGATTATCGTTAGAAAACATTTCTATGAGTTTTTCTTGAACTACATTATATTGGCGTTCAGAAAGCTCTGAAAAAATCCCAACTTTTCCTTTTGTTATATAATTTCTAAATATTTCACCTAGTCTATCAAAATCATATTCCGAAATGAAAATAATTATTTTTCCATGTAATCTTTTTAATTCTTCTGTTTTGTTATTTGTCAAAATAATTTGTGTTTTATATTTATTTACTATTTCCTCCTTTATATAAAAGTGGTCCTGTAAATTTTCTTCCGCTGAATGGACCGTTTGCATTGATGCATCGTCCTCTAAATTATCGATAATATTTGGGTCATATTCGGTATTTTCGACCGTATTTTCACCCTCCTCCTTGTCTTCAATAACGTCCTCGTTATTTTGTATTCTGCTAAGAAAATCCGCTACTCTGTTTTCTTTTCCCTTAATGTATTCAATATGAAATTGGTATTCTCCTAACATTAATAACCATCGTTGGTGTCTTGGCGACATATCTTTGCCTCTATATTTTGAATGCAAGTATTTAATTGGTAGATGATCTGTAACTATTTTAAATTTCCTTCCATATAAGTATGGCCTGAAGTAATTTACACTCCATATAATTGCCAAAAATTCCTTATCTGTTGTTGAATAATTTTTTTCATGATTGTTAAGTGTTCTTGATGCATAGCAAATTGGGTGTCCTTCTTGAGATACAAATGCCCCTATTGCATAATTCGAAGCATCAGTTGTTAAAGTGAATTCTTTCTCAAAATTTGGATATCGTAAAATTGGGTGTGAACTTATCAATTGCTTTAATTTTACGAAAGCTTCTATGTACGAAGGATCTTTTGAGTTAATTCGTACTCCTTTCTTAAGATATTTTGTAATTGGTTGTGCTACCTTCGCATAATCTTTAACGAATTTTCTGTAGTAACCAGTTATACCTAAAAAACTCTTTATTTGTTTCTCTGTTTTTGGTAGTTCTAGTTCTTCTATTACTTTAATTTTATTTGGATTGGGCTTCATGCCATCTTTTGTTAAAATATGTCCTAAAAATTCTGTCTTTTTTTTCAAAAAATTGCACTTATCCATTTGTATTTTTAAATTTTTCTTCTCTAGTACTTTAAAAATGTCTTTGATTGCTTTAATATGTTCCTGTAGTGTTGTGCTAAAAATAAGTATCTATATCATCCAAATATACAACACACGTTTTATTAATAAAATCTCTTAAAATTTCGTTCATCAGACGTTGAAAGGTTGCAGGTGCATTTTTTAACCCGAATGGCATCTGGTGAAGTCACCTTATAAGGTTGCGCAAACGCAGGTGGCAACCCCAATTCAGCGCTTGTCAGCAACTACTGCGCGAGCGAGTAAATGGGACTCAGCTGTCAGAAAAACGAGCGAGTACACATTTTTAATATATAATTTTTCTTTTCTTGGGCCGGATTAACACGTTCGCTACGCATATAATTTATATATATATTAGCATCGCTGTGCCATTGTCGCAGTTCTAATAAACATTAATTGTACCATTTAAAACGTGAAATAAATCGATTGTGAATTCAAAGTGCTTGAGTATTCTATATAGCATTATTTCGGTTCGGGGCAGTGTCTTCGTACAAATTTTACCATAATTGAGCGGAATTGCTGACTCAGCGTCAACTCCGACTACCATCCAACGTTGCAGACCGCCAGTGCCGCTGTGCCAATCCCTTTGCCGCCACATCAAAATCATTCAGGCAACGTCCCGAGTCCACCGAGAAATTTAACCATCGCCGCTGTGCCCTAACTACGTACGTGCCGTAACTTCCAAAAGCGGTAACGGCGCAACTATTGGTCCTTCGACGCCATTAAAGAGCCACACAAAATTTGTGAAAAAAGGAATAAGTACAAAATAAAAATCCATTAAAACCGTGAGTACACATACATTTGTGTTTAATACTAACCCAACGGTACAATCGAAAAGTATATATACAAGTATATATATGTATGTATGTAAATTTCATCCACATTTTCCCGCGAAAAAAGTTTAACAGTTCAATATTCATTTCTCGCTGTAAGCTTTCTCGCAAGTATACACATATACATACATAGGTACATGAATACCGCTTTTCTCTGTTCGTAAGTATAACACATTGACACTTGCAGCCCAGTTATTCGAGCTTACCCCTCTCAAACATACACACATATAGATACATATGTAAGTACTCATAAAACTGTGGTGCAAGTCAAAGAACAAAGTCAAACAACTTAGCATTGGAAACATAATTGCCCTACATACATACATACATATACTAACTCAATTGTCTCACACATACATATATATCTAATAGTGAAAATATATTTATTACTGCATTTTAAGTGCGGTACAGTGACGAGAATTAAAATTGCGGAAAAAGGGTTGCTTAATAATTAACGCTCTCTAAACTATAAAATTAAATACATCTGTCGTTCGGAGTCGACACAAAGCTGTAGGAGAATCTCGGCCAAACACTGAGCTATATTGTGTAAGCGCCAAAATTATATTATAAACTAGAAAATATAAAAAGTATACTCAGTTTCTCTCTCGTGTAGTTTTAGACAACCACGCTCGAACTTGCAAAAAAAAAATTTTTTTTTTTTCTTTCGCAAATTTTAAAATACGTCTTTATTCTTCAGCCTAGATCTCACCTGAAACGTATTCAACTCCCATTCAACTCAACACAACGAATAACAATCGTTTGTGATATTTCCCAAATTTAAAGTCGCGTTAAATACCTAAAGCCGGTTGAAATACTCAAAAATCCATATCGGTTCATCCGCATTCCTCAAATCAATTAATCTTATTTGTATTCAACTCTTCCCATAACGAAATAATTAAAGCACAAAAATGAGCGAGGAAGAAACTCAGCGCGTCACACGCGCAAGTGCAAGGGCCATCAAAAAGGGTACAAAATCTGTCGAGACTATTAAGTTCATTGCGGAAACTGATAACTTCTTAGATTATTGTACGAGATTTAGCTCGGGCCCATTACTTAACTATTCTGAATCAGCACTGAGAATAAAAGACTTTAATACTGATAGCTTTTGGAAGCGAATCCAAAGCGCATACGACACGGTATTAGAAACCGATGAAGATGACCTACCCGACGATTTCAAAGCATCGGCTTTCAATAAATATAGGTCATGTCTCATAGCATATGAAGACACAAAAGCCCAAATCGGCGACCTGCTCCTTTTAGTGAGCACTCCCACAACACCCGCCAATACATCACATCCTCAAGAGAATTCAGGCATCAGCTTAAAAGTCCCACCTTGCGACACTGAGACCTTTTATGGGGGCTATGAGCAATGGCCGTCCTTCCGTGATATGTTCACAGCGGTCTACATAAACCACCCAAAACTCTCAAAGGCTCAGAAATTATATCACCTGAGGTATAAAACGCAGGAAAAAGCTGGTCAAATAGTCAAACAGTTCCCACTAAGCGATGACAATTTCGAACTGGCGTGGGAATCGCTACGGTCCCGTTATGAAAACAAAAGGGTATTAGTTGATAACCAAATTCGTACCCTCATGAATTTGAAAGTACTTCAACATGAGAATAGCGAGGAAATACAGAAATTGCAATCTACTGTAAACAACTGCCTCCAGATACTCGGTACACAGCAAGTCTCTACTCAAGATTGGGATCCAATTCTCATATACTTGGTGACGTCAAAACTTCCTGAGAACACTGTGAACTCGCTACGAGGTGGTAGAAAGAGTAGATCAATGGCGCCCAACCAAGGATAAACTTAATCAGCAAGAAACTCACCTCTCGAAGCACAACTCCTTTCAGAACCGATCATTCTCAAAACCCTCCACCTCTCGCTACTCACACAACAAATCTCTCTCTCAGATCCAAGCACATATGACAGAGCATCGGGTTATGTACACATGTACATTATGCAAAACCTCCAACCACACGCTGGGGCAGTGTTTTAATTTCCGAAAACTGTCGACCCAGGATCGCAGAAATTTCGTGAGAGAGAACAATATGTGCTTCAATTGTCTCTCACAATCACATAGATTGAACGATTGCCCTAGTACTCATACCTGTAACCGATGCTACGAAAGGCATAATTCAGTGCTCCATGATAGCACGACGCCTACCCCACAGAGGCAGCAGTCTAGGGTACAGAAAACTTCGTCTCAAGTAGCAATGGCTGCACCAATAGATTCGCCAACTCTGGATTCAACCGAGGAACTGGACGATCAACCCTCTTGCTCATCCAAGACACAGAAAACAAAAGTCAAGTGCTCCTCCCAACAGCAATCGTGCCAATAGACCATAGAGGTGAAATCTTTAAACTTAGAGCGCTTATTGATCAGGGATCGGAACGTAGCTTCATATCCTCTAAAGTGCAAAAAAAACTAGACCTTCCATGTCAACCCTCGAAGTTTGAAATCTCAGGCATGGGGGGAAAAATTGTGCAAACTTCTAACAAACTCTGTGCTCTAACCCTAGTCTCCCCTGACTGGACCACAAAAATTAAAGCGCATGCAATTGTATTACCCCAGCTAACGAAATTGCTGCCAAAGTTCCAACCCACCCACGAACAGCGTGAAAAATGGAGCCATCTCAAGCTAGCAGATCCGAATTGCCATTCCCCATCTCAAATAGATTTAGTAGTTGGCAGTGATCTTATCCCCCAAATAATGCTGGAGGGCATAGAGAAACTCTCAAAAAATCTGCTAGCGCAGAATTCTATATTCGGCTGGATCATAAGTGGTCAAATTTCCGAAAAGGTGGACTCATTTTCGACTCACGTAGAGAGGTCTCCAAGTGAGTCATTAGAGTCCCAGTTAAGAAAGTTTTGGGAATTAGAAGAGGTCCCAAAATCCAAGTTCTCAATCCCCGAGGATGAAATGTGCGAAGATTTTTATCAATCTACCACCACTCGCACTCCGAATGGCCGTTACGAAGTTCGACTACCCTTCAAGAAGAGCTTTCCGGCCGATACTGCTTTGGGTCCATCCCGGTCGTCTGCTCATCAGCAATTCCTAAGTATGGAGAGAAGTCTCAAGAAGAAATGCGACTTAAAACCGCTGTACGACAGCGTCTTAGAGGAATATCTCACCCTCAATCATATGGAGGAAACAAGCTCCTCTGAAACATCATATAAAGGGAAATACACTTCGTTCTACCTGCCTCATCAAGCGGTTATAAAACCCGAAAAAATCACGACAAAGGTACGCGTCGTCTTCAATGCCTCAAAAAAATCAGGTTCTGGGTACTCCCTTAATGATATTCTCTACACTGGACCGACTCTCCAACCAGACTTGACGCTATTAATTCTCAAATGGCGTACATACCAGTTTGTGTTTCATGGCGATGTAGAGAAAATGTATCGCCAGATACTCCTGCACAAAGACGACCAAGATTACCAACGAATTGTATTTCGATCCGACCCAGACACCCCAATAAGAGACTATAAATTGAAAACCGTCACCTTCGGCTTAAACTGTGCGCCTTATCTCGCTATACGCACACTATACCAACTCGCAAAAGAAGTAAAACAGACACACCCCTTAGCGTCTCCCATCTTAGAGAATGAGACATATGTTGATGACGTGCTTTCTGGCGGTCATGACATACGCTCAGTCGAACAGGACCTCTCACAAGTCATACAAGCGCTCAGCTCCGCACATTTCCCGCTGAAGAAAATCACAGCTTACGACCCTGAAATGCTCAAAAAAATTAGTAAAGAAGACTTGCTTAATACAAACTTTCTCGAATTCGAAAAAGCAAGCACAACCAAAACTCTCGGGATTAAATGGAACGCAATGACGGATTCCTTCTCTTATACCGTTGAGACCATCCCAGTATCCTCCGCAAGCACAAAGCGACAGATTCTCTCCTCTGTCGCGAAACTTTTTGACCCCGCAGGATGGCTTACGCCAATAATGATTCAAGCGAAAATCCTCTTGCAAGAACTGTGGCTTGATGGAACCGACTGGGATGAGCAAGTCAAGCCCCTTCGCCTTACAAAATGGAGGCAGTTTGCAAATAACTTACAAACAATCCCGACAATCCAAATACCCCGATGGGTAAACTACGCACCGGACCAACATGTCGAGCTACATGGCTTCTGTGACGCCTCTGAGAAGGCGTACTGCGCCAACATATATCTGCGAAACACACACGGGCCCCGCATCACTTCTCACCTGTTGGTGTCCAAGGGAAAGGTAGCTCCACTTAGAACGACGAGCTTACCACGTCTCGAACTATGCGGAGCTCTCCTCTTAGCTAAATTGGCCGCAGTCGTCCAATCTCATCTCGAGCTCTCCACAACCAGATTGACGCTCTGGTCTGATTCGGAGATTGTTTTAGCATGGCTAGAAAAACCGCCTCATACTTGGACGACCTTCGTCTCCAATCGAACCGCTCAGATAATCGACCTAATTGGTAATGCCACTTGGAAGCACGTGCGTAGCAAAGACAACCCCGCTGATATGGGTACTCGAGGATGCACGCCCCTCGACCTGG
The DNA here is from genome assembly GCA_963971545.1 of Philophylla caesio. Taxonomy (NCBI): domain Eukaryota; kingdom Metazoa; phylum Arthropoda; class Insecta; order Diptera; family Tephritidae; genus Philophylla; species Philophylla caesio. The sequence continues at coordinate 14,259,290 of OZ020605.1, forward strand.
CAACCTCCTCATTGTGGTGGAATGGCCCAGAATGGCTCTCCGTCTCTCCCCCCTTCTGGCCCAAATCTTTTAACCGATGCGTCACTCCGCCAGAACTACGGAGAATCGAGGCACTCCACGCAGTTGAAGAAGATCCCGACATTCTGGATCGGTTCTCATTTTTTCCACGGGCCATCAAGGTGATGGCTTATGTTTTCAGATTTATCAAAATCCTCAGTGACCAAGTAAACGGCGTGAACATTTCTCATTCCGCCTCCCTAACACACGACGACTTGCGTAATTCTAAGCATCGCCGCATAGCCTTAACGCAGGCTCGTTATTATCCCCGTGAAAAGAAATGTTTAAACGGTTCGATGCCAATCGAAAAACGGAGTCCACTACTCCCACTCAATCCATTTTTGGACAAAAATGATCTCCTCCGGGTAAACGGTCGGTTGGTCCACTCAACACTGAGCTACAATTAGCGGTATCCGATAATCATTCCCGAAAAATCTCGGTTTGCTAGTCTCTACATGCACTTTTTGCATGAGTTGTTCTTGCATGCAGACCTTCGTCTTATGCAACAAGCCATACGAATGAAATTTTACATCTCCAGACTCAAACCACTCATCAAGAAATGCATATTTCAATGTAAACCGTGCACCGTCCACAGGCAGCAAATGCGATCGCAGATTATGGCAGCTTTGCCACCCGAACGGTGCTCTTACGCACCAGCTTTCACGATTACGGGTGTTGACTTCGCTGGCCCTTTTCAAATGGAAGCCTCTCTACTGCGTTCGCCTACTTTGGTGAAGGGTTACGTGGCCGTCTTCGTCTGTTTCACTACAAAGGCGGTCCACCTAGAACTATGCTCCGACCTCACCACAAAGGCGTTTCTTGCGGCTTTTGCTCGCTTCGTCGGGCGCCGCGGTTATCCCGCAAAAATGATGAGTGATAACGGAAAGACCTTCATAGGAGCCAAACGAGCCACCGAAAAGGAGTTCATCAAATTCCTCAATGAAGCTTCTCATGAAGTAATTCAAAAATACTCGCCTCAAGGTATTAATTGGAAGTTTATCCCCCCCAGCGCTCCTCATATGGGTGGTTTGTGGGAATCTGCGGTCAAGAGCTTCAAAACTCACTTTAAGAAGACCGCCGGGTCTCACAAATTCACATTCGAAGAGTTTACTACATTACTCATAAGAATCGAAGCTGTGCTCAATTCTCGACCCATATCCCCACTCTCACAAGACCCTGCGGATTTCACGGCGCTTACGCCCGGTCATTTTCTCAGGGAAGCGCCCCTCCTATCTATTCCCGAAGTAAACGATAAACCTGAATAGATGGGAAAAAATTTAAGTTTTGCATCATTAGTTTAGCAAACGATGGAAAGAGGACTATTTGAAGGATTTACAGAAGCGTTACCGGTGGAAGGACACGCGAAAGGAGCCAAAGATCGGCGAGTGTGTGCTCATCAACGACAACACACTGCCGCCTACGGAATGGCGTCTAGGACGTATTGAGAAGACCCACCCCGGCCCAGACGGGCATATCCGTGTTGTCGATGTTCGCACCCAGTCCGGCATTCTTACCCGACCACTGGTCAAATTATGCTTCTTGCCATCACAAGACATGAATCCCAGTCCTTGTGAGATTAATTAGCCTTAGCCCACATTCGAGCCACCACGTTTCTGCTATCTCCAGTACCCGCTTAAGCCCTGTCAATATCCGTCACTGTACATGTAATCGCACATTAATCCGACCAATACGTTTATATCTCATAAAAGAAAAAAACAAATAGATAACCTCTTTTGAAAATACAATAATAACTAAAGTACGCCGTCAATACCTCCTTTGCAGATGGAAACCAATCACGCTCCGCAACCAGCACCTCGAACGTCATTACGGTCCATCGTTGTGAATGCCGCCTCCAACTCCCAAGCGATCACCCAACGGGCAGAGGACTACCAACGATGTCGCCTGTGCACCCGTCATCATTCGTTGCGCAAGTGCCTGGTTTTCCGCAAAATGAAACCGCCGCAAAGATATCTCCTGGCACGAGCTCATCACTTCTGCACGAACTGTTTGGCACTGTCCCACAGCACCCAAGACTGCCCCTCGACTGAGACATGCAGATTATGCAAGCAACGCCACCACAGCTTATTACATCGCCATCCATCGCATCAAACGACCAACCAGCGGCCAGCAGGCGCTGCAACACGCTCAGTTCAACAGCAGTGGTCGACACGCAAATCACCACGCGCAGCCGCTCAGCAGCAGTTAGCGCGTCATCCAAGTACAGGGCGCTCGAGCAGGGTATGCCCGCCACCAGCGCGTTCGCCTCCACCGCAAATACGTCACCGTCCTCGTTCCGCTCGCGTCCATGAGCGTAGCCACGTAGGCTACACAGCAGCAACAGTTCCTCCGTCTCACGACCGTCGTACACAAGGTGGCCATCGCACGGTACGCTGCACCGCACAGGGTCTGAGTACAGCAGTGGCGCGAACTAAGGTCAACAAGATCCTCATCAAGGAAGCTATGCGCGCTCCGCAGGAGCTACAGGAATCGCTAGACGCTTAGCGCGTCTAGGGCGGCCAGAATGGTGAAGTCACCTTATCAGGTTGCGCAAACGCAGGTGGCAACCCCAATTCAGCGCTTGTCAGCAACTACTGCGCGAGCGAGTAAATGGGACTCAGCTGTCAGAAAAACGAGCGAGTACACATTTTTAATATATAATTTTTCTTTTCTTGTGCCGGATTAACACGTTCGCTCCGCATATAATTTATATATATATTAGCATCGCTGTGCCATTGTCGCAGTTCTAATAAACATTAATTGTACCATTTAAAAAGTGAAATAAATCGATTGTGAATTCAAAGTGCTTGAGTATTCTATATAGCATTATTTCGGTTCGGGGCAGTGTCTTCGTACAAATTTTACCATAATTGAGCGGAATTGCTGACTCAGCGTCAACTCCGACTACCATCCAACGTTGCAGACCGCCAGTGCCGCTGTGCCAATCCCTTTGCCGCCACATCAAAATCATTCAGGCAACGTCCCGAGTCCACCGAGGAATTTAACCATCGCCGCTGTGCCCTAACTACATACGTGCCGTAACTTCCAAAAGCGGTAACGGCGCAACTAGCATCCTTGTAAATTCATACAGGCCATGAGGTGTTACGAACGCTGTTTTACACCTATCTTCCTCTCTTATTGTGATTTGATTATACCCTTTTGCTAAATCTATTGTCGTAAAGTATTGGGCGCGTCCCAATTTATCTAAAATTGAATCAATGTTAGGTAAGGGGTATTTATCATCTATTGTTACCTCATTTAATTTTCTATAGTCTACCACTATCCTGTACTTCTTTTTTCCTGAGTTATCCATTTTCTTTGGTATCACTATTAAAGGACTGGAATATCAAGAATTACTTTTTCTAATAATTCCTCGCTCCTCCATCTCTTTAATTTGTCTACGCACTTCCTCTTCATGTTGAGGTGGATACCTGTATAATTAAGAATTTATTTGTTCTTCTGTGGTAGTTCTTATTTCGTGCTGGATTTCTGTTGTACTAGTTAACTTTTCTCCTTCTTTAAATAATAACTTTTCATAAGTTTTTAATAGTTTCGTTATTTCCTTAAATTCTTCCGCATTTATATGATCTAATTGCATTCCTTTAAATTTTTCATTTGTCACCTCTAGTGAACAAATTTCTTTAAAATTGAAGGGTTTATTTAAAAATTCTGACTCTTTTTCATTAAGAGTAATCTTACCATCTACCAGATTTATCATGGTATTTAGATGATTCAATAAATCAATGCCTATTATAAAATTATATTTCCTACCTCGCAATGGTGTTGATCTCCACCTTATGTATGCGTTATCTGGTAAGTTAAATTCAATTGGTGCTCTTGTATGCACTTTGTGGGTAATTTTTTCTTTACTAGTTACTGTGCTAATTATAATTTCATTTTCGAGGGGTAGTTTTTCGAATTCATTTAGTTCTGAATCGATTAAACTTATGCTTGCCCCCGTATCTATTAACGCTATGTACTTTTTATTTTCGATAGTTATTGTTATTCGCGGTAAGCTCTCTGAGGCTTCTTTATAAAAAAAATAGCATTATTTACTTCACAATCATCAGCTTCCCTGTTGCTTTGCCTAGGCGATTGCAAGCGATTTTGGCTGCTACTGCTACTAGGGTGTCCTGCAACTCGAGTTCTGTCTTGATTTGCTTCTACGTTGTCTACCTCCATAGGTTCTCCTTTATCTAGCTTAAATTGGTTAGAATTACCACTTTTCTTTACTTGATTTGAATAGTTATCTCTATAGTTTAGGTTCCTTTGACCTGAATTATTCTCTCCGTATCCTCTGTTATTGTAATTCTGTTTAAATTGACCCGAATTCTTTTCAGGATTTGTATTGTAATTTTGTTTATTTTGTCCTACTTTATTTTCTCTGTCTGGCAATTTATCCTTTTGTTTATTGTCATAATAAATTCTGTTATTTTTATAATATCCGTCCGTCTTCCTAAACTTTTTAAATTCAGACCTAATACATGTGTCCTCGAACCTTCTCCTTGTCATAATGTCTAAAATCTTATGCAAGTCCTGTTCTTCATATATTTTGTCTAACAAAGTTAGCAAACTGTATTAACTAGCAAACTGTCCACGTTACTAAGGTCAATTCCTACCTCGTCCTTTTGGTACACTTTTACTTCATCTGCCTTATATTTAATTTTTTGTGCTATTATAGCTAACTCGCTTACCGTATTCGCCTTCATGTCGCAAATTCGTCTATATAATTCGTGCGGTTCTGCATCAGGCTTGTATCGAAGTTTAAGCGCTTTTTTTATCTCTGCCCAGTTGTCGGGATGTGGAATATTTATAATTACGTCTTTTGCCTCTCCTTGTATTGTTCTATAGAATACTGCCCTCGTTGCTTCTTTTCGTGTTTCCTCGTCGTTTATGCATGAGAGTAAGTACTCTACTCCACTCATAAAGGAGTTTATTGTTACCTCCCCTCTTCCGGTGAATGTGGGTAAATGTTGAATGTTTTTCAGTATCCTTTGCAATCCGTTGTCATTTGTAGTTTGTCTTTGCTGAAGCTGCATGTAGGCCTGCCGAAGTTGCTCCAGTTGTTGCTCCCTCCGATTGAACTCTTCAATCAGCTCCACGTTCGGGATGTGAGTCTGTTCCTGCTGTGCCATCCTTCTTTCGTCAAACGCCTTCTGTCTTCTCTTCTTAATTTTGGTTTCTTTATTATTTTCCGTTCACTGCACCTTGTTTGGTGAATAAGCGTCTTTTTTGTTTTTAGATCGCTTTTCACTTCAAACACTTTAAAGTTGATTTAATTTATGTTATATTTTTGGTATATATCCCTTTGTGTTGGTGATTAAGCGCCTCTTTTTTTTCAGGTCGCTTTTCACTTCAAGCACTTTTCCGAATCACTGTCCAAACCATATTACTTTCTAGGTAAGGAGTACCGACTGCGCCAGTTTTATTTGTAGTCGCGGCGAACGGGTTTTTAAAAAAGATTACAAAATTAAGTTACAGCGAGGTGACGCTGATGGCGTGTAAAAACAGACTCGTTTATTTAATTTATTCAACTTAAAACGAAGCTTATTTTAGTTACAATAATTGCTTACTCACTAAATTCGGCGTATGCATTTAATAAAACTGTTTAGTAATCGATTTATTGTTCAACTCAGTAATTCTTGGAAATTGGTTGTTTGTTTTAATTTTCAATTTCTCTTTTTGCATACAATTTTACAATTGGGCCGGAAATGGTTTTATGTTCTTACTTTGTTTATTTGCTTCAAAAATTCTTCGTATTTATCAGTTGCACCGTCAGGTGTTTTTGTATAGTTATTAACATATGTAACTCCCGCGGCGATAAAATTTTTTAAAAATACTAACCATGTTAAAAACGAAGTAATGCGTCATTTTGCCAAATGAATATTATAGGTCTTTACCTCTCTTCCTGTCTTTTTCCTTGCCATCTTTCGCCTCTTCTCATTTTTTAATATTTATTCTCTTTTTATGCTCTATCTTAATATGTACTAACTATAAGTTTATATTTTAGATTGTAATATGTCATACACTGTAAATATAATAAAATAAATAAGGCTTTAGCATCCTGCCAAGAATTACGTATGTGCCAATGTATTGCTTATTTTGATTTTATTAAGCAACTTTAAGATAATAATTTTAAGCTTTTTTTTTCGTAATGATTTTTTGCCATTTAACTAGCTGCCAACCTTATTTTCCTTAATTTCCATTTTCAGCTCAATTTCGTTTGTCAAATCAGCTGAGGTCGAAATGCAGGTAAGTGTCGTCTGTCAGGCCTAAAATATTATGCAGATATATGAACTCGTTTATTTTCATAAGTGCCCCCGTCTGTCAGCCCTTTTACCTTGCCCTTTCATGTAGCCGCTTTCCACTCCGAGTTTCATCAATGTTTTCAGCAGAGTATTTGCGAGACCCGCACCAGTCACGTCAACAACAGGGACGAAACACAAAAAATCTTCACGAATATCGTGTTTTCTCATGATGGTTTGGACGTACCGAATTCCAATTGAGAATTGCTCAATTCCGATAACGTCAGTTGTTTCATCAGCAGTGACTGAAAAACACTTTGATTCATTCACACGTTTCGCTATCTCTTCCGTTATAATTTCACCGCCAGCCTCAATAATCTCATTTTGTGTTTTAAAGCATAAATATGTCGCATTAGTTCCAGCAGTTTCTAAATGTTTTTTTAAATTCATATCTCCGCTTTTTACGGCAAAACGAAGGAGAGCTCTAAAATTTCCATCGTTTTTGTCTGGCATGTCAAAAGAAAAAGCACCATCATCCCTATGTCCTCTTAGGGCAAGTGCTTGCCTACGCAAAATAAAACTGCACGGATGATTGAAATCAGCTTTTGACGATTTTCCAATTGCAAACGTTTCCTGCTCTGGTCAATCTCACTTTCGGTGTCTGTTTTCTTATTTTCATATATGAGTTTGAAGTTTTGTGCATCTACGAAAGCATCTTTATGATATTTTTTTATCTGGTGTTCTCTTAATTTATTAGGCGCTTTTTTCCAATCTCTGAAACCATGTTTCACCAGGGACTTCAAATTCTCGTTGTTTCCTTTCCCAACTTGTTTCCAGGTGATGTTGGCAACTTGTTTAGTTGAAAATATAACACAAATTCTTCAAAATGCTGCGTTTTCAGTGGCTGAATATGCCAGCCAAGTAAATTGTTGTAGACACGAAAATTGAAACTTCAGATTCTTTTTGTTGATTTTGGTTGCTGGGAACGCGAAAGACGCATCTGGGGCCCACGAATTTACTAAAAGTTCGTACATTTCCTTATCTTCCAGTTTTCTTCCGCAGAACTGCTGAACATCATTATTTCCAACTTGTGATTTCTGCATTTTCTACAAAAAGACATTAATTTCAAAACTTCGCGAAACTTAAACTTTGCTGTTTCACGTTGGCACAATAAAATTTGCACAAATTTTGGAACAACTGTTCGCAAAACTATTGTATTAAAACACTTTTTAAACATACTTTCTGCTCGATATGGTCCTCATCGTCATGCTTCGGCCGTTTCGCTGGTGGTATATCTATATCTAAATCTACTGTGTTCACGGTTTGTTCTGAATTTTCAATATTTGGCTTAAAAAATTATGTTATTTTGTTAGGTGCCATGTCGTTGTTGAACACAGAACAGGTAAACATTAACCCGTCGGCACTCGCAAGGCCCTTACGAGCACGAATACTCGCTACCGGGTACAAAATACCACAGAGTTTAATTGTCGTTATTTAAGAAAATAAGTTAGATTTTCAATGTTTGACAATATTTTAGTTTTACTTGCATTATTCTCCATATATAAAATAACATACGCAAGTTGCAATATTCTTTTATTTGAAATTAAAGCTTGTGCTAAAAAAACAACAAAATGTGAACTTTTTCAGAGCGTTCTTAGAAAAATCAACAAATATAATTTTTTTCTTACAAATTACACAAAATTGATATCAATATAAAAACTTCATACTCTAGCAAATTAATATAAAATAAATACATCTTTATGTATAATAAACAAAAATTAAGTTAATTCACATCAAACATTTGTTTAACGAAACTACTTCACTCTATTATAACAGTCGCCACAAATTGTATGTTCGCGACATATGTTTTTGAAGCACAAATCGCAGACTGTCTTTGTTTTCCGGTCCTTCCTCCATTCACATACTGCTTCGTTTTCTTCAAACCCAAAATATGAACGTAAAGGATCATCTGAATCTGAGAGCTCGTCTGACTGCCGGAAAAAGACCAAAATCATTCCTATCATGAAATCTACTGGTGATTGTAGACCAATCGCTATTTTACCTTATTTATCAAAGGTTCTAGAGCGCATCATGCACACTTAGATAAATCATTTCGTTAGTGAAAATTCAATGGTGAGCCAATATTAATCTGGTTTTCGGAAAAACAGGAGCTGTGTCACAGCGCTCCTAAAAGTCTCAGATGACATAAGGGTAAATATTGACACTAACAACGTAACCGTTTTAACCCTGCTTGATCACTCTAAGGCCTTCGACTCCGTGGAGCATGCACTTTTGTGCTTAAAACTTAAGAATTTATTTAATTTCTCACTGTCAGCACGAGGCTTAGTTAAAGCATACCTCCATGGCCGTTCACAAGCAGTGTGTGTAAAAGACTCTATATCAAGGCCCCTGAATCTAACTAAAGCTGTTCCACAAGGATCAATTCTTTGTCCATTGTTATTTGTGTTATATGTCAATGACCTCCAAAATGTGCTAAAACATTGTAATATTCATCTATACGCAGATGACGTACAGTTGTATCTTGGTTGTCCTATGGACTCTATCAAATCCTGCATTGAAAATTTAAACATTGACCTAGATTAAGTACATAAATACGTGGGCCTGTGATAATGGCCTAGTTCTGAATCCCAATAAGTCCCAATGCATTGCTATCTATAAGAAAAAATTTAACCTTGATCAGTGCAATAAAGTAAAATTAAATAACTGTGTGATCAAATTTGTGAACACTGCTAAGAATTTGGGTGTAATTTTTAATAGTACGCTGGCATGGAACAATCACATTTTTAGTGCAATCGGCAAAGTTTATGGAATGCTGCGATCACTATGGAGTATTCAGTACTTCACTCCAGTGAAGATTCGATAGCTTCTGGCCAAAACTTACCTTCTACCTACATTACTTTTGCCTTAAGGATTTATAATATTCCATTCGGCGACTTATTGAAGCTTAGATGTTTGACATTGCTACACAAAGTCATAGTCAAACAGGACCCCGATTATTTCAAAGAACGATTTCAATTCACCAAATCTTCTCGATCTCTTGCTATAAGCAATATTAAATTTACGTGCTTAGTTTCTGAACGTCAGTTTTTCGTTTTCTCAATCTTTGGAATACCCTGCCCGCGGTGATAAAATTTTTGAAAAATACTAACCATTTTAAAAACGAATTAATACGTAATTTTGCCAAATGAATATTATAGGTCTTTACCTCTCTTCCTGTCTTTTTTCTTGCCATCTTTCGCCTCTTCTCATTTTTTAATATTTATTCTCTTTTTATGCTCTATCTTAATATGTACTAACTAAAAGTTTATATTTTAGATTGTAATATATCATACACTATAAATATAATAAAATAAATAACGCTTTAGCATCCTGCCAAGAATTACGTATGTGCCAATGTATTGCTTATTTTGATTTTATTAAGCAACTTTAAGATAATAATTTTAAGCTTTTTTTTCGTAATGATTTTTTGCCATTTAACTAGCTGCCAACCTTATTTTCCTTAATTTCCATTTTCAGCTCAATTTCGTTTGTCAAATCAGCTGATGTCGAAATGCAGGTAAGTGTCGTCTGTCAGGCCTAAAATATTATGCAGATATATGAACTCGTTTATTTTCATAAGTGCCCCCGTCTGTCAGCCCTTTTACCTTGCACTTTCATGTAGTCGCTTTCCACTCCGAGTTTCATCAATGTTTTCAGCAGAGTATTTGCGAGACCCGCACCAGTCACGTCAACAACAGGGACGAAACACAAAAAATCTTCACGAATATCGTGTTTTCTCATGATGGTTTGGACGTACCGAATTCCAATTGAGAATTGCTCAATTCCGATAACGCCAGTTGTTTCATCAGCAGTGACTGAAAAACACTTTGATTCATTCACACGTTTCGCTATCTGTTCCGTTATAATTTCACCGCCAGCCTCAATAATCTCATTTTGTGTTTTAAAGCATAAATATGTCGCATTAGCTCCAGCAGTTTCTAAATGTTTTTTTAAATTCATATCTCCGCTTTTTACGGCAAAACGAAGGAGAGCTGTAAAATTTCCTTTTGTCCATTGTTATTTGTGTTATATGTCAATGACCTCTAAAACATTGTAGTATTCATCTATATGCAGATGACGTACAGTTGTATCTTGGTTGTCCTATGGACTCTATCAAATCCTGCATTGAAAATTTAAACATTGACCTAGATGAAGTAAATACGTGGGCCTGTGATAATGGCCTAGTTCTGAATCCCAATAAGTCCCAATGCATTGCTATCTATAAGAAAAAATTAAACCTTGATCAGTGCAATAAAGTAAAATTAAATAACTGTGTGATCAAATTTGTGGACACTGCTAAGAATTTGGGTGTAATTTTTAATAGAACGCTGGCATGGAACAATCACATTTTTAGTGCAATCGGCAAAGTTTATGGAATGCTGCGATCACTATGGAGTATTCAGTACTTCACTCCAGTGAAGATTCGATAGCTTCTGGCCAAAACTTACCTTCTACCTACATTACTTTTGCCTTAAGGATTTATAATATTCCATTCGGCGACTTATTGAAGCTTAGATGTTTGACATTGCTACACAAAGTCATAGTCAAACAGGACCCCGATTATTTGAAAGAACGATTTCAATTCACCAAATCTTCTCGATCTCTTGCTATAAGCAATATTAAATTTACGTGCTTAGTATCTGAACGTCAGTTTTTCATTTTCTCAATCCGTCTTTGGAATACCCTGCCCGCGGCGATAAAATTTTTGAAAAATACTAACCATTTTAAAAACGAAGTAATGCGTCATTTTGCCAAATGAATATTATAGGTCTTTACCTCTCTTCCTGTCTTTTTCCTTGCCATCTTTCGCCTCTTCTCATTTTTTAATATTTATTCTCTTTTTATGCTCTATCTTAATATGTACTAACTATAAGTTTATATTTTAGATTGTAATATATCATACACTGTAAATATAATAAAATAAATAAGGCTTTAGCATCCTGCCAAGAATTACGTATGTGCCAATGTATTGCTTATTTTGATTTTATTAAGCAACTTTAAGATAATAATTTTAAGCTTTTTTTTCGTAATGATTTTTTGCCATTTAACTAGCTGCCAAGGAGAGCTCTAAAATTCCCATCGTTTTTGTCTGGCATGTCAAAAGAAAAAGCACCATCATCTCTATGTCCTCTTAGGGCAAGTGCTTGCCTACGCAAAATAAAACTGCACGGATGATTGAAATCAGCTTTTGACGATTTTCCAATTGCAAATGTTTCCTGCTCTGGTCAATCTCACTTTCGATTTCTGTTTTCTTATTTTTATATATGAGTTTGAAGTTTTGTGCATCTACGAAAGCATCTTTATGATATTTTTTTATCTGGTGTTCTCTTAATTTATCAAGCGCTTTTTTCCAATCTCTGAAACCATGTTTCACCAGGGACTTCAAATTCTCGTTGTTTCCTTTCCCAACTTGTTTCCAGGTGATGTTGGCAACTTGTTTAGTTGAAAATATAACACAAATTCTTCAAAATGCTGCGTCTTCAGTGGCTGAATATGCCAGCCATGTAAATTGTTGTAGACACGAAAATTGAAACTTCAGATTCTTTTTGTTGATTTTGGTTGCTGGGAACGCGAAAGACGCATCTGAGGCCCACGAATTTACTAAAAGTTCGTACATTTCCTTATCTTCCAGTTTTCTTCCGCAGAACTGCTGAACATCATTATTTCCAACTTGTGATTTCTGCATTTTCTACAAAAAGACATTAATTTCAAAACTTCGCGAAACTTAAACTTTGCTGTTTCACGTTGGCACAATAAAATTTGCAGAAATTTTGGACCAACTGTTCGCAAAACTATTGTATTAAACACTTTTTAAACATACTTTCTGCTCGATATGGTCCTCATCGTCATGCTTCGGCCGTTTCTACTGTGTTCACGGTTTGTTCTGAATTTTCAATATTTGGCTTAAAAAATTATGTTATTTTGTTAGGTGCCATGTCGTTGTTGAACACAGAACAGGTAAACATTAACCCGTCGGCACTCGCTAGGCCCTTACGAGCACGAATACTCGCTACCGGGTACAAAATACCACAGAGTTTAATTGTCGTTATTTAAGAAAATAAGTTAGATTTTCAATGTTTGACAATATTTTAGTTTTACTTGCATTATTCTCCATATATAAAATAACATACGCAAGTTGCAATATTCTTTTATTTGAAATTAAAGCTTGTGCTAAAAAAAACAACAAAATGTGAACTTTTTCAGAGCGTTCTTAGAAAAATCAACAAATATAATTTTTTTCTTACAAATTACACAAAATTGATATCAATATAAAAACTTCATACTCTAGCAAATTAATATAAAATAAATACATCTTTATGTATAATAAACAAAAATTAAGTTAATTCACATCAAACATTTGTTTAACGAAACTACTTCACTCTATTATAACAATCGCCACAAATTGTATGTTCGCGACATATGTTTTTGAAGCACAAATCGCAGACTGTCTTTGTTTTCCGGTCCTTCCTCCATTCACATACTGCTTCGTTTTCTTCAAACCCAAAATATGAACGTAAAGGATCATCTGAATCTGAGAGCTCGTCTGACTGCCGGAAAAAGACCAAAATCATTCCTATCATGAAATCTACTGGTGATTGTAGACCAATCGCTATTTTACCTTATTTATCAAAGGTTCTAGAGCGCATCATGCACACTCAGATAAATCATTTCGTTAGTGAAAATTCACTGGTGAGCCAATATTAATCTGGTTTTCGGAAAAACAGGAGCTGTGTCACAGCCCTCCTAAAAGTCTCAGATGACATAAGGGTAAATATTGACACTAACAACGTAACCGTTTTAACCCTGCTTGATCACTCTAAGGCCTTCGACTCCGTGGATCATGCACTTTTGTGCTTAAAACTTAAGAATTTATTTAATTTCTCACCGTCAGCACGAGGCTTAGTTAAAGCATACCTCCATGGCCGTTCACAAGCAGTGTGTGTAAAAGACTCTATATCAAGGCCCCTGAATCTAACTAAAGCTGTTCCACAAGGATCAATTCTTTGTCCATTGTTATTTGTGTTATATGTCAATGACCTCCAAAATGTGCTAAACCATTGTAATATTCATCTATACGCAGATGACGTACAGTTGTATCTTGGTTGTCCTATGGACTCTATCAACTCCTGCATTGAAAATTTAAACATTGACCTAGATGAAGTATATAAATACGTGGGCCTGTGATAATGGCCTAGTTCTGAATCCCAATAAGTCCCAATGCATTGCTATCTATAAGAAAAAATTTATCCTTGATCAGTGCAATAAAGTAAAATTAAATAACTGTGTGATCAAATTTGTGGACACTGCTAAGAATTTGGGTGTAATTTTTAATAGAACGCTGGCATGGAACAATCACATTTTTAGTGCAATCGGCAAAGTTTATGGAATGCTGCGATCACTATGGAGTATTCAGTACTTCACTCCAGTGAAGATTCGATAGCTTCTGGCCAAAACTTACCTTCTACCTACATTACTTTTGCCTTAAGGATTTATAATATTCCATTCGGCGACTTATTGAAGCTTAGATGTTTGACATTGCTACACAAAGTCATAGTCAAACAGGACCCCGATTATTTGAAAGAACGATTTCAATTCACCAAATCTTCTCGATCTCTTGCTATAAGCAATATTAAATTTACGTGCTTAGTATCTGAACGTCAGTTTTTCGTTTTCTCAATCCGTCTTTGGAATACCCTGCCTGCGGCGATAAAATTTTTGAAAAATACTAACCATTTTAAAAACGAAGTAATGCGTCATTTTGCCAAATGAATATTATAGGTCTTTACCTCTCTTCCTGTCTTTTTCCTTGCCATCTTTCGCCTCTTCTCATTTTTTAATAATTATTCTCTTTTTATGCTCTATCTTAATATGTACTAACTATAAGTTTATATTTTAGATTGTAATATATCATACACTGTAAATATAATAAAATAAATAAGGCTTTAGCATCCTGCCAAGAATTACGTATGTGCCAATGTATTGCTTATTTTGATTTTATTAAGCAACTTTAAGATAATAATTTTAAGCTTTTTTTTCGTAATGATTTTTTGCCATTTAACTAGCTGCCAAGGAGAGCTCTAAAATTCCCATCGTTTTTGTCTGGCATGTCAAAAGAAAAAGCACCATCATCTCTATGTCCTCTTAGGGCAAGTGCTTGCCTACGCAAAATAAAACTGCACGGATGATTGAAATCAGCTTTTGACGATTTTCCAATTGCAAATGTTTCCTGCTCTGGTCAATCTCACTTTCGATTTCTGTTTTCTTATTTTTATATATGAGTTTGAAGTTTTGTGCATCTACGAAAGCATCTTTATGATATTTTTTTATCTGGTGTTCTCTTAATTTATCAAGCGCTTTTTTCCAATCTCTGAAACCATGTTTCACCAGGGACTTCAAATTCTCGTTGTTTCCTTTCCCAACTTGTTTCCAGGTGATCTTGGCAACTTGTTTAGTTGAAAATATAACACAAATTCTTCAAAATGCTGCGTCTTCAGTGGCTGAATATGCCAGCCATGTAAATTGTTGTAGACACGAAAATTGAAACTTCAGATTCTTTTTGTTGATTTTGGTTGCTGGGAACGCGAAAGACGCATCTGAGGCCCACGAATTTACTAAAAGTTCGTACATTTCCTTATCTTCCAGTTTTCTTCCGCAGAACTGCTGAACATCATTATTTCCAACTTGTGATTTCTGCTTTTTCTACAAAAAGACATTAATTTCAAAACTTCGCGAAACTTAAACTTTGCTGTTTCACGTTGGCACAATAAAATTTGCAGAAATTTTGGACCAACTGTTCGCAAAACTATTGTATTAAACACTTTTTAAACATACTTTCTGCTCGATATGGTCCTCATCGTCATGCTTCGGCCGTTTCGCTGGTGGTATATCTATATCTAAATCTACTGTGTTCACGGTTTGTTCTGAATTTTCAATATTTGGCTTAAAAAATTATGTTATTTTGTTAGGTGCCATGTCGTTGTTGAACACAGAACAGGTAAACATTAACCCGTCGGCACTCGCTAGGCCCTTACGAGCACGAATACTCGCTACCGGGTACAAAATACCACAGAGTTTAATTGTCGTTATTTAAGAAAATAAGTTAGATTTTCAATGTTTGACAATATTTTAGTTTTACTTGCATTATTCTCCATATATAAAATAACATACGCAAGTTGCAATATTCTTTTATTTGAAATTAAAGCTTGTGCTAAAAAAAACAACAAAATGTGAACTTTTTCAGAGCGTTCTTAGAAAAATCAACAAATATAATTTTTTTCTTACAAATTACACAAAATTGATATCAATATAAAAACTTCATACTCTAGCAAATTAATATAAAATAAATACATCTTTATGTATAATAAACAAAAATTAAGTTAATTCACATCAAACATTTGTTTAACGAAACTACTTCACTCTATTATAACAATCGCCACAAATTGTATGTTCGCGACATATGTTTTTGAAGCACAAATCGCAGACTGTCTTTGTTTTCCGGTCCTTCCTCCATTCACATACTGCTTCGTTTTCTTCAAACCCAAAATATGAACGTAAAGGATCATCTGAATCTGAGAGCTCGTCTGACTGCCGGAAAAAGACCAAAATCATTCCTATCATGAAATCTACTGGTGATTGTAGACCAATCGCTATTTTACCTTATTTATCAAAGGTTCTAGAGCGCATCATGCACACTCAGATAAATCATTTCGTTAGTGAAAATTCACTGGTGAGCCAATATTAATCTGGTTTTCGGAAAAACAGGAGCTGTGTCACAGCCCTCCTAAAAGTCTCAGATGACATAAGGGTAAATATTGACACTAACAACGTAACCGTTTTAACCCTGCTTGATCACTCTAAGGCCTTCGACTCCGTGGATCATGCACTTTTGTGCTTAAAACTTAAGAATTTATTTAATTTCTCACCGTCAGCACGAGGCTTAGTTAAAGCATACCTCCATGGCCGTTCACAAGCAGTGTGTGTAAAAGACTCTATATCAAGGCCCCTGAATCTAACTAAAGCTGTTCCACAAGGATCAATTCTTTGTCCATTGTTATTTGTGTTATATGTCAATGACCTCCAAAATGTGCTAAACCATTGTAATATTCATCTATACGCAGATGACGTACAGTTGTATCTTGGTTGTCCTATGGACTCTATCAACTCCTGCATTGAAAATTTAAACATTGACCTAGATGAAGTACATAAATACGTGGGCCTGTGATAATGGCCTAGTTCTGAATCCCAATAAGTCCCAATGCATTGCTATCTATAAGAAAAAATTTAACCTTGATCAGTGCAATAAAGTAAAATTAAATAACTGTGTGATCAAATTTGTGGACACTGCTAAGAATTTGGGTGTAATTTTTAATAGAACGCTGACATGGAACAATCACATTTTTAGTGCAATCGGCAAAGTTTATGGAATGCTGCGATCACTATGGAGTATTCAGTACTTCACTCCAGTGAAGATTCGATAGCTTCTGGCCAAAACTTACCTTCTACCTACATTACTTTACGGCTGTGACAACGTATGCAATAGAAAGATTAATATCCTGTACAACAACATTGCTCGATATATTTACAGCATTAGCCGTCATGAACATATTTCTGCTTTTGCCTTAAGGATTTATAATATTCCATTCGGCGACTTATTGAAGCTTAGATGTTTGACATTGCTACACAAAGTCATAGTCAAACAGGACCCCGATTATTTGAAAGAACGATTTCAATTCACCAAATCTTCTCGATCTCTTGCTATAAGCAATATTAAATTTACGTGCTTAGTATCTGAACGTCAGTTTTTCGTTTTCTCAATCCGTCTTTGGAATACCCTGCCCGCGGCGATAAAATTTTTGAAAAATACTAACCATTTTAAAAACGAATTAATGCGTCATTTTGCCAAATGAATATTATAGGTCTTTACCTCTCTTCCTGTCTTTTTCCTTGCCATCTTTCGCCTCTTCTCATTTTTTAATATTTATTCTCTTTTTATGCTCTATCTTAATATGTACTAACTATAAGTTTATATTTTAGATTGTAATATATCATACACTGTAAATATAATAAAATAAATAAGGCTTTAGCATCCTGCCAAGAATTACGTATGTGCCAATGTATTTCTTATTTTGATTTTATTAAGCAACTTTAAGATAATAATTTTAAGCTCTTTTTTCGTAATGATTTTTTGCCATTTAACTAGCTGCCAACCTTATTTTCCTTAATTTCCATTTTCAGCTCAATTTCGTTTGTCAAATCAGCTGATGTCGAAATGCAGGTAAGTGTCGTCTGTCAGGCCTAAAATATTATGCAGATATATGAACTCGTTTATTTTCATAAGTGCCCCCGTCTGTCAGCCCTTTTACCTTGCCCTTTCATGTAGTCGCTTTCCACTCCGAGTTTCATCAATGTTTTCAGCAGAGTATTTGCTAGACCCGCACCAGTCACGTCAACAACAGGGACGAAACACAAAAAATCTTCACGAATATCGTGTTTTCTCATGATGGTTTGGACGTACCGAATTCCAATTGATAATTGCTCAATTCCGATAACGTCAGTTGTTTCATCAGCAGTGACTGAAAAACACTTTGATTCATTCACACGTTTCGCTATCTCTTCCGTTATAATTTCACCGCCAGCCTCAATAATCTCATTTTGTGTTTTAAAGCATAAATATGTCGCATTAGCTCCAGCAGTTTCTAAATGTTTTTTTAAATTCATATCTCCGCTTTTTACGGCAAAACGAAGGAGAGCTCTAAAATTTCCTGCGTCTTCAGTGGCTGAATATGCCAGCCAAGTAAATTGTTGTAGACACGAAAATTGAAACTTCAGATTCTTTTTGTTGATTTTGGTTGCTGGGAACGCGAAAGACGCATCTGGGGCCCACGAATTTACTAAAAGTTCGTACATTTCCTTATCTTCCTGTTTTCTTCCGCAGAACTGCTGAACATCATTATTTCCAACTTGTGATTTCTGCATTTTCTACAAAAAGACATTAATTTCAAAACTTCGCGAAACTTAAACTTTGCTGTTTCACGTTGGCACAATAAAATTTGCACAAATTTTGGACCAACTGTTCGCAAAACTATTGTATTAAACACTTTTTAAACATACTTTCTGCTCGATATGGTCCTCATCGTCATGCTTCGGCCGTTTCGCTGGTGGTATATCTATATCTAAATCTACTGTGTTCACGGTTTGTTCTGAATTTTCAATATTTGGCTTAAAAAATTATGTTATTTTGTTAGGTGCCATGTCGTTGTTGAACACAGAACAGGTAAACATTAACCCGTCGGCACTCGCTAGGCCTTTACGAGCACGAATACTCGCTACCGGGTACAAAATACCACAGAGTTTAATTGTCGTTATTTAAGAAAATAAGTTAGATTTTCAATGTTTGACAATATTTTAGTGTTACTTGCATTATTCTCCATATATAAAATAACATACGCAAGTTGCAATATTCTTTTATTTGAAATTAAAGCTTGTGCTAAAAAAAACAACAAAATGTGAACTTTTTCAGAGTGTTCTTAGAAAAATCAACAAGTATAATTTTTTTCTTACAAATTACACAAAATTGATATCAATATAAAAACTTCATACTCTAGCAAACTAATATAAAATAAATACATCTTTATGTATAATAAACAAAAATTAAGTTAATTCACATCAAACATTTGTTTAACGAAACTACTTCACTCTATTATAACAATCGCCACAAATTGTATGTTCGCGACATATGTTTTTGAAGCACAAATCGCAGACTGTCTTTGTTTTCCGGTCCTTCCTCCATTCACATACTGCTTCGTTTTCTTCAAACCCAAAATATGAACGTAAAGGATCATCTGAATCTGAGAGCTCGTCTGACTGCCGGAAAAAGACCAAAATCATTCCTATCATGAAATCTACTGGTGATTGTAGACCAATCGCTATTTTACCTTATTTATCAAAGGTTCTAGAGCGCATCATGCACACTCAGATAAATCATTTCGTTAGTGAAAATTCACTGGTGAGCCAATATTAATCTGGTTTTCGGAAAAACAGGAGCTGTGTCACAGCCCTCCTAAAAGTCTCAGATGACATAAGGGTAAATATTGACACTAACAACGTAACCGTTTTAACCCTGCTTGATCACTCTAAGGCCTTCGACTCCGTGGATCATGCACTTTTGTGCTTAAAACTTAAGAATTTATTTAATTTCTCACCGTCAGCACGAGGCTTAGTTAAAGCATACCTCCATGGCCGTTCACAAGCAGTGTGTGTAAAAGACTCTATATCAAGGCCCCTGAATCTAACTAAAGCTGTTCCACAAGGATCAATTCTTTGTCCATTGTTATTTGTGTTATATGTCAATGACCTCCAAAATGTGCTAAAACATTGTAATATTCATCTATACGCAGATGACGTACAGTTGTATCTTGGTTGTCCTATGGACTCTATCAATTCCTGCATTGAAAATTTAAACATTGACCTAGATGAAGTACATAAATACGTGGGCCTGTGATAATGGCCTAGTTCTGAATCCCAATAAGTCCCAATGCATTGCTATCTATAAGAAAAAATTTAACCTTGATCAGTGCAATAAAGTAAAATTAAATAACTGTGTGATCAAATTTGTGGACACTGCTAAGAATTTGGGTGTAATTTTTAATAGAACGCTGACATGGAACAATCACATTTTTAGTGCAATCGGCAAAGTTTATGGAATGCTGCGATCACTATGGAGTATTCAGTACTTCACTCCAGTGAAGATTCGATAGCTTCTGGCCAAAACTTACCTTCTACCTACATTACTTTACGGCTGTGACAACGTATGCAATAGAAAGATTAATATCCTGTACAACAACATTGCTCGATATATTTACAGCATTAGCCGTCATGAACATATTTCTGCTTTTGCCTTAAGGATTTATAATATTCCATTCGGCGACTTATTGAAGCTTAGATGTTTGACATTGCTACACAAAGTCATAGTCAAACAGGACCCCGATTATTTGAAAGAACGATTTCAATTCACCAAATCTTCTCGATCTCTTGCTATAAGCAATATTAAATTTACGTGCTTAGTATCTGAACGTCAGTTTTTCATTTTCTCAATCCGTCTTTGGAATACCCTGCCCGCGGCGATAAAATTTTTGAAAAATACTAACCATTTTAAAAACGAAGTAATGCGTCATTTTGCCAAATGAATATTATAGGTCTTTACCTCTCTTCCTGTCTTTTTCCTTGCCATCTTTCGCCTCTTCTCATTTTTTAATATTTATTCTCTTTTTATGCTCTATCTTAATATGTACTAACTATAAGTTTATATTTTAGATTGTAATATATCATACACTGTAAATATAATAAAATAAATAAGGCTTTAGCATCCTGCCAAGAATTACGTATGTGCCAATGTATTGCTTATTTTGATTTTATTAAGCAACTTTAAGATAATAATTTTAAGCTTTTTTTTCGTAATGATTTTTTGCCATTTAACTAGCTGCCAACCTTATTTTCCTTAATTTCCATTTTCAGCTCAATTTCGTTTGTCAAATCAGCTGAGGTCGAAATGCAGGTAAGTGTCGTCTGTCAGGCCTAAAATATTATGCAGATATATGAACTCGTTTATTTTCATAAGTGCCCCCGTCTGTCAGCCCTTTTACCTTGCCCTTTCATGTAGCCGCTTTCCACTCCGAGTTTCATCAATGTTTTCAGCAGAGTATTTGCGAGACCCGCACCAGTCACGTCAACAAAAGGGACGAAACACAAAAAATCTTCACGAATATCGTGTTTTCTCATGATGGTTTGGACGTACCGAATTCCAATTGAGAATTGCTCAATTCCGATAACGTCAGTTGTTTCATCAGCAGTGACTGAAAAACACTTTGATTCATTCACACGTTTCGCTATCTCTTCCGTTATAATTTCACCGCCAGCCTCAATAATCTCATTTTGTGTTTTAAAGCATAAATATGTCGCATTAGCTCCAGCAGTTTCTAAATGTTTTTTTAAATTCATATCTCCGCTTTTTACGGCAAAACGAAGGAGAGCTCTAAAATTTCCATCGTTTTTGTCTGGCATGTCAAAAGAAAAAGCACCATCATCTCTATGTCCTCTTAGGGCAAGTGCTTGCCTACGCAAAATAAAACTGCACGGATGATTGAAATCAGCTTTTGACGATTTTCCAATTGCAAACGTTTCCTGCTCTGGTCAATCTCACTTTCGATGTCTGTTTTCTTATTTTTATATATGAGTTTGAAGTTTTGTGCATCTACGAAAGCATCTTTATGATATTTTTTTATCTGGTGTTCTCTAAATTTATCAAGCGCTTTTTTCCAATCTCTGAAACCATGTTTCACCAGGGACTTCAAATTCTCGTTGTTTCCAGGTGATGTTGGCAACTTGTTTAGTTGAAAATATAACACAAATTCTTCAAAATGCTGCGTCTTCAGTGGCTGAATATGCCAGCCATGTAAATTGTTGTAGACACGAAAATTGAAACTTCAGATTCTTTTTGTTGATTTTGGTTGCTGCGAACGCGAAAGACGCATCTGAGGCCCACGAATTTACTAAAAGTTCGTACATTTCCTTATCTTCCAGTTTTCTTCCGCAGAACTGCTGAACATCATTATTTCCAACTTGTGATTTCTGCATTTTCTACAAAAAGACATTAATTTCAAAACTTCGCGAAACTTAAACTTTGCTGTTTCACGTTGGCACAATAAAATCTGCAGAAATTTTGGACCAACTGTTCGCAAAACTATTGTATTAAACACTTTTTAAACATACTTTCTGCTCGATATGGTCCTCATCGTCATGCTTCGGCCGTTTCGCTGGTGGTATATCTATATCTAAATCTACTGTGTTCACGGTTTGTTCTGAATTTTCAATATTTGGCTTAAAAAATTATGTTATTTTGTTAGGTGCCATGTCGTTGTTGAACACAGAACAGGTAAACATTAACCCGTCGGCACTCGCTAGGCCCTTACGAGCACGAATACTCGCTACCGGGTACAAAATACCACAGAGTTTAATTGTCGTTATTTAAGAAAATAAGTTAGATTTTCAATGTTTGACAATATTTTAGTTTTACTTGCATTATTCTCCATATATAAAATAACATACGCAAGTTGCAATATTCTTTTATTTGAAATTAAAGCTTGTGCTAAAAAAAACAACAAAATGTGAACTTTTTCAGAGCGTTCTTAGAAAAATCAACAAATATAATTTTTTTCTTACAAATTACACAAATTTGATATCAATATAAAAACTTCATACTCTAGCAAATTAATATAAAATAAATACATCTTTATGTATAATAAACAAAAATTAAGTTAATTCACATCAAACATTTGTTTAACGAAACTACTTCACTCTGTTATAACAATCGCCACAAATTGTATGTTCGCGACATATGTTTTTGAAGCACAAATCGCAGACTGTCTTTGTTTTCCGGTCCTTCCTCCATTCACATACTGCTTCGTTTTCTTCAACCCAAAATATGTATGAACGTAAAGGATCATCTGAATCTGAGAGCTCGTCTGACTGCCGGAAAAAGACCAAAATCATTCCTATCATGAAATGTACTGGTTATTGTAGACCAATCGCTATTTTACCTTATTTATCAAAGGTTCTAGAGCGCATCATGCACACTCAGATAAATCATTTCGTTAGTGAAAATTCACTGGTGAGCCAATATTAATCTGGTTTTCGGAAAAACAGGAGCTATATCACAGAGCTCCTAAAAGTCTCAGATGACATAAGGGTAAATATTGACACTAACAACGTAACCGTTTTAACCCTGCTTGATCACTCTAAGGCCTTCGACTCCGTGGAGCATGCACGGTTGTGCTTAAAACTTTATTTAATTTCTCACCGTCAGCACGAGGCTTAGTTAAAGCATACGTCCATGGCCGTTCACAAGCAGTGTGTGTAAAAGACTCTATATCAAGGCCCCTGAATCTAACTAAAGCTGTTCCACAAGGATCAATTCTTTGTCCATTGTTATTTGTGTTATATGTCAATGACCTACAAAATGTGCTAAAACATTGTAATATTCATCTATACGCAGATGACGTACAGTTGTATCTTGGTTGTCCTATGGACTCTATCAAATCCTGCATTGAAAATTTAAACATTGACCTAGATGAAGTACATAAATACGTGGGCCTGTGATAATGGCCTAGTTCTGAATCCCAATAAGTCCCAATGCATTGCTATCTATAAGAAAAAATTTAACCTTGATCAGTGCAATAAAGTAAAATTAAATAACTGTGTGATCAAATTTGTGAACACTGCTAAGAATTTGGGTGTAATTTTTAATAGTACGCTGGCATGGAACAATCACATTTTTAGTGCAATCGGCAAAGTTTATGGAATGCTGCGATCACTATGGAGTATTCAGTACTTCACTCCAGTGAAGATTCGATAGCTTCTGGCCAAAACTTACCTTCTACCTACATTACTTTTGCCTTAAGGATTTATAATATTCCATTCGGCGACTTATTGAAGCTTAGATGTTTGACATTGCTACACAAAGTCATAGTCAAACAGGACCCCGATTATTTGAAAGAACGATTTCAATTCACCAAATCTTCTCGATCTCTTGCTATAAGCAATATTAAATTTACGTGCTTAGTATCTGAACGTCAGTTTTTCGTTTTCTCAATCCGTCTTTGGAATACCCTGCCCGCGGCGATAAAATTTTTGAAAAATACTAACCATTTTAAAAACGAATTAATGCGTCATTTTGCCAAATGAATATTATAGGTCTTTACCTCTCTTCCTGTCTTTTTCCTTGCCATCTTTCGCCTCTTCTCATTTTTTAATATTTATTCTCTTTTTATGCTCTATCTTAATATGTACTAACTATAAGTTTATATTTTAGATTGTAATATATCATACACTGTAAATATAATAAAATAAATAAGGCTTTAGCATCCTGCCAAGAATTACGTATGTGCCAAAGTATTGCTTATTTTGATTTTATTAAGCAACTTTAAGATAATAATTTTAAGCTTTTTTTCGTAATGATTTTTTGCCATTTAACTAGCTGCCAACCTTATTTTCCTTAATTTCCATTTTCAGCTCAATTTCGTTTGTCAAATCAGCTGAGGTCGAAATGCAGGTAAGTGTCGTCTGTCAGGCCTAAAATATTATGCAGATATATGAACTCGTTTATTTTCATAAGTGCCCCCGTCTGTCAGCCCTTTTACCTTGCCCTTTCATGTAGCCGCTTTCCACTCCGAGTTTCATCAATGTTTTCAGCAGAGTATTTGCGAGACCCGCACCAGTCACGTCAACAAAAGGGACGAAACACAAAAAATCTTCACGAATATCGTGTTTTCTCATGATGGTTTGGACGTACCGAATTCCAATTGAGAATTGCTCAATTCCGATAACGTCAGTTGTTTCATCAGCAGTGACTGAAAAACACTTTGATTCATTCACACGTTTCGCTATCTCTTCCGTTATAATTTCACCGCCAGCCTCAATAATCTCATTTTGTGTTTTAAAGCATAAATATGTCGCATTAGCTCCAGCAGTTTCTAAATGTTTTTTTAAATTCATATCTCCGCTTTTTACGGCAAAACGAAGGAGAGCTCTAAAATTTCCATCGTTTTTGTCTGGCATGTCAAAAGAAAAAGCACCATCATCTCTATGTCCTCTTAGGGCAAGTGCTTGCCTACGCAAAATAAAACTGCACGGATGATTGAAATCAGCTTTTGACGATTTTCCAATTGCAAACGTTTCCTGCTCTGGTCAATCTCACTTTCGATGTCTGTTTTCTTATTTTTATATATGAGTTTGAAGTTTTGTGCATCTACGAAAGCATCTTTATGATATTTTTTTATCTGGTGTTCTCTAAATTTATCAAGCGCTTTTTTCCAATCTCTGAAACCATGTTTCACCAGGGACTTCAAATTCTCGTTGTTTCCAGGTGATGTTGGCAACTTGTTTAGTTGAAAATATAACACAAATTCTTCAAAATGCTGCGTCTTCAGTGGCTGAATATGCCAGCCATGTAAATTGTTGTAGACACGAAAATTGAAACTTCAGATTCTTTTTGTTGATTTTGGTTGCTGCGAACGCGAAAGACGCATCTGAGGCCCACGAATTTACTAAAAGTTCGTACATTTCCTTATCTTCCAGTTTTCTTCCGCAGAACTGCTGAACATCATTATTTCCAACTTGTGATTTCTGCATTTTCTACAAAAAGACATTAATTTCAAAACTTCGCGAAACTTAAACTTTGCTGTTTCACGTTGGCACAATAAAATCTGCAGAAATTTTGGACCAACTGTTCGCAAAACTATTGTATTAAACACTTTTTAAACATACTTTCTGCTCGATATGGTCCTCATCGTCATGCTTCGGCCGTTTCGCTGGTGGTATATCTATATCTAAATCTACTGTGTTCACGGTTTGTTCTGAATTTTCAATATTTGGCTTAAAAAATTATGTTATTTTGTTAGGTGCCATGTCGTTGTTGAACACAGAACAGGTAAACATTAACCCGTCGGCACTCGCTAGGCCCTTACGAGCACGAATACTCGCTACCGGGTACAAAATACCACAGAGTTTAATTGTCGTTATTTAAGAAAATAAGTTAGATTTTCAATGTTTGACAATATTTTAGTTTTACTTGCATTATTCTCCATATATAAAATAACATACGCAAGTTGCAATATTCTTTTATTTGAAATTAAAGCTTGTGCTAAAAAAAACAACAAAATGTGAACTTTTTCAGAGCGTTCTTAGAAAAATCAACAAATATAATTTTTTTCTTACAAATTACACAAAATTGATATCAATATAAAAACTTCATACTCTAGCAAATTAATATAAAATAAATACATCTTTATGTATAATAAACAAAAATTAAGTTAATTCACATCAAACATTTGTTTAACGAAACTACTTCACTCTATTATAACAATCGCCACAAATTGTATGTTCGCGACATATGTTTTTGAAGCACAAATCGCAGACTGTCTTTGTTTTCCGGTCCTTCCTCCATTCACATACTGCTTCGTTTTCTTCAAACCCAAAATATGAACGTAAAGGATCATCTGAATCTGAGAGCTCGTCTGACTGCCGGCAAAAGACCAAAATCATTCCTATCATGAAATCTACTGGTGATTGTAGACCAATCGCTATTTTACCTTATTTATCAAAGGTTCTAGAGCGCATCATGCACACTCAGATAAATCATTTCGTTAGTGAAAATTCACTGGTGAGCCAATATTAATCTGGTTTTCGGAAAAACAGGAGCTGTGTCACAGCCCTCCTAAAAGTCTCAGATGACATAAGGGTAAATATTGACACTAACAACGTAACCGTTTTAACCCTGCTTGATCACTCTAAGGCCTTCGACTCCGTGGATCATGCACTTTTGTGCTTAAAACTTAAGAATTTATTTAATTTCTCACCGTCAGCACGAGGCTTAGTTAAAGCATACCTCCATGGCCGTTCACAAGCAGTGTGTGTAAAAGACTCTATATCAAGGCCCCTGAATCTAACTAAAGCTGTTCCACAAGGATCAATTCTTTGTCCATTGTTATTTGTGTTATATGTCAATGACCTCCAAAATGTGCTAAACCATTGTAATATTCATCTATACGCAGATGACGTACAGTTGTATCTTGGTTGTCCTATGGACTCTATCAATTCCTGCATTGAAAATTTAAACATTGACCTAGATGAAGTATATAAATACGTGGGCCTGTGATAATGGCCTAGTTCTGAATCCCAATAAGTCCCAATGCATTGCTATCTATAAGAAAAAATGTATCCTTGATCAGTGCAATAAAGTAAAATTAAATAACTGTGTGATCAAATTTGTGGACACTGCTAAGAATTTTGGTGTAATTTTTAATAGAACGCTGGCATGGAACAATCACATTTTTAGTGCAATCGGCAAAGTTTATGGAATGCTGCAATCACTATGGAGTATTCAGTACTTCACTCCAGTGAAGATTCGATAGCTTCTGGCCAAAACTTACCTTCTACCTACATTACTTTACGGCTGTGACAGCGTATGCAATAGAAAGATTAATATCCTGTACAACAACATTGCTCGATATATTTACAGCATTAGCCGTCATGAACATATTTCTGCTTTTGCCTTAAGGATTTATAATATTCCATTCGGCGACTTATTGAAGCTTAGATGTTTGACATTGCTACACAAAGTCATAGTCAAACAGGACCCCGATTATTTGAAAGAACGATTTCAATTCACCAAATCTTCTCGATCTCTTGCTATAAGCAATATTAAATTTACGTGCTTAGTATCTGAACGTCAGTTTTTCGTTTTCTCAATCCGTCTTTGGAATACCCTGCCCGCGGCGATAAAATTTTTGAAAAATACTAACCATTTTAAAAACGAATTAATGCGTCATTTTGCCAAATGAATATTATAGGTCTTTACCTCTCTTCCTGTCTTTTTCCTTGCCATCTTTCGCCTCTTCTCATTTTTTAATATTTATTCTCTTTTTATGCTCTATCTTAATATGTACTAACTATAAGTTTATATTTTAGATTGTAATATATCATACACTGTAAATATAATAAAATAAATAAGGCTTTAGCATCCTGCCAAGAATTACGTATGTGCCAATGTATTTCTTATTTTGATTTTATTAAGCAACTTTAAGATAATAATTTTAAGCTCTTTTTTCGTAATGATTTTTTGCAATTTAACTAGCTGCCAACCTTATTTTCCTTAATTTCCATTTTCAGCTCAATTTCGTTTGTCAAATCAGCTGATGTCGAAATGCAGGTAAGTGTCGTCTGTCAGGCCTAAAATATTATGCAGATATATGAACTCGTTTATTTTCATAAGTGCCCCCGTCTGTCAGCCCTTTTACCTTGCCCTTTCATGTAGTCGCTTTCCACTCCGAGTTTCATCAATGTTTTCAGCAGAGTATTTGCTAGACCCGCACCAGTCACGTCAACAACAGGGACGAAACACAAAAAATCTTCACGAATATCGTGTTTTCTCATGATGGTTTGGACGTACCGAATTCCAATTGATAATTGCTCAATTCCGATAACGTCAGTTGTTTCATCAGCAGTGACTGAAAAACACTTTGATTCATTCACACGTTTCGCTATCTCTTCCGTTATAATTTCACCGCCAGCCTCAATAATCTCATTTTGTGTTTTAAAGCATAAATATGTCGCATTAGCTCCAGCAGTTTCTAAATGTTTTTTTAAATTCATATCTCCGCTTTTTACGGCAAAACGAAGGAGAGCTCTAAAATTTCCTGCGTCTTCAGTGGCTGAATATGCCAGCCAAGTAAATTGTTGTAGACACGAAAATTGAAACTTCAGATTCTTTTTGTTGATTTTGGTTGCTGGGAACGCGAAAGACGCATCTGGGGCCCACGAATTTACTAAAAGTTCGTACATTTCCTTATCTTCCAGTTTTCTTCCGCAGAACTGCTGAACATCATTATTTCCAACTTGTGATTTCTGCATTTTCTACAAAAAGACATTAATTTCAAAACTTCGCGAAACTTAAACTTTGCTGTTTCACGTTGGCACAATAAAATTTGCACAAATTTTGGACCAACTGTTCGCAAAACTATTGTATTAAACACTTTTTAAACATACTTTCTGCTCGATATGGTCCTCATCGTCATGCTTCGGCCGTTTCGCTGGTGGTATATCTATATCTAAATCTACTGTGTTCACGGTTTGTTCTGAATTTTCAATATTTGGCTTAAAAAATTATGTTATTTTGTTAGGTGCCATGTCGTTGTTGAACACAGAACAGGTAAACATTAACCCGTCGGCACTCGCTAGGCCCTTACGAGCACGAATACTCGCTACCGGGTACAAAATACCACAGAGTTTAATTGTCGTTATTTAAGAAAATAAGTTAGATTTTCAATGTTTGACAATATTTTAGTGTTACTTGCATTATTCTCCATATATAAAATAACATACGCAAGTTGCAATATTCTTTTATTTGAAATTAAAGCTTGTTCTAAAAAAACAACAAAATGTGAACTTTTTCAGAGTGTTCTTAGAAAAATCAACAAGTATAATTTTTTTCTTACAAATTACACAAAATTGATATCAATATAAAAACTTCATACTCTAGCAAACTAATATAAAATAAATACATCTTTATGTATAATAAACAAAAATTAAGTTAGTTCACATCAAACATTTGTTTAACGAAACTACTTCACTCTATTATAACAATCGCCACAAATTGTATGTTCGCGACATATGTTTTTGAAGCACAAATCGCAGACTGTCTTTGTTTTCCGGTCCTTCCTCCATTCACATACTGCTTCGTTTTCTTCAAACCCAAAATATGAACGTAAAGGATCATCTGAATCTGAGAGCTCGTCTGACTGCCGGAAAAAGACCAAAATCATTCCTATCATGAAATCTACTGGTGATTGTAGACCAATCGCTATTTTACCCTATTTATCAAAGGTTCTAGAGCGCATCATGCACACTCAGATAAATCATTTCGTTAGTGAAAATTCACTGGTGAGCCAATATTAATATGGTTTTCGGAAAAACAGGAGCTGTGTCACAGCGCTCCTAAAAGTCTCAGATGACATAAGGGTAAATATTGACACTAACAACGTAACCGTTTTAACCCTGCTTGATCACTCTAAGGCCTTCGACTCCGTGGAATTTATTTAATTTCTCACCGTCAGCACGAGGCTTAGTTAAAGCATACCTCCATGGCCGTTCACAAGCAGTGTGTGTAAAAGACTCTATATCAAGGCCCTGAATCTAACTAAAGCTGTTCCACAAGGATCAATTCTTTGTCCATTGTTATATGTGTTATATGTCAATGACCTCCAAAATGTGCTAAAACATTGTAATATTCATCTATACGCAGATGACGTACAGTTGTATCTTGGTTGTCCTATGGACTCTATCAATTCCTGCATTGAAAATTTAAACATTGACCTAGATGAAGTACATAAATACGTGGGCCTGTGATAATGGCCTAGTTCTGAATCCCAATAAGTCCCAATGCATTGCTATCTATAAGAAAAAATTTAACCTTGATCAGTGCAATAAAGTAAAATTAAATAACTGTGTGATCAAATTTGTGAACACTGCTAAGAATTTGGGTGTAATTTTTAATAGTACGCTGGCATGGAACAATCACATTTTTAGTGCAATCGGCAAAGTTTATGGAATGCTGCGATCACTATGGAGTATTCAGTACTTCACTCCAGTGAAGATTCGATAGCTTCTGGCCAAAACTTACCTTCTACCTACATTACTTTTGCCTTAAGGATTTATAATATTCCATTCGGCGACTTATTGAAGCTTAGATGTTTGACATTGCTACACAAAGTCATAGTCAAACAGGACCCCGATTATTTGAAAGAACGATTTCAATTCACCAAATCTTCTCGATCTCTTGCTATAAGCAATATTAAATTTACGTGCTTAGTATCTCAACGTCAGTTTTTCGTTTTCTCAATCCGTCTTTGGAATACCCTGCCCGCGGCGATAAAATTTTTGAAAAATACTAACCATTTTAAAAACGAATTAATGCGTCATTTTGCCAAATGAATATTATAGGTCTTTACCTCTCTTCCTGTCTTTTTCCTTGCCATCTTTCGCCTCTTCTCATTTTTTAATATTTATTCTCTTTTTATGCTCTATCTTAATATGTACTAACTATAAGTTTATATTTTAGATTGTAATATATCATACACTGTAAATATAATAAAATAAATAAGGCTTTAGCATCCTGCCAAGAATTACGTATGTGCCAATGTATTGCTTATTTTGATTTTATTAAGCAACTTTAAGATAATAATTTTAAGCTCTTTTTTCGTAATGATTTTTTGCCATTTAACTAGCTGCCAACCTTATTTTCCTTAATTTCCATTTTCAGCTCAATTTCGTTTGTCAAATCAGCTGATGTCGAAATGCAGGTAAGTGTCGTCTGTCAGGCCTAAAATATTATGCAGATATATGAACTCGTTTATTTTCATAAGTGCCCCCGTCTGTCAGCCCTTTTACCTTGCCCTTTCATGTAGTCGCTTTCCACTCCGAGTTTCATCAATGTTTTCAGCAGAGTATTTGCGAGACCCGCACCAGTCACGTCAACAACAGGGACGAAACACAAAAAATCTTCACGAATATCGTGTTTTCTCATGATGGTTTGGACGTACCGAATTCCAATTGATAATTGCTCAATTCCGATAACGTCAGTTGTTTCATCAGCAGTGACTGAAAAACACTTTGATTCATTCACACGTTTCGCTATCTCTTCCGTTATAATTTCACCGCCAGCCTCAATAATCTCATTTTGTGTTTTAAAGCATAAATATGTCGCATTAGCTCCAGCAGTTTCTAAATGTTTTTTTAAATTCATATCTCCGCTTTTTACGGCAAAACGAAGGAGAGCTCTAAAATTTCCTGCGTCTTCAGTGGCTGAATATGCCAGCCAAGTAAATTGTTGTAGACACGAAAATTGAAACTTCAGATTCTTTTTGTTGATTTTGGTTGCTGGGAACGCGAAAGACGCATCTGGGGCCCACGAATTTACTAAAAGTTCGTACATTTCCTTATCTTCCAGTTTTCTTCCGCAGAACTGCTGAACATCATTATTTCCAACTTGTGATTTCTGCATTTTCTACAAAAAGACATTAATTTCAAAACTTCGCGAAACTTAAACTTTGCTGTTTCACGTTGGCACAATAAAATTTGCACAAATTTTGGACCAACTGTTCGCAAAACTATTGTAGTATTAAACACTTTTTAAACATACTTTCTGCTCGATATGGTCCTCATCGTCATGCTTCGGCCGTTTCGCTGGTGGTATATCTACATATATCTAAATCTACTGTGTTCACGGTTTGTTCTGAATTTTCAATATTTGGCTTAAAAAATTATGTTATTTTGTTAGGTGCCATGTCGTTGTTGAACACAGAACAGGTAAACATTAACCCGTCGGCACTCGCTAGGCCCTTACGAGCACGAATACTCGCTACCGGGTACAAAATACCACAGAGTTTAATTGTCGTTATTTAAGAAAATAAGTTAGATTTTCAATGTTTGACAATATTTTAGTGCATTATTCTCCATATATAAAATAACATACGCAAGTTGCAATATTCTTTTATTTGAAATTAAAGCTTGTGCTAAAAAAACAACAAAATGTGAACTTTTTCAGAGTGTTCTTAGAAAAATCAACAAGTATAATTTTTTTCTTACAAATTACACAAAATTGATATCAATATAAAAACTTTCTACTCTAGCAAACTAATATAAAATAAATACATCTTTATGTATAATAAACAAAAATTAAGTTAATTCACATCAAACATTTGTTTAACGAAACTACTTCACTCTATTATAACAATCGCCACAAATTGTATGTTCGCGACATATGTTTTTGAAGCACAAATCGCAGACTGTCTTTGTTTTCCGGTCCTTCCTCCATTCACATACTGCTTCGTTTTCTTCAAACCCAAAATATGAACGTAAAGGATCATCTGAATCTGAGAGCTCGTCTGACTGCCGGAAAAAGACCAAAATCATTCCTATCATGAAATCTACTGGTGATTGTAGACCAATCGCTATTTTACCTTATTTATCAAAGGTTCTAGAGCGCATCATGCACACTCAGATAAATCATTTCGTTAGTGAAAATTCACTGGTGAGCCAATATTAATATGGTTTTCGGAAAAACAGGAGCTGTGTCACAGCGCTCCTAAAAGTCTCAGATGACATAAGGGTAAATATTGACACTAACAACGTAACCGTTTTAACCCTGCTTGATCACTCTAAGGCCTTCGACTCCGTGGATCATGCACTTTTGTGCTTAAAACTTAAGAATTTATTTAATTTCTCACCGTCAGCACGAGGCTTAGTTAAAGCATACCTCCATGGCCGTTCACAAGCAGTGTGTGTAAAAGACTCTATATCAAGGCCCTGAATCTAACTAAAGCTGTTCCACAAGGATCAATTCTTTGTCCATTGTTATTTGTGTTATATGTCAATGACCTCCAAAATGTGCTAAAACATTGTAATATTCATCTATACGCAGATGACGTACAGTTGTATCTTGGTTGTCCTATGGACTCTATCAATTCCTGCATTGAAAATTTAAACATTGACCTAGATGAAGTACATAAATACGTGGGCCTGTGATAATGGCCTAGTTCTGAATCCCAATAAGTCCCAATGCATTGCTATCTATAAGAAAAAATTTAACCTTGATCAGTGCAATAAAGTAAAATTAAATAACTGTGTGATCAAATTTGTGGACACTGCTAAGAATTTGGGTGTAATTTTTAATAGAACGCTGGCATGGAACAATCACATTTTTAGTGCAATCGGCAAAGTTTATGGAATGCTGCGATCACTATGGAGTATTCAGTACTTCACTCCAGTGAAGATTCGATAGCTTCTGGCCAAAACTTACCTTCTACCTACATTACTTTACGGCTGTGACAGCGTATGCAATAGAAAGATTAATATCCTGTACAACAACATTGCTCGATATATTTACAGCATTAGCCGTCATGAACATATTTCTGCTTTTGCCTTAAGGATTTATAATATTCCATTCGGCGACTTATTGAAGCTTAGATGTTTGACATTGCTACACAAAGTCATAGTCAAACAGGACCCCGATTATTTCAAAGAACGATTTCAATTCACCAAATCTTCTCGATCTCTTGCTATAAGCAATATTAAATTTACGTGCTTAGTTTCTGAACGTCAGTTTTTCGTTTTCTCAATCCGTCTTTGGAATACCTTGCCCGCGGCGATACAATTTTTGAAAAATACTAACCATTTTAAAAACGAATTAATACGTAATTTTGCCAAATGAATATTATAGGTCTTTACCTCTCTTCCTGTCTTTTTCCTTGCCATCTTTCGCCTCTTCTCATTTTTTAATATTTATTCTCTTTTTATGCTCTATCTTAATATGTACTAACTATAAGTTTATATTTTAGATTGTAATATATCATACACTATAAATATAATAAAATAAATAACGCTTTAGCATCCTGCCAAGAATTACGTATGTGCCAATGTATTGCTTATTTTGATTTTATTAAGCAACTTTAAGATAATAATTTTAAGCTTTTTTTTCGTAATGATTTTTTGCCATTTAACTAGCTGCCAACCTTATTTTCCTTAATTTCCATTTTCAGCTCAATTTCGTTTGTCAAATCAGCTGATGTCGAAATGCAGGTAAGTGTCGTCTGTCAGGCCTAAAATATTATGCAGATATATGAACTCGTTTATTTTCATAAGTGCCCCCGTCTGTCAGCCGTTTTACCTTGCCCTTTCATGTAGCCGCTTTCCACTCCGAGTTTCATCAATGTTTTCAGCAGAGTATTTGCGAGACCCGCACCAGTCACGTCAACAACAGGGACGAAACACAAAAAATCTTCACGAATATCGTGTTTTCTCATGATGGTTTGGACGTACCGAATTCCAATTGAGAATTGCTCAATTCCGATAACGTCAGTTGTTTCATCAGCAGTGACTGAAAAACACTTTGATTCATTCACACGTTTCGCTATCTCTGCCGTTAAAATTTCACCGCCAGCCTCAATAATCTCATTTTGTGTTTTAAAGCATAAATATGTCGCATTAGCTCCAGCAGTTTCTAAATGTTTTTTTAAATTCATATCTCCGCTTTTTACGGCAAAACGAAGGAGAGCTCTAAAATTTCCTGCGTCTTCAGTGGCTGAATATGCCAGCCAAGTAAATTGTTGTAGACACGAAAATTGAAACTTCAGATTCTTTTTGTTGATTTTGGTTGCTGGGAACGCGAAAGACGCATCTGGGGCCCACGAATTTACTAAAAGTTCGTACATTTCCTTATCTTCCAGTTTTCTTCCGCAGAACTGCTGAACATCATTATTTCCAACTTGTGATTTCTGCATTTTCTACAAAAAGACATTAATTTCAAAACTTCGCGAAACTTAAACTTTGCTGTTTCACGTTGGCACAATAAAATTTGCACAAATTTTGGACCAACTGTTCGCAAAACTATTGTATTAAACACTTTTTAAACATACTTTCTGCTCGATATGGTCCTCATCGTCATGCTTCGGCCGTTTCGCTGGTGGTATATCTATATCTAAATCTACTGTGTTCACGGTTTGTTCTGAATTTTCAATATTTGGCTTAAAAAATTATGTTATTTTGTTAGGTGCCATGTCGTTGTTGAACACAGAACGGGTAAACATTAACCCGTCGGCACTCGCTAGGCCCTTACGAGCACGAATACTCGCTACCGGGTACAAAATACCACAGAGTTTAATTGTCGTTATTTAAGAAAATAAGTTAGATTTTCAATGTTTGACAATATTTTAGTGTTACTTGCATTATTCTCCATATATAAAATAACATACGCAAGTTGCAATATTCTTTTATTTGAAATTAAAGCTTGTGCTAAAAAAAACAACAAAATGTGAACTTTTTCAGAGTGTTCTTAGAAAAATCAACAAGTATAATTTTTTTCTTACAAATTACACAAAATTGATATCAATATAAAAACTTCATACTCTAGCAAATTAATATAAAATAAATACATCTTTATGTATAATAAACAAAAATTAAGTTTATTCACATCAAACATTTGTTTAACGAAACTACTTCACTCTATTATAACAATCGCCACAAATTGTATGTTCGCGACATATGTTTTTGAAGCACAAATCGCAGACTGTCTTTGTTTTCCGGTCCTTCCTCCATTCAGATACTGCTTCGTTTTCTTCAAACCCAAAATATGAACGTAAAGGATCATCTGAATCTGAGAGCTCGTCTGACTGCCGGAAAAAGACCAAAATCATTCCTATCATGAAATCTACTGGTGATTGTAGACCAATCGCTATTTTACCTTATTTATCAAAGGTTCTAGAGCGCATCATGCACACTCAGATAAATTATTTCGTTAGTGAAAATTCACTGGTGAGCCAATATTAATATGGTTTTCGGAAAAACAGGAGCTGTGTCACAGCGCTCCTAAAAGTCTCAGATGACATAAGGGTAAATATTGACACTAACAACGTAACCGTTTTAACCCTGCTTGATCACTCTAAGGCCTTCGACTCCGTGGATCATGCACTTTTGTGCTTAAAACTTAAGAATTTATTTAATTTCTCACCGTCAGCACGAGGCTTAGTTAAAGCATACCTCCATGGCCGTTCACAAGCAGTGTGTGTAAAAGACTCTATATCAAGGCCCTGAATCTAACTAAAGCTGTTCCACAAGGATCAATTCTTTGTCCATTGTTATTTGTGTTATATGTCAATGACCTCCAAAATGTGCTAAAATATTGTAATATTCATCTATACGCAGATGACGTACAGTTGTATCTTGGTTGTCCTATGGACTCTATCAATTCCTGCATTGAAAATTTAAACATTGACCTAGATGAAGTACATAAATACGTGGGCCTGTGATAATGGCCTAGTTCTGAATCCCAATAAGTCCCAATGCATTGCTATCTATAAGAAAAAATTTAACCTTGATCAGTGCAATAAAGTAAAATTAAATAACTGTGTGATCAAATTTGTGGACACTGCTAAGAATTTGGGTGTAATTTTTAATAGAACGCTGACATGGAACAATCACATTTTTAGTGCAATCGGCAAAGTTTATGGAATGCTGCGATCACTATGGAGTATTCAGTACTTCACTCCAGTGAAGATTCGATAGCTTCTGGCCAAAACTTACCTTCTACCTACATTACTTTACGGCTGTGACAACGTATGCAATAGAAAGATTAATATCCTGTACAACAACATTGCTCGATATATTTACAGCATTAGCCGTCATGAACATATTTCTGCTTTTGCCTTAAGGATTTATAATATTCCATTCGGCGACTTATTGAAGCTTAGATGTTTGACATTGCTACACAAAGTCATAGTCAAACAGGACCCCGATTATTTGAAAGAACGATTTCAATTCACCAAATCTTCTCGATCTCTTGCTATAAGCAATATTAAATTTACGTGCTTAGTATCTGAACGTCAGTTTTTCGTTTTCTCAATCCGTCTTTGGAATACCCTGCCCGCGGCGATAAAATTTTTGAAAAATACTAATATGAATATTATAGGTCTTTACCTCTCTTCCTGTCTTTTTCCTTGCCATCTTTCGCCTCTTCTCATTTTTTAATATTTATTCTCTTTTTATGCTCTATCTTAATATGTACTAACTATAAGTTTATATTTTAGATTGTAATATATCATACACTGTAAATATAATAAAATAAATAAGGCTTTAGCATCCTGCCAAGAATTACGTATGTGCCAATGTATTGCTTATTTTGATTTTATTAAGCATCTTTAAGATAATAATTTTAAGCTTTTTTTTCGTAATGATTTTTTGCCATTTAACTAGCTGCCAACCTTATTTTCCTTAATTTCCATTTTCAGCTCAATTTCGTTTGTCAAATCAGCTGATGTCGAAATGCAGGTAAGTGTCGTCTGTCAGGCCTAAAATATTATGCAGATATATGAACTCGTTTATTTTCATAAGTGCCCCCGTCTGTCAGCCGTTTTACCTTGCCCTTTCATGTAGCCGCTTTCCACTCCGAGTTTCATCAATGTTTTCAGCAGAGTATTTGCGAGACCCGCACCAGTCACGTCAACAACAGGGACGAAACACAAAAAATCTTCACGAATATCGTGTTTTCTCATGATGGTTTGGACGTACCGAATTCCAATTGAGAATTGCTCAATTCCGATAACGTCAGTTGTTTCATCAGCAGTGACTGAAAAACACTTTGATTCATTCACACGTTTCGCTATCTCTGCCGTTAAAATTTCACCGCCAGCCTCAATAATCTCATTTTGTGTTTTAAAGCATAAATATGTCGCATTAGCTCCAGCAGTTTCTAAATGTTTTTTTAAATTCATATCTCCGCTTTTTACGGCAAAACGAAGGAGAGCTCTAAAATTTCCTGCGTCTTCAGTGGCTGAATATGCCAGCCAAGTAAATTGTTGTAGACACGAAAATTTAAACTTCAGATTCTTTTTGTTGATTTTGGTTGCTGGGAACGCGAAAGACGCATCTGGGGCCCACGAATTTACTAAAAGTTCGTACATTTCCTTATCTTCCAGTTTTCTTCCGCAGAACTGCTGAACATCATTATTTCCAACTTGTGATTTCTGCATTTTCTACAAAAAGACATTAATTTCAAAACTTCGCGAAACTTAAACTTTGCTGTTTCACGTTGGCACAATAAAATTTGCACAAATTTTGGACCAACTGTTCGCAAAACTATTGTATTAAACACTTTTTAAACATACTTTCTGCTCGATATGGTCCTCATCGTCATGCTTCGGCCGTTTCGCTGGTGGTATATCTATATCTAAATCTACTGTGTTCACGGTTTGTTCTGAATTTTCAATATTTGGCTTAAAAAATTATGTTATTTTGTTAGGTGCCATGTCGTTGTTGAACACAGAACGGGTAAACATTAACCCGTCGGCACTCGCTAGGCCCTTACGAGCACGAATACTCGCTACCGGGTACAAAATACCACAGAGTTTAATTGTCGTTATTTAAGAAAATAAGTTAGATTTTCAATGTTTGACAATATTTTAGTGTTACTTGCATTATTCTCCATATATAAAATAACATACGCAAGTTGCAATATTCTTTTATTTGAAATTAAAGCTTGTGCTAAAAAAAACAACAAAATGTGAACTTTTTCAGAGTGTTCTTAGAAAAATCAACAAGTATAATTTTTTTCTTACAAATTACACAAAATTGATATCAATATAAAAACTTCATACTCTAGCAAATTAATATAAAATAAATACATCTTTATGTATAATAAACAAAAATTAAGTTAATTCACATCAAACATTTGTTTAACGAAACTACTTCACTCTATTATAACAATCGCCACAAATTGTATGTTCGCGACATATGTTTTTGAAGCACAAATCGCAGACTGTCTTTGTTTTCCGGTCCTTCCTCCATTCAGATACTGCTTCGTTTTCTTCAAACCCAAAATATGAACGTAAAGGATCATCTGAATCTGAGAGCTCGTCTGACTGCCGGAAAAAGACCAAAATCATTCCTATCATGAAATCTACTGGTGATTGTAGACCAATCGCTATTTTACCTTATTTATCAAAGGTTCTAGAGCGCATCATGCACACTCAGATAAATTATTTCGTTAGTGAAAATTCACTGGTGAGCCAATATTAATATGGTTTTCGGAAAAACAGGAGCTGTGTCACAGCGCTCCTAAAAGTCTCAGATGACATAAGGGTAAATATTGACACTAACAACGTAACCGTTTTAACCCTGCTTGATCACTCTAAGGCCTTCGACTCCGTGGATCATGCACTTTTGTGCTTAAAACTTAAGAATTTATTTAATTTCTCACCGTCAGCACGAGGCTTAGTTAAAGCATACCTCCATGGCCGTTCACAAGCAGTGTGTGTAAAAGACTCTATATCAAGGCCCTGAATCTAACTAAAGCTGTTCCACAAGGATCAATTCTTTGTCCATTGTTATTTGTGTTATATGTCAATGACCTCCAAAATGTGCTAAAATATTGTAATATTCATCTATACGCAGATGACGTACAGTTGTATCTTGGTTGTCCTATGGACTCTATCAATTCCTGCATTGAAAATTTAAAC
This sequence comes from Philophylla caesio, assembly GCA_963971545.1. Taxonomy (NCBI): domain Eukaryota; kingdom Metazoa; phylum Arthropoda; class Insecta; order Diptera; family Tephritidae; genus Philophylla; species Philophylla caesio. Next base: position 14,299,266 of record OZ020605.1, read on the forward strand.
ATTGACCTAGATGAAGTACATAAATACGTGGGCCTGTGATAATGGCCTAGTTCTGAATCCCAATAAGTCCCAATGCATTGCTATCTATAAGAAAAAATTTAACCTTGATCAGTGCAATAAAGTAAAATTAAATAACTGTGTGATCAAATTTGTGGACACTGCTAAGAATTTGGGTGTAATTTTTAATAGAACGCTGACATGGAACAATCACATTTTTAGTGCAATCGGCAAAGTTTATGGAATGCTGCGATCACTATGGAGTATTCAGTACTTCACTCCAGTGAAGATTCGATAGCTTCTGGCCAAAACTTACCTTCTACCTACATTACTTTACGGCTGTGACAACGTATGCAATAGAAAGATTAATATCCTGTACAACAACATTGCTCGATATATTTACAGCATTAGCCGTCATGAACATATTTCTGCTTTTGCCTTAAGGATTTATAATATTCCATTCGGCGACTTATTGAAGCTTAGATGTTTGACATTGCTACACAAAGTCATAGTCAAACAGGACCCCGATTATTTGAAAGAACGATTTCAATTCACCAAATCTTCTCGATCTCTTGCTATAAGCAATATTAAATTTACGTGCTTAGTATCTGAACGTCAGTTTTTCGTTTTCTCAATCCGTCTTTGGAATACCCTGCCCGCGGCGATAAAATTTTTGAAAAATACTAATATGAATATTATAGGTCTTTACCTCTCTTCCTGTCTTTTTCCTTGCCATCTTTCGCCTCTTCTCATTTTTTAATATTTATTCTCTTTTTATGCTCTATCTTAATATGTACTAACTATAAGTTTATATTTTAGATTGTAATATATCATACACTGTAAATATAATAAAATAAATAAGGCTTTAGCATCCTGCCAAGAATTACGTATGTGCCAATGTATTGCTTATTTTGATTTTATTAAGCATCTTTAAGATAATAATTTTAAGCTTTTTTTTCGTAATGATTTTTTGCCATTTAACTAGCTGCCAACCTTATTTTCCTTAATTTCCATTTTCAGCTCAATTTCGTTTGTCAAATCAGCTGATGTCGAAATGCAGGTAAGTGTCGTCTGTCAGGCCTAAAATATTATGCAGATATATGAACTCGTTTATTTTCATAAGTGCCCCCGTCTGTCAGCCGTTTTACCTTGCCCTTTCATGTAGCCGCTTTCCACTCCGAGTTTCATCAATGTTTTCAGCAGAGTATTTGCGAGACCCGCACCAGTCACGTCAACAACAGGGACGAAACACAAAAAATCTTCACGAATATCGTGTTTTCTCATGATGGTTTGGACGTACCGAATTCCAATTGAGAATTGCTCAATTCCGATAACGTCAGTTGTTTCATCAGCAGTGACTGAAAAACACTTTGATTCATTCACACGTTTCGCTATCTCTGCCGTTAAAATTTCACCGCCAGCCTCAATAATCTCATTTTGTGTTTTAAAGCATAAATATGTCGCATTAGCTCCAGCAGTTTCTAAATGTTTTTTTAAATTCATATCTCCGCTTTTTACGGCAAAACGAAGGAGAGCTCTAAAATTTCCTGCGTCTTCAGTGGCTGAATATGCCAGCCAAGTAAATTGTTGTAGACACGAAAATTTAAACTTCAGATTCTTTTTGTTGATTTTGGTTGCTGGGAACGCGAAAGACGCATCTGGGGCCCACGAATTTACTAAAAGTTCGTACATTTCCTTATCTTCCAGTTTTCTTCCGCAGAACTGCTGAACATCATTATTTCCAACTTGTGATTTCTGCATTTTCTACAAAAAGACATTAATTTCAAAACTTCGCGAAACTTAAACTTTGCTGTTTCACGTTGGCACAATAAAATTTGCACAAATTTTGGACCAACTGTTCGCAAAACTATTGTATTAAACACTTTTTAAACATACTTTCTGCTCGATATGGTCCTCATCGTCATGCTTCGGCCGTTTCGCTGGTGGTATATCTATATCTAAATCTACTGTGTTCACGGTTTGTTCTGAATTTTCAATATTTGGCTTAAAAAATTATGTTATTTTGTTAGGTGCCATGTCGTTGTTGAACACAGAACGGGTAAACATTAACCCGTCGGCACTCGCTAGGCCCTTACGAGCACGAATACTCGCTACCGGGTACAAAATACCACAGAGTTTAATTGGCGTTATTTAAGAAAATAAGTTAGATTTTCAATGTTTGACAATATTTTAGTGTTACTTGCATTATTCTCCATATATAAAATAACATACGCAAGTTGCAATATTCTTTTATTTGAAATTAAAGCTTGTGCTAAAAAAAACAACAAAATGTGAACTTTTTCAGAGTGTTCTTAGAAAAATCAACAAGTATAATTTTTTTCTTACAAATTACACAAAATTGATATCAATATAAAAACTTCATACTCTAGCAAATTAATATAAAATAAATACATCTTTATGTATAATAAACAAAAATTAAGTTAATTCACATCAAACATTTGTTTAACGAAACTACTTCACTCTATTATAACAATCGCCACAAATTGTATGTTCGCGACATATGTTTTTGAAGCACAAATCGCAGACTGTCTTTGTTTTCCGGTCCTTCCTCCATTCAGATACTGCTTCGTTTTCTTCAAACCCAAAATATGAACGTAAAGGATCATCTGAATCTGAGAGCTCGTCTGACTGCCGGAAAAAGACCAAAATCATTCCTATCATGAAATCTACTGGTGATTGTAGACCAATCGCTATTTTACCTTATTTATCAAAGGTTCTAGAGCGCATCATGCACACTCAGATAAATTATTTCGTTAGTGAAAATTCACTGGTGAGCCAATATTAATATGGTTTTCGGAAAAACAGGAGCTGTGTCACAGCGCTCCTAAAAGTCTCAGATGACATAAGGGTAAATATTGACACTAACAACGTAACCGTTTTAACCCTGCTTGATCACTCTAAGGCCTTCGACTCCGTGGATCATGCACTTTTGTGCTTAAAACTTAAGAATTTATTTAATTTCTCACCGTCAGCACGAGGCTTAGTTAAAGCATACCTCCATGGCCGTTCACAAGCAGTGTGTGTAAAAGACTCTATATCAAGGCCCTGAATCTAACTAAAGCTGTTCCACAAGGATCAATTCTTTGTCCATTGTTATTTGTGTTATATGTCAATGACCTCCAAAATGTGCTAAAATATTGTAATATTCATCTATACGCAGATGACGTACAGTTGTATCTTGGTTGTCCTATGGACTCTATCAATTCCTGCATTGAAAATTTAAACATTGACCTAGATGAAGTACATAAATACGTGGGCCTGTGATAATGGCCTAGTTCTGAATCCCAATAAGTCCCAATGCATTGCTATCTATAAGAAAAAATTTAACCTTGATCAGTGCAATAAAGTAAAATTAAATAACTGTGTGATCAAATTTGTGGACACTGCTAAGAATTTGGGTGTAATTTTTAATAGAACGCTGACATGGAACAATCACATTTTTAGTGCAATCGGCAAAGTTTATGGAATGCTGCGATCACTATGGAGTATTCAGTACTTCACTCCAGTGAAGATTCGATAGCTTCTGGCCAAAACTTACCTTCTACCTACATTACTTTACGGCTGTGACAACGTATGCAATAGAAAGATTAATATCCTGTACAACAACATTGCTCGATATATTTACAGCATTAGCCGTCATGAACATATTTCTGCTTTTGCCTTAAGGATTTATAATATTCCATTCGGCGACTTATTGAAGCTTAGATGTTTGACATTGCTACACAAAGTCATAGTCAAACAGGACCCCGATTATTTGAAAGAACGATTTCAATTCACCAAATCTTCTCGATCTCTTGCTATAAGCAATATTAAATTTACGTGCTTAGTATCTGAACGTCAGTTTTTCGTTTTCTCAATCCGTCTTTGGAATACCCTGCCCGCGGCGATAAAATTTTTGAAAAATACTAACCATTTTAAAAACGAAGTAATGCGTCATTTTGCCAAATGAATATTATAGGTCTTTACCTCTCTTCCTGTCTTTTTCCTTGCCATCTTTCGCCTCTTCTCATTTTTTAATATTTATTCTCTTTTTATGCTCTATCTTAATATGTACTAACTATAAGTTTATATTTTAGATTGTAATATATCATACACTGTAAATATAATAAAATAAATAAGGCTTTAGCATCCTGCCAAGAATTACGTATGTGCCAATGTATTGCTTATTTTGATTTTATTAAGCAACTTTAAGATAATAATTTTAAGCTTTTTTTTCGTAATGATTTTTTGCCATTTAACTAGCTGCCAACCTTATTTTCCTTAATTTCCATTTTCAGCTCAATTTCGTTTGTCAAATCAGCTGATGTCGAAATGCAGGTAAGTGTCGTCTGTCAGGCCTAAAATATTATGCAGATATATGAACTCGTTTATTTTCATAAGTGCCCCCGTCTGTCAGCCCTTTTACCTTGCCCTTTCATGTAGCCGCTTTCCACTCCGAGTTTCATCAATGTTTTCAGCAGAGTATTTGCGAGACCCGCACCAGTCACATCAACAACAGGGACGAAACACAAAAAATCTTCACGAATATCGTGTTTTCTCATGATGGTTTGGACGTACCGAATTCCAATTGAGAATTGCTCAATTCCGATAATGTCAGTTGTTTCATCAGTTGTTTCATTCAGTGACTGAAAAACACTTTGATTCATTCACACGTTTCGCTATCTCTGCCGTTATAATTTCACCGCCAGCCTCAATAATCTCATTTTGTGTTTTAAAGCATAAATATGTCGCATTAGCTCCAGCAGTTTCTAAATGTTTTTTTAAATTCATATCTCCGCTTTTTACGGCAAAACGAAGGAGAGCTCTAAAATTTCCATCGTTTTTGTCTGGCATGTCAAAAGAAAAAGCACCATCATCTCTATGTCCTCTTAGGGCAAGTGCTTGCCTACGCAAAATAAAACTGCACGGATGATTGAAATCAGCTTTTGACGATTTTCCAATTGCAAACGTTTCCTGCTCTGGTCAATCTCACTTTCGATGTCTCTTTTCTTATTTTCATATATGAGTTTGAAGTTTTGTGCATCTACGAAAGCATCTTTATGATATTTTTTTATCTGGTGTTCTCTAAATTTATCAAGCGCTTTTTTCCAATCTCTGAACCCATGTTTCACCAGGGACTTCAAATTCTCGTTGTTTCCTTTCCCAACTTGTTTCCTGGTGATGTTGGCAACTTGTTTAGTTGAAAATATAACACAAATTCTTCAAAATGCTGCGTCTTCAGTGGCTGAATATGCCAGCCAAGTAAATTGTTGTAGACACGAAAATTGAAACTTCAGATTCTTTTTGTTGATTTTGGTTGCTGGGAACGCGAAAGACGCATCTGGGGCCCACGAATTTACTAAAAGTTCGTACATTTCCTTATCTTCCAGTTTTCTTCCGCAGAACTGCTGAACATCATTATTTCCAACTTGTGATTTCTGCATTTTCTACAAAAAGACATTAATTTCAAAACTTCGCGAAACTTAAACTTTGCTGTTTCACGTTGGCACAATAAAATTTGCACAAATTTTGGACCAACTGTTCGCAAAACTATTGTATTAAACACTTTTTAAACATACTTTCTGCTCGATATGGTCCTCATCGTCATGCTTCGGCCGTTTCGCTGGTGGTATATCTATATCTAAATCTACTGTGTTTAGGGTTTGTTCTGAATTTTCAATATTTGTTATTTTGTTAGGTGCCATGTCGTTGTTGAACACAGAACAGGTAAAAGTTCGTACATTTCCTTATCTTCCAGTTTTCTTCCGCAGAACTGCTGAACATCATTATTTCCAACTTGTGATTTCTGCATTTTCTACAAAAAGACATTAATTTCAAAACTTCGCGAAACTTAAACTTTGCTGTTTCACGTTGGCACAATAAAATTTGCACAAATTTTGGACCAACTGTTCGCAAAACTATTGTATTAAACACTTTTTAAACATACTTTCTGCTCGATATGGTCCTCATCGTCATGCTTCGGCCGTTTCGCTGGTGGTATATCTACATATATCTAAATCTACTGTGTTCACGGTTTGTTCTGAATTTTCAATATTTGGCTTAAAAAATTATGTTGTTTTGTTAGGTGCCATGTCGTTGTTGAACACAGAACAGGTAAACATTAACCCGTCGGCACTCGCTAGGCCCTTACGAGCACGAATAATCGCTACCGGGTACAAAATACCACAGAGTTTAATTGTCGTTATTTAAGAAAATAAGTTAGATTTTCAATGTTTGACAATATTTTAGTTTTACTTGCATTATTCTCCATATATAAAATAACATACGCAAGTTGCAATATTATTTTATTTGAAATTAAAGCTTGTGCTAAAAAAAACAACAAAATGTGAACTTTTTCAGAGCGTTCTTAGAAAAATCAACAAATATAATTTTTTTCTTACAAATTACACAAAATTGATATCAATATAAAAACTTCATACTCAGGCAAATTAATATAAAATAAATACAACTTTATGTATAATACATAAACAAAAATTAGGTTAATTCACATCAAACATTTGTTTAACGAAACTACTTCACTCTATTATAACAATCGCCACAAATAGGGGTTGTATGTTCGCGACATATGTTTTTGAAGCACAAATTGCAGACTGTCTTTGTTTTCCGGTCCTTCCTCCATTCACATACTGCTTCGTTTTCTTCAAACCCAAAATATGAACGTAAAGGATCATCTGAATCTGAGAGCTCGTCTGAATTGTTAGCTTCTTGATCAGTTTTACTTTCGTGGTCACTCTGCACCTCAAAATCGTCTAATTCTGACACAGTTTCTTCTCAACTGTCTTCTTCTTGAAGCAGTTTTTCTTTTTGGCTATGTCTCAGTTGAAAATTCATCTTATTATAACTCTAGGAAAAAACACAATCGTAAACATACCGAAAAATAGTTTAACATGAACCGTCGCTACCGGGTATTTTTCACCCATACTCACTTTATACGTCCGCTGCCAACAACCGCCACGCGCGAAATGACTGCCAAGCAGGGTGACGTTATATTTATTGTCGTTTTGAAGGTTCCAAAAATCCAGTGATGCCAATAAGTTCAAGGAAAAAAATAAAACCAAATTTAGGTACACTGTGGTATTTTTTACCCAGTAGCGAGTGCCGCCGGGTTAAACAATAAACAATAAGTCACGAGACGCTGACAAAGTTTACTTTCACTTGAACACAGTATTGTATTTAACTGAAAAACTGCTATCTACGTACGAGGATGCACTAAATGTAAAAATTTGCCACACCGTTTCGAATATTCCTTGCACAAATTATACTAAATCCGTAACTTTTACATCAAGTAATATCACTATCAATTGATGTTACGTTATATAATTAAATAATGAAACAGTTTCACAATTGAAAAATGTTCCTTGTAAAAGTGTTATATAGAGAACATCACCTGAAAACGGTTCAAGTTGTTAAGTGCGAGTTTGATTTTGCATTGCAAATTCAAAGATGAAGAAGTCCTTATCCCATGAATTCCGATTATTCCATCTGATCTTCCATTACAATTCAAGTTCACCGTTCGATTGGCTTTTGCGATGCCAATCAATAAATCGCAGGCCAATCGTTGGAAGTCTGTGGGATTAATCTCGAACATTGTTTATCATATCGCACTCTACTGGTTTTAATTGCATTCAAATAAATCACAATGAAATTTGAACTATCTGTCGAGACGAAGTTCGCCGGGTCCGCTAGTTTTTTTTTTAAATAAAATTTGTATGAAAAAGCGTCCTTGAAAAGTGTAGACTCTGATTTTAAACATGTTACTGTGGTATTTTTGGCTTGGATTTTGTTTGTTATACGTGGAAACCTTCGATTTGATATTTCAGTTCTCTTTGGATAAGCAGTTTGTTAATTAATAGGAAAATACTTTTATTTCGGTCTTACAATTTTTTTGGCCAAGTTTAAATATTAATATCTGGGTCTCATACTGGATTCTAAGCTTTTGTGAAAGGCTCATGGCTACTAGAGCATTAATGGTGTGTAGGCGTCTTGCAGGTAAATCATGATAGCACTTGCCCTATAGCCTCGCTAGAAGTGATTATGAAGTTGGAACCGCTTCATTTAACCACGTGGCAAAGAGAACTCTGCTGAATTTCTCTAAGGTTAGATTTGGCAGAGATAAGGTGCTGTCACTCCAGACTGGGGAGACGCTAGTCTCTAAGCTCCCGCTGACGTGCTTCCCCCGTGATGACTGACTCAAGCATCTTCCAAGCGGAGGTAAATGTCATCAGAATGTGCGCAGAGATAAACCTGCGTAGGAACAACAGCAGTGAAAGAATTTGAATTTCAAGAGAAAGCAGAGAACTTTAAATTATAGAAAAGATGCAAACGACTCAGCATAAAGTATTCCAGTGAATTTTTAACATGGCTGAAAGGTTTAAACCACGAAATTTATCATTAGACCAACAGAGGCATTGTTTATGATGTCAGCTTACAGAAAAACAAAAAGTGGAATGTTTAGAAGCATTTAAATGATTATTGCATGTTGCAGAAAACTTGTTATAATTTAACTAGGAGCATTTTTAATATATGGATATGGAAACATACACACTTGTATATATACATAAGTATGTACATATGTAAATTTACTATCGGAAATGCAGGAACAAGTGATGAACTCTTTCATATCTAGTTATTATAAATGCTAATAAATAGTACATTTTTATTAAAAACTATTGTTAGAAAAAATATAAATTGGTCGATATGAATGAACATATAATGCAAATGCACATACAGAATAAGTACATATGTATGTTAGTACATTTGTGCGTCCAAGGCTATAGAAAAGTACAGTTAGTGGAGTCGTTTGTACTCATCAGCAAACTACTGTACCGGATCAGGGTGGTTCCCAACATGTTTGTACAAACTCTGCAGTATTGTTGGGCCGTTTGTACTTGTGTCGCTCTTGGTCCCTGATGTTTGTACTTTTGTGGGTTCAAGTCTATAGAAAAGTACAGTTTGTGGAGTCGTTGGTACTATCTTTGTTACATACATACATTCATGCGTTAAAACATATGTAAGTTATCGTCAGATTTCTGAGGTAGCTAGCAGCTAGCAGTCACAACGGTTCTCACAAGTCGTGGGAATCCGTTTATGCTGACGCAGCGTCTGGCTGAACACCTGCACCTGGCATCGAAGGTAGTGAGCAATGTTGCGAGCAGCGCAGTGGACGTTAGGGCTAAATTTAAGTTGCTGTTAGCTTTTAAGTTTCAGTTTTCTAACGGAGCTCAACTAATAAAGTATAATTTAAAAATTGGCGCCTAATGTGGGGCAAGAGAACGTTTAAGTGCAGTAAAAGAAATACTCTTAAGAGTTAATAAAACTATAAACCGCAAACGCGAACAAATTAAAATATTTTTACTGTAAACCGATTGATTGGACTATTACAGGACAGGACTCATACAACTTACAACCGGTAGAGAAAATGGATGTTGATCCCACGTCGTCACGTTTCCGACGGTCGACAAATTATGCCCAACAAAACACCGGTAATAATAACAATAACTCAGGCCAAGCACACAAAAGAACATATGGTTCTGACAGAAATTCAGGACAAAGACGACAGATAATTAATAAAATTTCACATGAAAGTTATAAAAGTAAAGAAAAAAATTCGGACTACGAAATGTTAGCCGAGTCCGAGGTAGCTGAAGCAGAAGCCTCCGATGTAGAATCCATAAATTTTTTAGAGGAAGTTCCCTGCTGCCGTTCATAAGACGAACAATAGCAGGGAGATCTTTTAAATTTTTAATAAATACTGGGGCTTCTAAGAATTACATTAAGCCTTTTAAGGGAATAGGCAACGTCGTCCCAGTTGACAAGCCTTTCCAAGTTAAATCCATACATGGATGCAATAATATTAAATACAAATGTTACATAACCTTTTTCGGAATAAGTACTCCATTTTTTATTTTGCCGGGTCTTACGACCTTTGATGGTATTATTGGCCTTGATCTGCTAACGCAGGTAAGCGCTACCATCAATCTAAAAGAAAGACTAATTCGATTCGCCACTGGGTTTGAAAAAATTCAATTTTATAAATGCGAGGACATAAAGTGCCTCAATCGGTAGAAGCCGAATTTAATAGAATGTTAAAAAATAGGGCTAAAGCTTTTGCAGATCCTGACGAAGCACTGCCATTTAACACAAACATTGTTGCTACTATTCGCGCCGAAGATAGCAACCCAGTATATTCAAAATTGTACCCATATCCAATGGGAGTGTCTGATTTCGTTAACAGCGAGATAAAAAATCTATTAAAAAACGGAATAATCCGCATATGTAGGTCCCCTTTTAATAACCCCATATGGCTTGTTGATAAAAAAGGTACCGACGAGTTGGGCAACAAGAAAAAACGCCTAGTGATTGTATAGTCCCCATAGTGGGAGAGTTTGGATGAATTGAAACCGCCGAACGGGACCCGTTGATCAAGGCTAGGCTTCAGTGGCTTGGGAGAGTTCTTGGCGATTCCGAAAGCTATCCGCACTAGGACATTTTATTATTATAGAGTCCCTAAGAATTCGGACCAAAAAGACATTCTACGTTACGCGATAGTGATAACCGGGCCGATATACTAATACAAACACCAACCTACAGGAATTCCGTTGGTGGTCCCTCAACAAAACGAGAATAAAAATATATATAGGTGGTAGTTAATATTTTGTGGCTCACAACCCGCCCATCCATGGGTTGCAATATGGCCAATAAACTTTTTGGTTTTTTTTTTTTGCAACCGCCCAAGAGCACACTACGCTACTACCGCAACCAACCTTACCAAGAGGAAATCAATTCTTACCACTACTCACTCATTTTACTAACACCTAAAAATTATCTCATGATATATTTCACGTGCAAGGGACATTGTCTTTATTGGTAATTATATTCGTTATCTCATCATAAGACTTCTTGGCATTGCTTACATTAACAATTTAAATTTAACACTTTGAGCCCCACGTGCCCACCCGTGGTCATTTTTTTTTCTGCACCGGTGGACCGCGTGCTGACGAAGGGTTGTGCTTTAGTTGACCAAAATTTGTTTACTTAGTTTTATTGATTTTTTGCAATTGGGGTGACTTTGTGATATTTATTTTTGATAAACCAAATGTATTTTTGTTGTTTGTTTCCTGTTTTTTTTTTGTGACCACCGGTGGTCACGTTGTCCCAGAATCTCAAAATACATCTTGGCTCAAGTGGCCACCAGTGGGCATACTCTAATTTTATATTTTTATTGTTATTAGAACCACAACAAAGGGATTATTGGTCCAGGAACATACTGTATAAAAATCAAATTCCTACATTTATGAGCAGAAACAGATTTGAACATTTATTGAGCATGTTTCATACTTCTGATAACGAAAGCCAAGCAAATCTGAATGATCGTCTTCGCAAAATATCTGACGTTCTAAATATGCTCCAGTCCAATTTCAAAGAGGCGTACGTTCCAGAAAATGTCGTGTGTATTGACGAAAGTAACGTTCCATTCCGTGGAAGGATACATTTCCGGCAATACATACTTAATAAGCGGCATAGATACGGCATTAAAGTTTTTAAACATTGTGTAGCAGGAGGTTACACCTGGTCATTCAAAATCTTTACAGGCAAATTGAAACAGGACGATACACCCGTTTCAGAGACAGTTGTAACTAAGTTAATGGATGGACTCTTAAATTCAGGAAGAACTCTCTTCACTGACAATTGGTATACAAGTGTTTCGTTAGCAGACAAGATATTCAAAATAAGACCCATCTCGTTGGAACTCTAGGAGCCAATCGAAAACAGAATCCTCCAGAAGTAATAGAAGCAACATTAAAAAAGGGCGAAATAATTTCCCGACAGAATGAAAATAAAACAGTAGTACTAAAGTGGAAAGACAAACGCGATGTATTAATGCTTACTACAAAACATGACGCTTACAACTTTTTTGAACAAAGGAAGAGAATGCTTCAAACCAGCTGTAGTGTTAGACTACAACAAAGGTAAAACATTTATCGACTTATCAGATCAGCGTATGCTCCCTACTGTCGACGCACAGTTAAATGGTATAAATGTTTACTGTTCCATCTAATAACTGCTACCACAACTGTAAACGCCTTACATATATTTAATACATTGAATGGAAAAAGGATGAATATAACGTGATTCACGGAATTAATTGTTTCAGGCCTTTTAAATTCAGATGCGGATATATTGCGACCATCGACATCTAGAGACACCGAAAGACACATATTAAAATAATTGGAGGGTCAAAAGAAAGTGACTAGAAAGAGATGTTTTACATGCTATAAAACAATGTCAAAGAAACAACGCGGCGTATGCGCAAAAAAATGCCGAAAGGGTGAACACTATTTGTGAGCAGTGCGAAGAAGCAATGTGTTTAGTGTGTTTTCAAAGCCGCAGATAAATCATTATCCAGATTTATTTTTTTTGGAATAGGTTTATTCATCTGTTTTTTTTATATAATAAACATATATCTTACTTTTTAAGTCCTAAAATGAATTTTTGGAATAGTTATATTGATATGGACTTGTTTTCGCTGATCAAATCTATTTTTTTTGTAATGCTATACAAGAAAAATAAAATATATCTTACTTTTTAAATGCTAAAATGAAGTTTTCTTACCTAAAGTTAATTCACTAGTTTTTAGGCTTTGGTAGACCAAATAACAAAGTCCAAGTCAAAAAGGTTTACATCCTGGGACCGAACTAATTTTATTTCAATGGTAGATGTATGTAGAACGTTTCCACCGGTGATCACAAAGTCGGTAAATGAAACACGACGTATGACCACGGGTGGTCACGATGTCCCATAAACTAATCCACCAATGCCCACGGGTGGTCACATTGCCCCAAATCGTCAAAATATAAATGTCCACCGGTGGGGCAGGCGGTGCTCAAAGTGTTAAAAAAAATTGTTTTTTTTTTTTTTCAACAAAATTTTCTCCACTTTGTATTTCAGATTAATAAAAAAAAAAACTAACTCGAAATCTTCTTAAGGGATTGTTCATCTTAAAATATGTGTAGCTTTACTTACTATCTACCAATTATTAACTAAGGTGATAAATACATGCTCTTTTCATAAGGCATTTACATATGCGATTACCACCAAGACAAAAAAAATTAGCAAAAACAAACAACCCAAAGCACGGAAAAGCCAAGCAAATAGATACATACATATATGTGGATATAGCAAAATTAATAAGCCATTCTAAGAAAACAAAAACAAAAGCTTATCTCTGGTTAGTCGGAGTTATCAAAGATCTCCAGAGCTGTATATAAGCAACGATAAGCATTCTGAATGATTCGCATCACGTAACCAGTCAGAAAAAGAATTACAGAAAATAATACGTATAACATGATTCACCTAGTGATCCGCTGCGAAACGATGAAAGGTCTTTCCCATTGTTGTTGCAGTAGAAGAGCTAGGTTTAAGAGAGCAGTAAATGTTTGGTTGTTGTTCGGCTGTTAGGCTAGCCATAAGCGCCGGTATCGATGTACATAAGTATGTATGTATATACGTTTTTTTTTTTCACTTGTTTTTTACTTGACTTTTCGTATGCTCAATTTGTGTGCACTATGGCTTTTCCGTTTTCTGAATTTACATTAAGTCTGCTCAAAACAAATTGTTCTGAAATAAATTTTGTGACCATTCGACAGATTATTTTTACTATTAGTATTATTATTATTCTTATTCATTCTTATTCAAAAAAAAAAAAAATTGTTTTCCTTTTTTTTTTGTTCCCTTTTTTTTCAAAAGGTTTTAAGTGCATAAGCCTGCGAAAATACAAGACATATGTATGTATGTACATGGCTTTAGGCCGATTCTAGAATCCTAATAACTTCAATTGGTTTTCGCGATAGGCGTCGTCATTCCGCATGTATGAAGCGCGAAAGTGTTGGGGGGACACTGAGCGCAACCGGCACCATGCGGTACAGTTGAAGCGGAGCGCATCAAGAACAGGGGAGCTTTGCGTACTAAACTTTTGGCTACCCCGTTTTTCTGCGAATTCAGCGCTAAGAAAGGTAATATATAAAGCATGAGAATAGAAATAGAGAGTGTAGATATGGTATATTTACCCGTTGTTTAAGGAAATTAGGAAACTGAACTAAACTCGGATGGCAGCCAAGGAAATCTTTTCTTTGGATATTTTCTAGAATTTGTTGCAAATAGATAACGCCGGTAAGTTACAAAGTAATGGTGCCAAAACGAGGGCAGTTATACTTACAGCGGCTAATGAAATTTGGTGTTAAATTAGCTGTTTGGAGATTTGGATAGAAGGGTTTATTAGACCCAGACGTCTTCTCAGCTCCACCGTCAAAAGAAAAGGAAATTCTTAGCTTAGCTGTAAGAAGGCGTAGGCCATCCGAAAGCAGACTTTTGATAGTAGCTGTCACATGTTTGGCTGAGAGGAAGTATCACGGTTGCATGCCGAAAGAAATCTCGCAGGCGAGAAAAGTTAGTAATTATTCTGCTTGCATGTTTGTAGAGTGTACTTTGCAATTGTGCGAAGGGATAAACAAGACTACCTGCATGAAGCTGATTATTTTTATTTCTTTTTAAAAATTTTATATATATTTTTTTTTTTTTTTTTTGGATAAAATCTCTGTTCACGTCCGCTACATGATAGACTTTCGAAAGCTCAATCAAAAGACAATCGATGATAAATACCCTATTCTCAATGTTACAGTAATACTGTCGAACTTGGGTAAGTCGTCTCGCATAATGGCATTATACTTTACCTTGCTGAGAACAACATAGTAGCAGAGTGTGATAGTCGCGTAACGGCAGTTTAGTGATTGCAGAATAACAACAACAACATCCTTCTGTAGGGAGTCAATTATTGAGACGTGCGCACAACAGTTACATTCGGGAATAAGAGCGCACTGCAGTACTCAGCCTGATTACCGAGGCCCCGTAATAGTAATCGATGAAGGCATCGTTGTAATTAATGACCGACCAGCAAGAGTAAAGGAGTCAGAGCGTACCGAAAAGATCATATCTGGCACGCACTTGATCACATTCGACAACAAGGTTTGGGTAATTGGAACCATGTTTGTGAATCGTAATGCCTTTCCAAATAGACAACCAGGCATAGCAACTTCACCTTTATTAAACATTACTGGTCATCAGAAGCATAGGCTGAACGTAGAAAATTGGCGCTACATAAATTAAGTAGAAGCAAAAGTAGCAACACAGCCGGCACTGTCTTGTGGTATAATTTTCACAATCATTACCATTTGCTATGTCATTATGAAACTGAAGCAACACTTCCAGAGAAAACGAAATCAGCGTGATCTTCAAAATGTCATCTAAAACTTAAGAAGGACCGAGGACGGCCCTCACTTACGGAGGGAGGAGTTATCGTCAGCTATCTGAGGTAGCTAGCTTAGCCAGCTAGCAGTCACAATGGTTCTCACAAGTCGTGGGAATCCGTTTATGCTGACGCAGCGTCTGGCTGAACACCTGCACCTGGCATCAAAGGTAGTGAGCAATGTTGCGAGCAGCGCAGTGGACAGCGGCAACGGCAGCGAGTACGGGACGTTAGGGCTAGATTTAAGTTGCTGTTAGCTTTTAAGTTTTAGTTTTCTAACGGAGCTCAATTAATTTGAAAATTTGTATATGTTTCAATGTGCACTTGCAACATTTCTAATAGAACAACCTAACCAGAGGATGTTAAACTAAAATTTCTGCTAGTAAAATTTCTGCTAAATCAATGTTGAAATGTTATTTGTCGTGAAGACATTCCGTCTTCAAAACGTTTCAAAATTCACCAAGAGCACTGGAAATTTGCACCTTCTCTATACATTTAAGGAAAGAGACAAAGAGGCTGAGGAACTTATACTGGCACAATGTCGCCGGCCTCAGACAGTCAAAGAGCTTTTTTGGGGGGTACAATAAAAAAAATACAGGGAGAAATTGAGAATTGTTACAGGTTTTCTGATGGGCCACTGTAAACCAAAAGGTCACCTGCACAAGATAGGGATCTGGTCGGGCGATCTCTGTCGCTTCTGTGACTCGGCAGAGGAGACTCTCCAGCATTTGCTCATGGAGTGTAGGGCTTTGGCGCGCAGAAAGGGGATGACCCTGGAACGGCCATGGCCGGAAGAGCAATACATACACTCCCTAACCCCGGCAACCATCCTGAGTTTTCTAGAGGTCCTGGGGCTGTCGGAAGTGTTGTGATGAGCTTCAAGGGCACAATAGACCAACTGGTTGCAGTGCATACCTCTCTCTTAATCTAATCTAATCAAAATTTACTTGAGCTACGCATTTAGCAGATTCGCTCATAGTTTTTAGAAGAGAGGTCATTCTCCCGCATTACACGTAATGTCTCCAAGGATTTGTTACAATTTGTAACTAGATACAGCAGCGACTCGATTAGAGCTCCTCTGGGAAAGCATAACTACAATAACAATTTGCGGGAAAAAATTTAACTCGGTTAGTGGAACTTTTAGCGCTGAAGAATTTCATATCATTTTGACTTAATGAACTTCTAATATTGACAAATTTTAAAGAAAAAAATACGAAATTAGCAGCTATTGAAAGAAACCCCAAAAAATATATGTAAAAATAAAAATAAAATTCGAACCTGGAATCAATTAATTCCTACTACTATTAGAAGCAAATTAAACGGAAGCAACTTTAAGAAAAACTCTTATACAAATATTCCACTTAATTGCGATAAACCACCTTTAAATCAAAAAAATATGATTTGTAAAATCTTAAATGTAATATCTTATCATGGCTTTGGTCTAATTTCGCATGCCTTTTAGTTAATTACTTTGTCTTAATTTAAACTCTCCGTTGAGAAAAAATAGTTAAATCATTATACATATATCTGATATTTGGCGGAAACTATCGATATTCAAATAAAAATATACTATCGATAGTTCGTATAAGTTCACTAGGTACGTTCCAGTTCTTGAAATTTTTTGAATATTTTTTATTTAATCAGTTGAAACTCCTGTAATTTTATTTTAACTTATGTTGTTGTTTTATTTTTCCTTCCATATTAATCAATTTTTCAATTTACTCTATAAAGGCCAAATGTGTTACGCAGCTGGTAAATTCTACGACAGTGAGTGTTTGGGTAATGTATGGATTCGTATCTAATTTAAAATACGAAATCGTGATATATGCACGAGGTACAGAGCACAGATAGTTTTTTTGACATATAAAAAGGTTAGAATGTTTAGTTGTGCTCGGCAATTTTTAATTATTATACAAATTTATTATACAAATAAAGATTTCTTGGCCAAAAACAACACGACAATCACGCCTCAGCCACCATATTCACCGGATTGGGTACCTCCGACAATTTTCCTCTTCCCAAAACTTAAAGGCTGAAATTTGCAACAATTTTTGTATGAAAAATGGAATCAAGTGCTTTTAGAGCTTGAAATGTTTAATTAATAATTTTTTGATAATTTTTTTAATAAATACATATTTTTCTTAAAAAGATAAAGTTACCTTACTTTTTGAACACACCTCGTTGTTTTTTTTTTATTATTTTCTGTGCATTTAGTTAAATATTTCTGGTTAGTATGCTAAGAATTGCGACCCCTCAAGAAAATATTGCCACTTTAGGGAGTTGAAAACTCTTGAAGTTTTTGCCGCTTAAAGAGTTAAGTGAATTTCTAGATACTTTGCCATGACATGTGTAATGTACTCTAATATTGTGTAATATTTTAGTAATATTTTCATATGTTGAATAAAAATAAAGTTTGAAGTTTGTAAAAAAATTTACTGATTTCTTTTTTTGGCATCATAAACAATCACAAACACCCAAAACCACCGCCACTGTTCGAAGAGGTAAGTAGAAAGTAGGGATGTAAATTTTTGTCATTTTGTTGATCCCGGGATTTTCGAGATTTGAAAAGAAATTCTGTAATCGCCCTATTATAGTAGTATTCAAAATAACATTATAACAAAGGAGACCTCTTTGTTGTAGTTCATGAATATATTTATTGGTCTTTTCAATACCAAAAAAAAAATAAGCGTAAAATTTGACCAACATACAAAGTAATTTATTCTTCAAGTACAAATATACGAGTACATATTTGGTACGGCAGCAAATGCATATACAGTAAACATATTTTTAATCACTGTATGAGATTAATACTAACAGCCGGATTCTGGATCTTGATAAATCATCGTTTATTTACACGTATTCAAAATTGAAAATTTTCCAAATTGACAAATTATAAACTTTTCAATATTTGTATATGTTTGATAATCTAATAAGAACACATAATCGAAAATTAAATATAATATAAAAATCAAGTAAAAACTAAATTCCATTGTGAGCGACTCAGAGTTATTACTTTGTTTGATCAAAATGTGATCTTAAAGAAGTTAATACCCGAATTCAATAACTTTGTATCATCTCAAGTCTCAAAATGAGCTAGAGATTATTGCTTTTCCACGCTTTCAATTTTTTTCTTTTTGACTTATACTCGCATAAATTTTGTGTGACCTACTCATCACCAGGTCACAATTTTGAGACTTTATTTTGAGACTAGAGGCTATAATGAATACCAAGTAGTCTAAAATAGTGCCTTTTGTATCTATTAGAGGCTGCGACTGCTTAATGAATTCGGGAATAAAGCTGTTGAGTTCAGTTAAGCATTTTCTTAAGTTTTATGTCATAAACCACAAAAGGGTTAAATGTCGATGGTCAGCGCATAAGGATTAACTGTTTGACAGTTCTTATTTTCCTTTTTGCTATGCACCTGTTTCTTAAGCTATTCGATCAGTCTGTTATTTTCCATGACTTGTAAACGCCGCTTGCTAGCAACCGCATCGTTCCGCTTAATACGTACCGCCCCCCGCTATCGCATTGTTTCATCGCCGTGTTAGTTTATAAACTATTGCGTTGTATAAATTCATAATTAAATAAAGTGCTCTTAAAGACAACCCGCTTGTAATTTCTTTTGAGAACTTGGACCGCAGTCCTAATAGCAAAAAAACCGCAACATTTTCTGGTCCTTCGAGCCGGATAGTCGCTCGGCTCGCATCATAAATTATACATACATATGTATTTGTTCGTGTACTACATTTGACATTCGCGTGTTTGTACATACGCATGTTTGCGATCGAGTGATTTGCAATTTTGAAAAAAACCTACTTAATAAAAGTGTAGAAAGTTAAATAACTGCAACCCCCCAGTGCAACGTTGTAAAGTGTACCTCGCATTTTAATAAGTGAATTTTGATTACCAAAATAGGCTTAAACCCCGCAAACCGAAATAGATTGAAACCCGCAATTTGCTACATAAAAAAGTATTTGCTGTGCACTTAAGAGTGTGTTCGTTTTTGCATCCATATCATAATTGTCAGTACGAAAACTTGATCCGCCGCGTCTTTGATTTGACCTTTGCAAGTGCCGTATATACAAATCCTTGACTTACAAACGACTTATCAAGGTTAATATAAAATGTCGAATTCCGTTAAAACGCGTGATTCCGCTCTCAATGCAATTAAGCGGTATATGACAAAAAGTGTCGATGATGCATTCACAATGGATGCAGAAAGTATCACGAGTTACTTTCAGCTACTGAGTGAGCAGTGGGCTCGTTTTAACGTTGCCCAAGATGCAGTAGAAAATTCGTGCGGTATTGACAATGTTGAAGTGGAAGAGAATGTGCGCATCCAAGCCGAGACTTGGTATTCTACGGCTTTGGCTAACTTTAACCGCGTACAAAAGTGCCGCGCTGAATCGCAAAATAACAACGCGAAAGCGACTGTGTCCGCGACTATACGCTTACCGAAGATGGAGTTCACCTCCCTTGTTGATAGCAATTCCGCGCTTGCAGACGGACAAAAGCTGCACTACCTACGAGGCTGCTTGAAGGGTGACGCGTTGAAAATTATCAGTGGTTTTAAAATATGCGACGCGAATTACGTAGAAGCTTGGGGACTTCTACAATCGCGATATAAAGTTATGCGCGTAATAGTGGAAGGTCACCTCCGCGCGTTAGCCGATATCAAAAGGGCTACTGTTGATACCGCTGACGCAATCAAAGGTGTAATAGATGCGTTCCAACAGCATATCCGCGAGCTCAAAGCGTTAGGTCGTCCAGTCGAATTCTGGGACGACTGGCTGGTGCATGAGACTGTAAACAAATTGGCATTCGAGACGCGTAAACAGTGGGAGCTATCGCTTATTAGTGATGAACCTCCGTCCTTCGAACAGTTAACTACATTTTTAGAGATAAGATGTCGATCGCTAGCAATGCTTTCGTCATCTGCAACACTAGTACCGACCAAGCCCAAAACCGCATCTACATGCAAATCGACAAATGTGTTCCATGCGGTACCCGAAAAGAATAACGCGTGTGCTTACTGTAAGGGGCCCCATAAGATTTATGGATGTGAGAAATTTCGCGATTTGGACTTATCCGCAAAATTGAAGTTTGTAAAGCTTGCGCGCGTGTGTTTAAATTGCTTGAGCCCGGGACACTATAAAGATCGGTGTAACAGTGCCTCCACTTGCCGCGTGTGTAAGCAACGCCATCACTCGCTATTGCATGGCGCCGTATCTTCAACAGCCGTCGCCGCAGGCCGTCAGTATGCCATCGACACGTTTCGTCCGTTGTCATCCGCCGCCACGCCGCATGCAAACGCAAACATTGCATCTCTGAACGATCCTTCTGCAAACGCTGAAGCACGCGTCGCGTCGCACGTAAACGCAAACGCCTCATCCATCTCCGCTTCCTCATCGAACGCCGCCGCTAGCGTCGCGCCGTATGTAACCGCAAACGCTTCATGCGTTTTCAACCGTTCCACGAACGCCGCCGCTACACGTACATCCTCATGTTTGAACTTTAACTACAAGCCACGGCTTCCAGTAGAAAGCGTCGTGCTGCTCTCAACTGCGTTAGTTAGAATATGCGATTGTTCCGGTCGATGGCAACCTGCGCGTTTGCTTTTCGACTCTGGATCGCAAGCATCTTTTATAACCGAGGCGTGTGTGCAACGTTTGGGTTTGCCGCGAACCTCATCTGAGGTATACATCACTGGAATTGGGTCGGCACAAGGAGGCCGCGCTAGAGGTGAGGTATCGCTTTCTCTATCTTCATATTGTTCTGATCAACGCTTCACTCTCAACGCGCTAATATTGGCAAAAATTACGAGCGATTTGCCAACGCAGACTGTAGCTGTCTCAAAGTGGCCTCATATCCGAGGGCTATTTCTCGCCGATCCGAAGTTTATGGAGCCGGGGCGTATCGACATATTGGTTGGTATGAACGTCATGGATCAGCTCGTCTGTGCGGAGTTGCGAAAGGGCCCACCTGGAACTCCTATGACACAGCGCACGGTATTTGGCTGGACGCTATTTGGAAGCGTCAATAGTACGTAGCCTTTCGCGCCACGCTTACAGTCGCTGTACTGTGATGTTGAGCTAGATCGAGCGTTAACTAAGTTGTGGGAGTTAGAGGAACCGCCGCAAAAGACGCATCTCACGTATGAAGAACGTTTCTGCGAAGACCATTTCGAGAAGACGCACCGAAGAGCGGCTGACGGACGGTTCATCGTTGAGTTGCCATTGAAGCCCGATGTGCCGCTGGGAGACTCCCGTAACCTTGCCGTTCAAAACCTGCTACGCCTCGAAAGAAGACTTGCCCGCGACGACGACCTGCGCTTGCGTTACAATGAGTTCATGGAGGAGCTCCTCGACATGAATCATATGCAGCCCGCATCAGAAACCGCAATTCAAACTTATTATATGCCTCACCATCCCGTTATGAAGGAGACGAGCATCACGACTAAGCTGAGAGTCGTATTCAACGCGTCTGCCAAGTCGTCTTCCGGAAATTCGCTAAATGATTCTTTATTCGTCGGACCTCAACTGCAGCAAGACTTGTACAGCATTTTGTTGCGTTTCAGAACGCACCGCTATGCAGTAACCGCCGATATCGCAAAAATGTATCGCCAGGTGTGCGTAACCTCAAAGCACGCTGACCTGCAACGCATCGTCTGGCGTAGCAATCCATCGTTACCTATGCAAGATTTTCGCATGGTCCGCGTGACATATGGAGTGGCAGCCGCATCTTATCTCGCCGTAAAATCACTGCAACAGACCGCAAGGTTATCAGCAAGCAGATTTGATAAAGCCGTTGACACTATCATCAAGGACTTTTATATGGATGATCTGCTTACGGGTGCATCTAGTGCTGGTGAACTGCAATTGCTACAGCAAACGGTCTCCGAAATATTGAAGGAAGGTGGATTTGAACTTCGAAAGTGGGCAACGAACTGCGCGGAGCTAAGCGCAAGTATTTCTAGTGCGTCTGAAAACATAGCGCATTATATCGTCGACGATAAGGAGGTTCACGCTCTAGGTCTTATTTGGAATACAGAAGGGGATCATTTCACATTTGTCGTTAATCTGAAGGAACCACCTACTACTTTGACAAAGAGAGCGTTTTTATCGGCCTTCTCGCTCCTGTAACTATCAAATCCAAAATGTGGTTTCAGGATATTTGGCGTTCCAAGGTAGGTTGGGATGATCTTGTTCCTGAGTCCATCGCAACGAAGTGGGTGGAGCATCGCGATCAATTGCAGAAACTCGCACTTTTGAAAGTGAATCGCTGGCTTGGCACGGAAGCAGCAGGGTCATTCACGCAGCTGCACGTTTTCGCTGACGCATCTGAGCGCGCTTATGCCGCTGCCCTATATGCGCGAACATCGAAAAGCGACGGTAGCGTTACTATAACGTTGGTTTCATCAAAAACGAAGGTAGCACCCCTTAAGTCGACAACGTTACCGCGCCTCGAACTGTGTGCCGCGCATCTCGCTGCAAAATTGGTGCGGAGCGCGCTGCACAGCTGGCCTGATCTCCGCTTCCCATTATTTGCTTGGACCGATTCTACTATCACATTGGCGTGGCTACAAGCGCAGCCCAGTAGATGGATGACCTTTATTGCCAACCGCGTCGCTGACGTTCAGGAAGTCCTACCACCTGAATGTTGGAACCATGTGCGCTCTGAGCAAAATCCCGCCGATTGCGCTTCAAGAGGTATTACTCCCGTCGAATTACTACGTCAGCAACTGTGGTGGTCTGGGCCCGAATTCCTAAAAAACGCTGAGCAGTTTTGGAAGCAACGCTCGTCGAAACAGTACGCAACAGAGTTAGGCATCCGAAGCGCCGTTCGTGCTCATGTGGCCAGCTCGAGTGATTGCTGGTCGGTCATGACGAAGTATTCGTCGTATTCGAAGTTGCGCCGCGTCATTGCCTATGTTTTACGCTTCTTATCCAACGCTACGGCCAGTCAACGCAACACGGTGAAACGCTTTGGTCCTCCGAGTTGCAACGAATTGTTTGAAGCTGAACTTAGCCTTATCAGGTATACGCAACGGTTATATTTTGTTAATGAAATTTCTCTTTGCAGCGCTAAAAGACCAATCCCGCTTCGCAGTAGTCTTTTACGTTTACAGCCATTTCTCGATGAAACCAATGTTCTGCGGGTCGGAGGAAGATTAAAGAACGCTCCGGTCACGCCTGATGTACGACATCCCATCATTCTACCAAGGAACTGTCCGCTTGCCAAATTAATCATATGCGAGATACACAAAATCATCTTGCACGCTGGGCCTCGCATTATGCAAACTGTCTTGCAACGCCGTTATTGGGTCGTCGGCGCCCGCAGCTTGATTCGCAACGTATATCACAAGTGCGTGAAATGCACTTGTGTAAACCGCCATCTTTCCACACAAGCCATGGGCGATCTACCTTCGGTTCGCACAACCTACGCCCGTTGCTTCACCCGCACTGCTGTCGACTTCGCTGGGCCATACATGTATAAGTTCACTCAAGGAAGAGGGGCTAAGGCTACCAAAGGTTATATCTGTTCGTTCGTTTGCATGTGCACGGGTGCAATGCATCTCGAATTAGTTGGTGACCTTTCTACGTCTGCGTTTCTTAACGCGTTCAAGAGGTTTGTGAATCGCAGAGGGTTTTGTAAAGTCATGGCATCTGACAATGGTACTAATTTTGTTGGCGCTGAAAGAGAGCTTCATGTCGCTTTTCAACGGTGCATGGCTGACACCAAACTTCGCGCGTTCTTTGCGGATTCGAACATTGAGTGGCGTTTTAATCCACCGTCCGCGCCTCACATGGGTGGATACTGGGAGACCGGTGTCAAACGTATAAAGTATCACCTGAAACGCGTGCTGGGTGAAACGCTATTATCCTACGAAGAGTTCAGCACGCTGCTGACCGAAGTAGAGGCTTGCGTCAATTCTCGGCCGCTATGTGAAAGTCCTTCGGCTGCTGGCGACCTTGAGGCTCTTACGCCGGGGCATTTTATCTTGGGAGAACCGCTCAAGTCAATCCCAGAACCTGAGGGTCAAGGGTTCTGTGGAAGTCTTCGACAGCGCTGGCAAGCGATTTCGGCCATGAGACAGCATTTTTGGCATCGTTGGAGAGACGAATATTTGGTAAGCCTGCAACGCCGCACCAAATGGTTTCGTTCATCGCGAAATATTGAAGAAGGCGACGTGGTCGTTGTCTTCAACGAGCCTTCCCCTCCAACGAAGTGGACGATTGCACGCGTTGTCAAATGTCACCCTGGCGCAGATGGTCGCGTAAGGGTTGTTACAATAAAAACGCCGCATGGAGAATTGGTTCGACCAATAGTAAAACTTTGCCTTCTCCCAACGAAAGATGACTTGTTCTGCGAGGAGAGCTAACTTACTTTTTTTATACTTATACTAATTGAATTTTGAGAATGTATCTAACTTTAACGTAATTTTTATATACTTATGTAAGTAATTTGGATTTTGGATATCGAAATTTTCCTGTAACATAATTTTTAAACTTTGTATTGAACATATCAATGTAGTTCAAGGGCGGCGGTATGTTGAGTTCAGTTAAGCATTTTCTTAAGTTTTATGTCATAAACCACAAAAGGGTTAAATGTCGATGGTCAGCGCATAAGGATTAACTGTTTGACAGTTCTTATTTTCCTTTTTGCTATGCACCTGTTTCTTAAGCTATTCGATCAGTCTGTTATTTTCCATGACTTGTAAACGCCGCTTGCTAGCAACCGCATCGTTCCGCTTAATACGTACCGCCCCCCGCTATCGCATTGTTTCATCGCCGTGTTAGTTTATAAACTATTGCGTTGTATAAATTCATAATTGAATAAAGTGCTCTTAAAGACAACCCGCTTGTAATTTCTTTTGAGAACTTGGACCGCAGTCCTAATAGCAAAAAAAAACCGCAACAAAAGCATTAAATGTGTTATACTCCAACCTGGACATAAATTTCTTGCATATAAAACCAGTATCGCTCCAAATTTACCCATCCCTTCAAATTTACCCTAACCTTCTGATAAATTTTATGCCATTCTATTGTTGGACACTCTCTCGTTAGTGTTTTTAACATCGATTTCATAGTAAGGATCTTCTCCACATCTGACAGGATTGTCCTCTGTTGTTTGATTTTTGAAACGAGTTAATTAAAAAATTTATTACTCAAAATAGATGTCTTAATTTTTATTTCCTCAGCATAAAATTCAAAGCGATGCCACATTTAAATAAGTCCATGTTGCGAGCACATTAAGCTTCAATAGTAACTTTGGCTAGGCGGAGCTGTTTTATCAAATAATGCTTTGTTTCGCCCTTGAAAGGGAGATACTTATGATACAAATTTTATAAATTTAAATTTCTATTAATTTAATTGTTTTCAACAAACCCGAGATTTGAATAGACTAGTCCCGGTATATTCGGGGGTTAAAAATGTCCGAGATCCCGGGTCCCGGCATCCTAGTAGGTAGGTATGAGCGGCTGTCACTGGCCATTAGTACGCTTACTCCGCCTGGATGAACCACTTAGAATTTTTGACGAATCTCATCAAGCATCTTGGGTCTTTATCACCTAATTCTCCGGGGACACCAGCCTACTTCTCGCTTGCGCTGGACAATTGCATAGAAGATTTAGAACATTTTTCCCCTCTTCAAAATTTTTGCAGCTTCTACAGCACCTGTGGAAGGGTACTCCGAAACTCGCCGCGCGGTTATCTATGAGGCAGTGCCCTGTTAGAGCGCCAATTACCTTGGATATATCATCCCATTTTAATGTATACAGACTACGCGATCGTTTACGGTCCCATCTGGACCAAGTTTGCTTTGAGAACCTACAGGTCGGTGTTTGTGTCCCGCTGTCATTAGCACGAGCACAAGAAAATTCCTTTAAAAGCAACTTGCAAAGGGCATACCAATGCTTTCTTTAAAAGGAAGAATCTGCTGATTGTTCCTTGCCTCTCAAGTTCATTCGCTAAACATTTATCCTCGATGTCCATGTGTCCAGGAACTCAAATGAGGTTAAGCATGTTCTGCTTAGCCATCTCCTGTAGAGATCGACGGCAATTCAGTGCAATCTCTGATTTTATCGTAGCTGAGCTCACAGCTTCAATTGCCGCTTGGCTATCACTTTTTTTTACAATTTAGATAGGTATGTTATATATGAAAAACCTCCTTCGCCCTTCGTTCGCCTTCGGCTATTAGAATGCTTAACAAAGAGACAATTATTTGAACGCTGGTCAACCTTAATGCTGTAAACACTTAGAAGACAGCAAGCGATAGGCAGCATCTGTCATTTCAAATACACACGTTCTTGTGTGCAGTTTTGTTAGACAACTGGAACACGACTTCATTGGCTGCAGTCGCCAAATTTAATATCTTTCTAATTTTTGCCGACGGCAATGAGCAGCTGTGGTGCTGCCGCTAATGTGTGAAATCTAAAATTCTTAATAGCTTCAACAAGTCGAACGTTCTTTTACCAACGAAAGCATAAAATAGCTCTGATATTTTATATGTAATAACAATCGAGCATTTCAAATAAATAAATCGACCTACTTACATATTTAATACAATATTTAAATGCGGCAACAACAAATGACCTATTTGATATGTCGCTGACGTCTTTAAAATGTTCAAGAAGCTGGGCTTTAAGACAACATTCGTAGACAAGGGAATAACACTGTCGTCGCTTACGTCGTGAAGTGCAGTAGTCAAATGTAAATATGTATTTCTAAATGAGACGTCGTGCGTGCGTGAACAGGTGCATGTGTACGAGAATGCTCGTGCTTTGCTTGCTTTCGTAGTAAGCCAAGTCGCCTTTGCTTACTACACGACTACATACACATGCATACATAGCTGCAGCGTTCGTCTGCTCCGAAGCATATAAAAAAAAACAGAATTGTAATGGCGGCTCTCCAGCCAATCGGAATGCGCTTGCTGAAAGAGCAGTACGTTATTCATAATTATATAAAATTTGGCGCCTGGGTATGCTGGGCGTTGGTGTGCAACAGAGAGAACTAATTGTTGCGCGGTCGACTACGAAGGCCAGTAGCGCGAGCGTTCCAATGGTGTTCGCTTAACAGTTGTAATAGGCCGCGCCCCCAACTCTATGCAATTAAGTATATGTATGTTCGGATGATTTAAAAAGTAATATTGTCCGAGAATTTAATTTTAAGAAAAAAATGCTGCGTGAATTATATCGCAAAAGTGATGTTTCACACCAACATTTTTAAAGAAAAATCATATATGTACATACTTACCTACATTCCTAACAAAAAATTATTTATTTTTTGTGTTCTCTGCTTTAAAAAGTATTAGGAGGTCACACGTCATTTTTGGGATAATTGTAGTTTTCTCAAAAGTTTTGCTTAGATAGTAGCGCAGGATTCGAAAATTTTGCGCTGGTCAAATTAATCCGTCAATTTGAGATAAAAGTTCTCAAAATAATTGGATAATATGTGAAATTTTTTGTCGGTGTTACTTTTTTGCATTACACGAAATTTGTCTCAGTCTCTTAATTCACCCACATCAGTTCAACAGAGAAAGCTCTCGCTGTAATTGTGTCTTCTTACTTTGGTATTTTAATTGGTACATATCTATGTATGCATTTACAGATTGCGAACCGTATTATGCGGAATTTACCAAGAAGGAGTAGTATAAATTACACTTATATTTTGTCTATCTAACTTCTTGCTCTCTGCTGATAAAAGTTTTGATGATAGAATATCATACGAAACTTTGTTGAAATTCTAAAATTATATTCTTGTCTCACGCAATCTAAAACTTCAATTATTGTTTTGTGTAGGTACTCTTTCAATTTGACCATTTGTGGTGCTGTGATTGGGGAAACAATAAATTTTAAATTGCCGCTTCTGTATTAAAGCTTTAAAATGTACGGTAGTAAATTATGGCTCGTTATAAATTGATATATTATTAACGTTGGGAAAACTTTGTGCTATTTGAATGTGATGAGTTTTAAATTGTGCACATAAAATATGTAGATACCTACATACATACATATGTATGTATACATATATGTAGATATGTATGTTCATGTGAACAAGTTCTCCTTGCTCTTATGATATTGATTTCTGTAGATGTCTGTCGTATTTATATTTATGATACAATTCACGATTTCTAATGTAATGTTTGAACTTTTAAGGCATTTCAGGCCAATAGTACATTGTAGATATGTGTTTCATATTTTCTTCATAACCCCTGCTCTGCTATGCTCTTGTTCAATTAATATTCCTTAGTCTACCCTATTTAGAATATCCATTTGAAAAATATTCGTATGCAAAAATTTATTTGTAAATTTTTCCTTTAAGGGGTTATACACACTTATTCTCTCAAAAAATCGGTTTTTTGAAGAAATTTATTTTTGCAAAGAAGGGGTTTTAATCACTGCGTATACGTTTATATATGTATGTCTGAAGATGTTTAATTTAATTTTTGAGTTAAAATTGTACCCATTTGTTGGCACTACAGCTGTTGCGCTGATACACTTTTTTTCTAACACGCTTTGCGTGAGCATGATAAGTAGGCAATGGATCATCTACAATAAAAAAAACCAACAGTTTTCTTTAGTTTATATCATAACGCTGTACTTGAACGAATGATTTAGCGAAATAAACATTTTTACAGAAATGGTTTTACACAAGGTCTAAAAATTCAGTTTTTTCATTCCAAAAAAAAAAAATTTTCTTTCAAATAAAAATGCCTTCGTTCATGTATAAGATATTACAGTTTTTAAGTAGCCTGCAAAAAATTAGATCAATAGTTCTTGAGAAACCTTGCTCACTCACCGCAACGGGTCTTTTTGAAAAACATCATTTTGAGATAATCGCGTTTAAAGTTTTGCACGTACTTGGAGGCATTCAGGAGGAGCGCAACTTTGGCTCTAGTGCTCAGATCTTTATGAAATTTGGAGGAAATAAAAAAAAATTTTCGATTATTTCGACCAACACAAGTGTATATAACCCCTTAATAAAGTCTTAATCTCATACAGATCTTCCCCCTGTTGGAGGGAAATATGCATTATAAAGTTCTGTAATTAAGTTTACGATAAACTATTTTGTTTTTCCTTTCAGTTAGGGGAACGTAGGGTATTGTGGATACAGCGGCTATTGAGGACCACTTATTTTACCCTAGAATACTATCCATTCGTAAATTTAACTTAATTTAAATTTGCATCTGGCCACACAGGAAGCTTCCCATCTTATTAAAATCTCATATGTATATTTAGCTTCATATTTCGCGGTGACGAGTTGTTTCGTGAGTCTGCTTTGTTTAGTGGTAGACTTCAATTCGATTTAACGGTAATTTCGTTAATTTTACAAGTGTTAAGTTGAATCGTAGTGAAATTTTCAAAATATACTCGACCCATAAATTTGGATGAACATACAGTGCTGTTCGAATCCTTAGCAACCAAGTTCATACTGACATAGTTATGTTCATCTATTTATTTATAAGAATTTTCATTTAATACTCAGTTCATTCTCTAACATAAACTATATAAATCCAATTTAAAAACTTTGTAGAAAACTAAAAAAAATACCACACATTTTGACATACATAGATATCCAACTTTTTTTTCAGAAGCGTTACATTTTGTAACATGTAGTTTTAAAGTCCATTAAATTTTAGTCTAACAATGTGAAAGTTTCAAGTACCTAGGGATTACCCTTGATTTTTTAGAATTTTTTTTGGTCGTAATTGCTTCCATATAACGTATAAGCACATTTGTTTTTATATGGAAGAAAGTCACAACACTCTTGAGAAAAAATTCTAATAAACCACCACAGATGCTCAATAATGGGTTTTTATGATATGCTAAATATTGTTAGCATTAATTTTTGCATTATTTATAATCACAATAAGTAAAGGAAAGGTGTTTAAACAAATCATCGTCGATATTTTGGATTTGAAAATGGCGGATCATCAAGTGGTGCCCATTGTCCGTCTCAGAAACGCAAATTGACTATGCGTAATTGCAGTCAATGCAATTGAGATTTTTGCATCGAACATCCAAGAAGATCTTGATTTTTAGATCGTTCTTTTCTTGTATATCTGTTTTTTTTTGGTTTCAAACCACTTTATGTACCTATATCGAAGTAGGAGTTATGTTTTTGTTATGAAAAAAAAAGTCGTAAAATTTACGAAATATTACTGTTTAAGTATCATCAATTGATGGTTAGTATTCTAGAGTTAAAAAAAAGCGAGCAATTCAAGCAAAATGAAGCTTTGGATATTTGCAACTCCGATGCTTCTCCAAAATGTTCATCAATAACTTTGAATCTTAGCTGTTTTTCCTGTTACAACTTCGGCGAATGAAAAAACGATTTAATTTTTGCGCGGATCAACTATGCAAGAAGATCGTCTCAATGGGCTACCTTTTTTCAATATTCATCGCAGTCTGAATGTTAATGATGACTCTGTGTCTTCGCAAAATTGTACTATTGTAAGCAGAATGAATTTTATCCATAACTAAATACAATATGTTGAAAGATATTTTTGGTTGTTACGAATAATTTTACATAAACCAAACCACCCTCCCCCGTAAAAAGAAATCCTGCGACTGGTCATGAACAGAATATATTTGTCTTTTGGTTTAATACCTCTCCTAACGCGTCATTTCAGGCTACCGTTGCTAGCGTAAATTTTTTGAAACATCTGGTTTCATAGCTACATAGCCTCTACTCGGTAAAAAATCAGCTG
The DNA here is from genome assembly GCA_963971545.1 of Philophylla caesio. NCBI lineage: Eukaryota > Metazoa > Arthropoda > Insecta > Diptera > Tephritidae > Philophylla > Philophylla caesio. The sequence goes on from OZ020605.1 coordinate 14,330,296, forward strand.
TGCCCGGTAAATGTCTGGACATTTTAGCTATCGCTGCATAATCCTTGATGAACTTCCTGCAATGACCAGTCATTCCTAGAAAACTATGAAGGTGACGTACTGTTTTAGGCAATAGAAAACTCGAGATTGCTTGAATTTCATGAGAATCGGTTCTAATGTTTCTGTTTTTCCACATCTCCGTACTTTATCTGAAATTGATGGAATCGTGATTCAAGTGCGACTGTAGAAAACACATTTTGATTCTCACATTTATTACATACTTTTTTCGTTATCACCCAAATTAGTGAGTTGTTGGGGCTTTCACCTTTGTATTACACTATCTGGCGAAAAAACTTCATTTTCTTTATTTACATGACTAAGTGGATTCTTCGCATGAGCAACTTCATTAATTTGTTTTCCACTTATTCGGTTTACCGTTATATCTGTGGTCACAAGCGATAATCGCCTAAGTCCTGTGTTAAAGCATTGGACTTAGGCAGTTATCGCTTGTGACCACACATATACTAGTAAGCAGTCAAATTGTCACTTTGTCATTTGCTTATACAAGTGATTAAATTGAGCTGAAATTCGAAATTTAATACTTTATAAAAAAATTAAAATTAATTAAAAGAAGAAATGGAAACTAACAACAATATTAATAAATTCAACTAATGTTATGTTTGAATAAAATATATATTTTAATATTAAGTTAGGCTTAAGTTAGAAAGGGTGTTTTTTTAGACGTGTGGTTTTTAATTGATTTCTACTCAGTTTGGTTTGCCATTTCAAGACGCCTTGGAAGATTATATTTGGCGCGTTATTGCTGACATACGGTCCCAATTGCTGCAAAAAGTGGTTGAAAATTGGTCCTCTCGGTTGTTATTTATTAGAGCCAGCCGCCCCGGGCACTTGTTCGAAATCATTTTTAAAACATAATGGCAAACCCTTATCTTTAAAATAAAGCTAAATTCTTAGCCATAGCATTAAATTATATGCCTTTTATTTCTTCTTAAAAACCTCTTGTCTAAAAAAACACCCTTTATTTTTCAACTTTACGTAAAGCTTAAAAAAAATTGTGTGCAAAAAATTATGTAGCTCTTTTTTGTGGTTTTTGAATAATTCACAATTTTCTCAGACAACTACTCCTTGCGATTTGCTGATTTATTTGAAGTATGGAAGGAGGTGGCAAACATATGCTTTAGACAAGCATTCTTACGGTTTTGATTTTTGTTAGAAAACATTATTGCAATTCACGTTTCCAATTAATACACTGTCTATTTTAAAGAAAAAATATAATTATAGGTATGTAAATATATCAATGACCGACAGAAGAGTCATCGGCGTTTAGATCTATTTATGAAATAAAATGCAAACTAACTTAAAAAAAAAACAATAAAAAGAAACCGGAATTGTCATATTCTCGGCTAAGAACATCGTAAGTAGGCCGTAAATCTCTTAAGTTTAACGAAAAATCTGTGAGAACCAAAAGAAGAGAAGTTGTGAAATTATCGAAACAGCAAGACGCTGTTCTATGGCTGCCCGTAAAAAGTTCAAATACATAAATTTGGCTGTAACTTTAAAAATGGACTTTAATGAATTAAAATGAGATATTAAAGATTAGAAAATTAGTAGAAAATATAACCTATAAGAAATGCCCGATTCGCATGTCCGCCGAAGAGGGGTAGGGTTTCCCGTTGAAAAATAACTATATAACAGAAATCAGAAATGCATTTTTAAATTTCAAACAAATTTTGTAAAATTTTCTTCAGTTTTAGAGTATATTTTTCGTATAACGCAAACATTTTATGTATTAGTAGAAAATCCCCAAGAGAGTCGGCATACGAAATTATTACAAGTCAACGAAAATTGTATAAAAATGTATGCGTTATACGAAAAAATTGTTAAACTCATTGCGATGTCTGAGCCGACAGACACGTGTACTTCCTTCCTTCCTTCCAAAATTGATTGGGCTACGTACTCGCAATTTGTTTAAAAGCTCTAAATACAATGCTCAAAATTTTAGGAAAACTCAACAAATTTTTTTTAAATTTTATGCAAGATTTTTAACGTTACTTTCATTAAATTATGAAATCATAATAAACTAAAAAAAATATATATAAAAAAATTAAAAAAAAAACTCATGAGAAATATTTCATTTGTTTGAGTAAGGGCCTTTAAGATTGATTTTTAAACGTCGACTGGCGCTTCAAAGGATTTTTCCTCCAAAGTATATTTATTTAAATATTTATCTTTTTGTCGATAGTGACATCGACTGGCGCCTCAGGATATATAAATCCCATGTGATTATATTAAGTATAACATTTATTTGCTCTTTCGAAATATTTTTATTTATAAGTTTTCTGTTTCTTGGCGGAAATTTCGTAGTCTGGCGTACTGGGAACTTCTTGTCCCGATAAAGTGTTATCATTTCCTTCTTCCAATTATTGTTTTTATGTAATTTGCCGGTAAATTCATGGGCTGGCGTCGCAGGTTCTTTTTGTCCCGAGTAAATATAACTTTTTCCTCCATTTATATTTTTTTCACTTTCTATTTGGTTTTCATTTTCATTTGCCTATTCAGATTTAATTCCCAAGCTAAATATCTCCGAATCTCAGTCAGGGCAAGCAAAATCTAAAATCATAGCAAACGTTTTTTCTAATCGCGGTAACCCCTTGGCAGGTAATGGCAGGGTATTTCTGCCATGAAAAAGCTTCTCATTAAATTCATCTGCCGTTCGGAGTCGGCACAAAATTGTAGGTCCCTCCATTTGTGGTACAATATAAAGACGCACACTACAAATGGTAGGAGAAGCTCTGCCAAACACTGAGCTATATAGTGTACGTGCCAAAATTATATTAAATTATTATAAATATCTCCACCTCCTATCATTGTTTTATTATACTTTTTTTATTTCCTAAATTTATTTCCTCTCTTAAAAGGTCAGACTCTATATTTTCAATTTCATAGAAAAGTTGCCTTTTACCAAACAAAATTTTGTAATGATAGTAGCGTATTATTTAAAATCCATTGATTTACGTCTTTTATGTACATATACTAAGTTCATTTTCTAAGTTCTACACCGAAGGCACCGGAAAAAAAGAAAAAGAAAAACAGCTTAAAAATGCGCTAAGAAGGCTATCAGTGCCGAAACCCAGAGAAGTAAAAAAACTTGAACCAATACCTCGAAAAAACTCCATAAGCCAACTGAGGAGGATCGGGCGAAAAATATAGTGGATACTTTATTAACCACACACCCATATAGAGTGGACGTAGAAGTCAATGCAACGCGAGCTGAACTGCCACCCATTAGCGTAGAAAAGTTCAGGGCGGCTTCATCAGCAGAGGGAACAGAACAGGAACGCGGGCGTCAAATGCCGATAAACCTTTCGGCTGGCATCTGTATGGTTGGAGCGAATTTAAGGGGAGATAAACTTCTATCACACTCAGGTCCGCAAAGGCCATGTGCGTTTTCGTCAGTACCACCACAGGATGGGATGGGTTGACATGCTGATCTGCTTATACTTCAGAAATATGGAAAACGACACGCAACATACCTTCTTCGTCTGCCAAAATAATAAAATAATTAATAATAAAATGAAGTAAAAATAACAATATTAACTTATGAACACGCATGGTGTTAAATTGCATATATTTATTTTTTCTTACAAAATAGCCCTTTTGGTAAAATTTTAAATAAGTCCCAGTTTTAGCCAGTTCTACGGCGATAAAAGCTACTACATGGTGTCGGGTTTTCAACCCAATTACCCTGTACTGCTAAAAATTGTTCTAACTTAAATAAGTAAAAATAGGCTGTCTTCATACCTTTCATGAATGGACGAATTGTATGACAGCCATATGTTATATTTATTCGATATAAATGATTTCGACTGCTATAAAAGTCGCAATAATAAATTTTCGTAATAATTCCAATATCTGAACAATCGCTTGTATGGCAGCTATATGATCTATTTATACGATTTTAATGATTTTCACTGCTAAAATAGTTCTCACTATAGCTATTCTTTGTGCAAAATTTCATGACTTTATCTGCTTATATGGAGGGGTTTTCGTACTAATTCAAATATCTGAACAATCGGTTGTATGGCAGCTATATGTTATATTTATCCGATTTAATTGATTTTCACAGCTAAAACAGTTGTTCTAATATGTATGATTTTTACTACTACAAAAGTTTTTACTATACCTATTCTTTGTGCAAAATTTCAAGACTTTATCTGAACAATCAATTATATGGGAGGTATATGTTATATTTCTTTGACTATTCGATTTTCACTGGTATTGTAGAACTTAGTATAGCGGAGCTTCTTGCAAAATTTTAGACTTCTAGCATTTTAAATAAAGAAGTTATGAAGCAAAAATGTAAAAAGACATCTGACTGCCAGGTTTCAGTAAAATAGCTCAAAAACTGAGGGACTAGTTTGCGTTCAAACAGACGGACAGACGGACCGACAGACAGACGTATAGACACACAGACAGACGGACATGGCTAAATCGATTCAGCTCGTCACTCTGATCATATCGGTATACTTTTTAATGGGTCTAACTCTTCTCGTTCTGGTAGTTACAAACAGCGGACCAAAGTTAATATACCATTTCCATGAAAGGTATCAAAATCCAAGTGTAACATTAAATACCTATGGCTTTACAATATATGTAAATTTATCCCGGCGCTTAGCAGTGACTTAATTTTTTTGCGGACGTAGATTATGTTTATATTTTTATGGTACAGTTTTACATACGCTGTGGAAATGCCCATTTACGAGAATGTTCATTCGATTGATATACTATACATATGTATGTATATGTATATACAAATACATTAAGCTACACATGTGCATACATAAATACATACATATTTGTATATTATGTGAATAACAATACGTGAATAAGTGAAGAGATTTTTGCATGAGTTACCCACAACAGGGTTAGCTAGGAATACATTGCATTTAGAACAAATTATGTAATAAATTATTTCGAACCAAAAAAAAAAAGTTTCCTTTGTTATCAAGAAGGTAACGTAATAAAATGTCAATTATAATTAGCGCGTACATTAGAATACTTACATGGGTAATTGTAGCATAATTGCATGTTAATTATAAATTAAAATGTTTTAATAGAAAAATGAATGTACATGCAATTTCATATGTGTAAAACCGAATTTTCATTTCAAATGCATTTCGCAGAATTTGTGGAAAAGTTGTGGGCATTGAAAAGTTGAACAGCAATATGAGGCAATGTATTCCACTTCATAAAAGAGTGGCTATCTCATTGTTCGCTTTGGAATATAGAACTTTTGCAAGTCTATAGGATGCAGTACTGTTGGTGAAATTGTTGTGGATTTTTGCCAAGCAGCTAGCGAAAATGTTTTGGACTGCATAAGTTCCTATCCTCCAAACCCACAAGTAATCAAAAAAATCGCATTTTAATTTATAATTTGGTTTAATTTGCTAATATTTGCAGCTATTTTTTTAATAAAAAACATTTTTGACAACAGCTGTAGACATTTTGCTCGTTCACAATAGTAATTTTCTGTCAAAAGAGGCAGCATTGCCATATTGAAATTACAATATTCAGTACTTATGCACATCATTTTCGTGCATATATACGAATGCTTATGCGCATTTGGAAGAGGATTATTCATGAGTTAATGCAGATCAAGGCTACTAATCTAGATAACCTTGCCCGTCTGTCAGCAGTGTTTAAAAAAAAAAGTATAAACTAGTACAAAAAGCTGTCTTCGGCTATGCCGAAGGCTTCATACCTTTCATGAATGGAAGAATTGTTTGGGAGTCGTATGTAATATTTATTCGATATTAATGATTTTGACTGTTATAAAAGTCCCAATAATAATTAATATTTGTGGAAAATTTCAAGTCTTTAGCGGCTAAAATGAAAGGATTTTCGTGCTAAGTGCAATATCTGAACAATCGGTTGTATGGGAGCTATACGTTATATTTTTTTGATCTTTATGATTTTCAATGTTTATATGGGGCTAATAATAGCGGACCTTCTTGCAATAGCGGACAGCTGCTCAAATGAAGGAGTTATGGAGCAAAATATAATATCTGAACATTATATATATATAATATATATATAATATATATATATAATATAATATAATTTTGGCGCGTACACTATATAGCTCAGTGTTTGGCCGAGCTTCTCCTACCATTTGTGGTGTGCGTCTTTATATTATACCACAAATGGAGGGACCTACGGTTTTGTGCCGACTCCGAACGGCAGATGTATTTAATGAGAAGCTTTTTCATGGCAGAAATACCCTCGGAGGTTTGCCATTGTCTGCCGAGGGGTGACCGCTATTAGAAAAAACTTTTTCTGTTATTAAGATTTTGCTTGCCCTGACTGAGATTCGAACCTCGAACTCACCGGCTTATCGAGTTATAGCACGCACCGCTACCAACTCGACCACAGCGGCTGAACATTATAGTCGTCCGATTTAGCCGATTCCGACAAATGTCTAACAAGTTTCATTCAAATAGACAGACATACGAACATGGCTAAATCGACTCATCATCATCCTGATCATTTCGGTATATTTTTTAATGGTTCTAACTATTATCCATCTGGTCCGCTACCAAACTTAATATACTATTTCTATGAAAGGTATAAAAACCCTTATTTATAGTATTAAGATCTTTTAAATAACACCTACTTTTTGAAAAGTGAACGAACGGTGCAAATCTGATGGCTTGCACCAAAGAACGTAAATAACAGAGAAGTTGCTTGGCGTTTCGTTTCCTGTTGCAAGTTTTATCGGCTCATTTTACCGCACAAAAATTCAATTAGATCGCATTAGATTCCGATACCAATCAATGAATGTCGAATTCGTTCCGGTATGGTGAAATACGCCGAGATATATTGTTGGCGGAACGGAACGGGACTTGTAACTTCTTTGCAATAAACGTTCTTTGGCTTGGACAAACAATCCCTATACAAACATACGTATCAGAGAACTGCAACGAGTGCAGAAATTGTGTGTATACTCGCGCATGTAGCCGTATTTTGCATGCTTTGTTGTTTTCGTGTACAAACCGTCGCTTGTCTGTTTGCTCATAGATCAATACGATCATGACGATGCATACATGCTCGCTACATTATCCGTCGGACAAATTTGCGTCAGCATACAAAGTTGCATGTATGTAACACACTCGCCGGCGACAAACGCTCGCGACACTCAAGTGTTGTTTGCGAGCCACTCGGGTTACCCGTAACAATATTTTTCTTTGCAAGCAGCAGTTGATTAGCGTGTGTTTTCTATTATATTTTTTGTATTGTTTTTTTTTTACGTGAGATGGCAGATACTGCAGATATTGTTTCTGAACAAATCCTTAGTGGGAATTACACTTTGTCCAGAAAACGTAAAGGGAAAAGTTTTGTATGGGGTGTGATTTCGGAAATCTTACAGCCAGACGAAACTGTTGTGGCTGGATTTGTTTACTGCCGCATTTGTTGTCAAGTTCTAAAGTATACCCATAGCCAGACATCCAATTTGAATCGCCATAAATGCTGCAAAAACATTAAGGAATCACAAGTTTTCAAACCAGTCACAGAATTGGATAAAAAAAGAGGCCACTGAGAAAATGTTGCCTTAACATTGCCCTCTGCGCACGTACACACAAGAGCGGGGCAATGAAGTGCAACATTTTTTGTAGAAAAGAAATCGCCATTAGTAGATGCCCGAGTGCATTCGAGTGTGTACATGCGCAAGTTTGCGCCTTCACATGCACGGCCAATCATGTGAACTACCACACTCGAAAATGTAATGATATATCCCGCACATGTCAGCCTTATGTTTATGAGTGAGCATGAATGAGCGCACTGCAGCAGACGGCTGTGCTTGCTTGTATCAAATTTTAGGGATGATGAATATGCATACTCGAGCGCACTCAATGCCGTTCTCTGATACGTATTTAATATGCATATAGATAGTACTCAACAAGTGTTCACCTTTTCTACTAATTGAAAACCTGTCAATGTTTAACTCTCAATAACGTTTTAATAAAGTTTTTGTGCGCAGTCGTAATATCTTAAATTTTTTTGGCAAACTACTTCGGTTATTATAAAAAAAAAAAGTAACCAAACGCTTTCATACGCATATGTTATGTACTCGTTTATAATTTAACATTTATTATTTTACGCATTTTATGGCTCATGAAAACGTTAAAAATATTTACTTAAAATTTAAGAACAAGCATATGGACAGTTGGCTTGCCCTGCCAAAGTTTTACCGTAATTTTAGTAAAGCCTGGCGTTATTGAGCTTTTTCAATGTTTTCTACCAATGCAGCTCAAAATGGATTCCTTTTATAAACGCTTATTAAACTTTTATGGATACACTAAATCAAAATGGCAACACTGCCAAAACGGCTGCTCGTTATTTATAAGTGATTTTCTCTCAATTATATGTACATACATATGTTTATGAGAGTTAAATCGTACATTTTTCTACTACTGCTGTTTTTCCTTGGACGCGTACTGTGAAACGAAAATTATTCAAGGCCAACTCTAGGTTATATTTACTTTTATTTTTTAATCCAATAATTTTAACTGTAATTGGCCAAATATTGTGTAAAGCCGAAATAAAAGTACCTTCCTAATAATAAACAAACCGCTTATTCAAATTAAACAAATTTAATATGAAATGAAACTTATTAGGTTATACTTACTTTTAATTTTTAATCCAACAATTTTAACTGTAATTGGCCAAATATTTTGTAAAGCCGAAATAAAAGTACTTTCCTAATAATAAACAAACCACTAATTCAAATTAAACAAATTTAATATGAAATGAAACTGAATTGAAATACGTTTCAAATATAAAATATCTAAACGTTCACTCGAAGTGCGAGTTAATGGATGTTTTGTTTAGCTTGATCTGTCAGAAATGCTAATTCACATATAAGGACACATTTTGTGTTGTACCTTATAATTTTGTGGGAATTTTAGTTCATGTACATATGTACATAAATTCCCGACGTGGCCAATAATACTTAAATACCTATTTTTAATTACTATTGGGTATACCCAATTAGTTAAGGTTAGGTCAGGAGGCAGCCCATAGGGGACTCACTTATCTAGTCTTAAGTTTACAGTCCATTGTGGTACCATTAATACATTTTTCCTTTCCTGAACAGAGTAATGATACCCACCGGTAGCTACATGTGTTAGAAACTCGTAATGTTTAATGTTAAGTCCATTGTGGTACCATTAATAAATTTTTCCTTTCCTAAGCAGAGTAATGATACCCACCGGTAGCTTCATGTGTTAGTGAAATGGCGGACCGGCTGCTGCCCCGCGTTACCTAACGCCACAGGTAACGCCACATGGCGACCGTGACTTCGCATCCGATGACCTGCGTGGGACAAAATAACAAATAACAAATAAAAATGAAAAAAAAAAAAAAAACTTTAAATCCAAAAAAATTAAAAATTATAAATTACAATTCAAAAATTTAATTCCTAAAACAAGCAAATAAATGAATTTAAAATAAAAAGAACATTTTTAAGGTAATTAAATTGCACTGTAAAGCAGTGGTGGAAAAAATTTTCCGATTTCACAAAAGAAAAAGAAATGAACTTTAAATTTTTGCTTACTTTTTAAATAACCTACACAAAAAAATTAATTACAAAAAAAAAAAAAAATTTAAAAACCAAGAAATTATTTTGAAAAAACCCGGAAGGAAAACCAAAAAAAAAAAATTTGTCATTTAAAACAAAAAAAAAATTTCAAATATACATATGTATAAACGTTATAACCCAAATCAAAAACTTAAGACTTAAAATATCCAAAAAATTAATTTAAACTAATTCCTCGAAATTGAACTGCAAAGAGAAAATAAAAGGGTGATTTTCACAAAAAAAAAAAGAAATGAACTAATAGTTTTGATTCATTTTCAAAAAAATTACAAAAACTTAAAAATTTCATTTCAAGACCAAGACATTACTAATTCAAACAAACATTTTAAAGAAAAAAACGAAAGGAAACGCGAAAACGAAATTTTTATAAAACAAAAAAACCACGTTTTGAGAAACCCAAGAGGTACAGTCTGGTATGCAGCCGAAAGCCGCTAAACGAAATCACGCAACATAACGGCAATTTGTTTTGACCACTATAACGGCTATTTTTGCCACGCCGTGACGCGGCATAAGCAGCGAGCAACGGTAGCAGTAGCAACGGTAAAAGCAGCAGTGAGCAAACAACAGTAGCAACGGTAGCAGAAGCAGCGAATAAACAGCATTAACAACAGTAGCAGCAGCAGCGAGCGAACAAAAGTACAGTAGCAACGGTAGCAGCAGCAGCAAGCAAATAAAGGTTGCAGTGGTAGCGGTCACAGCAAGGTTACCTTTATATTTTATTAATTATCTTTCCGATATATGTATATATACTCTTATAATTACCTTTCTGATATATAATCTTGTAATTACCTTTTGATATATTATATACAAATCAATAACTGCCATTACTTCTGTACTATATAATCAACTTTTGAAAAAAGTCTAAATTAAAATTTTTTTGAAACAAACAGTATGTTGTGACCTGCAAGTGGAAAATGTTTTTGCATGAAAGCTCTCTCTGCATGCCTATTTCAGCCGATGACCTACATATGTATGTCCGAAAACTCATATAAGTATTAACAATTTTATTGAAAATTCATAAAATTCTTTTAATCCTTTTTACATTTTGGTAAAGTCTGGCGAACGGTGATTTTTTCGTGAATTTTGCTCTCAACTGCTTCGAGATTACGTGGTTATAAACGAATTTGAACTACAATTTAAACAGTACCTAGCAGATTTTACTAAAGCTACAAGGCGAATTTTACATAATCGTCCAATTTCAACAAACGGTAATAAGCTAAAAAATTATAAATACTCGCTTATTACAGCATACAATAATATTTAATTACGGTTAATACGTGTGATCTCGCGGAAGTTCATGCCAATTTAGCACGCTGTAAGGAACTTTTAGCGAAGCGTTCTTCTAGACTCAATTGTCACGTTAGAATTCCAAAAGACAACTGCAAATAATGGCAGCACTTAATAATGGCAACGCTTAATAATCGATATCGATACTTTATTACTTATTATATTATACTCTATTATTTACTTTGATCTCTTTATTCCGTAATTTGTGCGAACGGTTAACTGTAATTGTAAATTAGCTAAAAAGTATATACATAAATCTATGTCAGCAGATATATTGTTCAATCATATTCTCTGCCGTGCATAGGAAGCCGATAACGACTAATTTGCTGTTAATACATATTTGAATTTAAACTTATTATTGTAATTTTTACAGAGAATAAACCTACCCCAACATAGCCTGGCTTGCCTAGCCATATCCTTAATTTAAGTTGGTTTAATTCTAAACGCTAAATATGTGCGAGCGGACAACAACTTAACATTAATCTGCCAAGCAGACTTAACCACTTCCGAGTCGGAAAAAGAATTTACTAAAACAAAGGCAGAAGCTTCGGAACAGACTAGTTAGAAAAGAAGTAGTTCGCTACCAGTTCTGTCAGATTTATTATCAGGCACTTACATTCCTACAACAGCTACGAGTTTACCAGATATATCAACAATTTTATCTACAATAGTTAAATCAAGCACAATGGCTACGCCGGAACAGAAAAAATCTTTTATTAGTTTTTGTGCCTCAATAGTTAGGGAAAATTACAACGGTGATCCGCTATCACTTGAATCATTTATAGATAAAATTAATTTAGTTGAAGATCTTTCAGACGAAAACCGACAAAGTACATTTATTGCATTTTTAAAATCAAAGCTTGAAGGCAAGGCACGCGAGGCAATTCCCACTGACGTTAGTTCCATTGGTCAGATTAACAGCCCTATTCTAATACCCTCACAAAACTCACCTAACTGACTGTTGCGAGGTTCCTGACTATTGTGAGGTTACATTTATGCTGGCGTAAATTCAAAAGCTCAAATGCTCATAACTGTCGGGAAAGTTGTGATATGCGATAGGCATCCTCATAATACGAAAGCAGCTGATTTTTATTGAGCATTTATAACAATATTTTGTTAAATTGATTTTTTTTAAATAAAAAAATATTCAGGAATGGCGGAGTTATTGCTTGTTTGTGCAGCAGTATTGGAGGAGCAAGAGGTGGTAGCGAAGAGAAGGAGAATTCTGAGAAGCTTGCGGGATAAAAGTGATCCCTTTTCCATGCAGAATTTCACTTTCATCCAAACTTTCCGGTTTCCCAAATCCTTGTGCTGGACGCTGATACAGGAATTGGGACCGAATGATAGACAGACATCGAAGATACCCTTCACATTTCGACACCTAGCATGTCTGTATTTTTATTCTCATGGTTCTTATCAGAAATGTGTTGGAAATAGCTTTTCTAATTCGGTAAGCAGGTCTCTTAGCTACATATCGAAGTTAATTGTAGAGGTGAAGGGAGGCGAAATACGATTTCCATCAACTCTACAGGAGGTCGCAGATGTGAAGAGAGGGTGGGATTTAATTCAGCAAATTATTGTTTAATATATGTATGTTGTTGAAAATATTTTTGAAAATAGATTTTATACAAAAATTGGAACGAAAGCCACAATTGGAGCAATCGATTGTACGCATGTGGGGATTATTTCACCGATGTCAACGGGTTCTAACCCTCCCCTTTCTCTTTTTATGAACAGAAAGGGCTTTTATAGTCTAAATGTAGAAGCAGTATGTAAACATTTTTATTTTCTGATTATTTGTTATTAAAGGTGTGTGATCATCAATTAAGGGTGCAATGGGGTACAGTGGTGCTTCTGGGTATGCAGATACAGTTGCGCGGCTGTACTCAATCCCTACTCTTACGTCCACGTTCGTGCACCCTGGGCAACGTGAGCAACCCATGTGCGAGATATGGTAACCAATCCGTGTGGAGCCATGGGTCACGGCTAATAGAGAGGGAGCTTTAGTGGAGCCACTCCGACATATTCGGTTTAAGGGTCCACTAAAGTCCGCAGCGTCTGTTCACCAGGAGGTGCGGCTGCAAGCGGGCGTCTGTCTTGGAGCAAGCGGCTCGCTATATAAACGAATTTAAAATTTCAACCCCCAGCAATGGGTTGTGCGCAGGGCTTGGAACCCGCCACGTAAAAAACAACTTCCAATGAAAAGCAAAGCAAAGCCTCGGACAGGACACCCCTTTTTAGATGACGACCACGGCAAATGTTTTAAGGACCATGATTTGAGGGCATGCACCTGGAATGTCCGAACCCTTAATTGGGAAGGTGCCTCTGCCCGGCTGGTTGATGTCCTCGGTAGAGCGAAGGCTGACATCACCGCCATCCAAGAAATGCGTTGGACGGGGCAAGGGAAGAAAACGGTAGGCCCTTGCGACGTATACTACAGCTGCCATGTAAAGGAGCGCAAATTTGGTGTCGGATTTGTGGTGGGAGAGAGACTTCGCCGTAAAGTACTGTCGTTCACTCCGGTGGACGAACGTCTCGCCACAATCCGCATAAAGGGGAGATTCTTCAACATCTCCCTGATTTGCGCCCATGCCCCGACGGAAGAGAAGGACGATGGGACCAAAGATTGCTTCTACTAACTCCTGGAGCGCACGTTCGAACGTTGCCCCCAACACGATATAAAAATCGTGCTAGGCGATTTTAATGCCAAGGTGGGTAAGGAGGGCATCTTTGGTTCCACAGTCGGAAAATTTAGTCTCCACCAGGAAACGTCTGATAACGGATTGAGACTGATCGACTTCGCCGGGGCCCGAAACATGGTAGTTGTGATGTGCGAACGACAGTCACAATACGAAAGCAGCTGATTTTTATTCAGCAATTATTACAATATTTTGTTAATTTTCGTTCTCAATCAGTGTCATGTGTTGATTTTTTTTAAATAAAAAAATATTCCTTTTATTAATAATCGTATATGACGCGTATTTTTAGGATATGATGCCTACAATGTATGTACATAGTACAAAATCGTTGAACCATTTGAACCAAACCGAACCGCTGCAGCGCTGGTTAAGTAGCTAAAGCATTTAGTTAAAGTGTTTAGTCTTTCATGAGAAATAATAGTGATGAAAACTTTAAATTTTGTATTGCTTTTTTATTAATATTCTCATTTCATTCACTTTTTTATTACATTTTTAAGTAACGCCTTATGTCTAATTATGCTACATAGAGGTTACGAAAATGAACCAAACAAAAACAAACTACATTTGCTCATGGACCATCAAATCACTTTGTTTGCGCCTATGCTTATGCTTATGTCTTTTGCTTCTTTTTGACAGCAAAACGCTTTTCACCTCGTGTGGTAATTTTGTTCAGCTTTTTTCTTATGAGGTGTGGCCAAGAATAATCTTACAAAATAGACCTCGAAAGAAACCTCACAAATTTTTGAGGTTTCATTAGAATAGGGCTGTTTGTCTATGTTGGCGTCGACGCCAGCATGGTCATTTTGACGACATGCGCCGGTCAGTCGTGCATGTGTATTGCTAAAATGTGAAAGGAGTAGTGAGAAACGTGCGCAACCCTACAATTTCGCAATGCGGCATTTTTTTTCTTACAACGGTCCGTCGGTGCATTCCACGCAGATACAATATTCGACAGTTGGCAACGTACGAAGGCAATACAATTGCTGGTGGATGTCTGAGCCGCATAATCAGCGCATGAAATTTAATTACCTTTAATTAGCTTCTTGATACTATATTGCCTGTCTAGTGCTGGCCACCACACCAGTACTCCGTAGGTAAGTATCGGCCTTAAAATGGCCGTGTACAACCACAGCACAAGCTTTGGTTTTAATCCCCAGTTTTTACTAATGATTCGTTTGCTGGAATATTAGGCAATGTATGCTTTCTAACGTAACGTTTCTCTTCCAGCTAAGTTTTGGGTCTAATGTGACACCCAAGTACTTTGCTTCAGAGGATAGAGTCAGAGGAGTTCCGTTAAGAGAAGGAAGTTTAAACTGTGCTATTTTAGATCTTTTAGTGAACAGCATTACCCAGCCTGCTTCGTGAGGCCTATGTGTGGAGCCTCAGAGTCTCCATCACTATTGAGCTTCAGTAGAATATCGTTCATAGCCCCTACCCAGGCGCTCACTCAAGGGGGAGGGGGGTTTTGGGGGTTCAAACAAGCAACCAGCCCGCCTCCCCCCCCCCACAAATCATATAAAAAACAAAATTAATCAAAACTAACCATATAAACTTTATTTATTATATAATGTTAAAACATATTTTATTTATTTTGTTCTTTTGTACTGTCCAGATGAAACATTCAAGCAACAATATTTTAGTGCTACTGTTTCAACTTACAATGCTTTTGGCTACGAGCCAGCACAATCTACAATCATCTCTCTGCTCAGAGACCGAGAGCAGCGCTATGAAATTGTTCACGTTGTTCTTCGGCCAGGCGAGAGCAATATTTTTTATGCAAAAAAGCGAGGAGAAGCAGTCAGTGCTCGGACTTCAAAAAAATTGTATGTGCTAGATCAATTCGAAAAAATGTGCTAGATTTTAAAACCAAGAGGTAGATTTTAAATTAAATGAAACGCAACATTTTTATTTGAATATGAAATAAACAATTGATTTAAAATAAAAATTTATCCATTTCAATATATGTATATGTAATACAAATACAGAACATATTGATAAAAAAAAAATTCGGTGATTTCAATAACACAAACAAATCATAAAAAAATGTAAAAAAACTTTACTTATAAAGGACAAATTTTCCTCCATCGAATTTGAATTTTGTAAAAAAACATGTATTATCGTTTGATGGCTCATATATTTTAATATTTTCTGACATTTCTTTGACTATAATATTGTTACTTATAGTACTAGTTTTTAAGGAGTAGCGCTTTGCTGATGTAATATTATTCATTATGGAAAATTACCTTTCTGCAGCTGCTCTACTAGAAGGCAACACTGCCAATGAACACATGTATTAACATAAATTTTTAAATAAAATTTCCTCAAGAATGTTTTTTCTTTTGATAAATCTATCCATCCTTTTAAAATTTGATGTTCAAAAATTTTATTTACTTTCTCTTTATCATATATCATACATTTTCTATATGAGTGTTGAAATGACAAAAAGAGGTAGATTTCTGGCTTAGCGAGGTAGGAGTAATAGAAATGAAATTTTTGAAAAATAGTGCTAGATCTAGCACAATAGTGCTAAAGTCCGCAGTGCCTTATTTTCTGCTTATTTTTATAGACACGCGCCAATTTTCGTTAAAGAACCGTTATCGCAGTAGCGATTGACTGCAACATCATCAGAAGTGAGATGTGAGTATTTAGTTTGTGTTAAAGTTTTAAAATGATAACATAACAATCCACACGCCCCAATTTATTATTTCTATCGCGGTCCTTAAGCCCATTTTCGCTCTGTCAAAAAACTTAAGCATACTGTTACAGCAAAAAAAACTGCGATTTAAGCTGTCGCCTTTTCCAATAATTTGTTTGCCGAAGTGAATGAGATGCGTGAGAATGCCGAACAAACGTTCAGAGGCATTTTTGACTCTATACAACAAATTGCCAAAGATGTTGATATAGAAATTAAAATTCCGCATTTAGCTAACCACCATACAAATCGGGATAATTATGCAGGTGGGCCATATATATATATATATACCATTCTTGGATCATTTTCTGGATCAACTCAAGGATAGATTTGTGAAACATGGAAAGCTGTTGTCAAAAATAGAAAATATTTTGTCGAAAAAATGAGTTACACTCAACGATGTACATATGTACATATAGAGGAAACAGTTCGTGTTTTGGCTTCGCAATGGCCTAATGATTTAGAGATCGCTGAGGAATTTGTGGCAGAATTGAAAATGTGGAAGAGGTAAATTATATCATTTTTTCACTTGATTTCAAATTATTTCAAATACATTTTTCTTTGAAATTTATTTTTAACGTCTATTTGCAGGCACAACTTGAATCAAACAGATCCACCCGGAACATTTATTGATTGCTTAAATGTGTGTGATGCCAGGATGTTTCCATACACAAATCGATTATTAAAAATCGGTGCAACTCTACCAGTTTCTGTGGCTTCGAGTGAACGGCCGTTTTCATCGCTTCGAAGACTCAAGACATACCATAGGGAAGTCAACATTAATATTGAAGACATCTTTAATATAATGGCCCAATGTAGTAGAAAAATTGACATTGTTCTACAAATAAAAAATGATTTAAGGATCTTAAAACCCCCCCAAAATATTTGTCTGTGTGCGCGCCTGATTGACTCCTTAGTTCATATAAGTTTGTATGTATGTACATACATACAAAGCATTGCGTATGCAAGCTTAAAACTTTATTGTCACCAGGGCCGTAGCTAGATGGGCGCGAGGGGGGCTCAGCACCCCCTGGACTGGCCGTGTACTAAGAACTAAATAGTCACTTGTGTTGATGTTGAGATGTCTTTATTGACTTACTAATAATATATTAACATTATAAAACCTTAGCTATAATTCTTTACGAAAGAGTTGCTCGTGCAGTTGTATGTACGCCCGTGTACACTGCTACGTTCAGTACACCGGTGGGAATATGCTGATTAGGCATATTCCACGCTGCATAGCTTAGAGCAACCAAATGCACACAAGCGGACACCTGCATTACGCAATAGGTATGTACATATGTATGTTCACTACACCTCCCTTTTTGAAAATAATGAATTTATATACATCTCACATATAAATTATGTATATAAAGTTATTCAAAATGATATATTAAATTACAATTTTTATCTTATTTCGATTGTTCATTCAAATGATAAACTGGGTTCAAAATGTTGATTTTTATTTCCATTCTTTTTTTCACCTACAATTATTATACCGGCGTAGTCTATCTACGTGTACAATTGTGGTCTTGTTATTGTCGTCAACTATGCTGGCATTATTTTTATACCCGAGCGTACTTGTACACTTGTACACTGCGTTGCCACGCCCAGTTATGAAAAAGTTTCCGTATCTCATTAACAATGTTAGTTATCGTCACAAAATTTGTTAGACATATTTTCCTTGATATTGCTATTATGATAATAATAATAATTATCGTAGAAACGTTTTGAAATCGGATCATAACCACGCCCACCTCCCATATAACGGAAGTTTTGGAAAATGCAAATTGAGTGAAATTTGGTATTTGGAGCGATTTTGAACTAAGAAATTAGGTATTTAGGAGAAAATGTCTGTATCTCAATAACGGTGTAAGGTATCGTCACAAAATTTGGTGAACAAATTTTCCTTAAATTACTGTTATCATCTTTAAAATTTTTTGAAATCGGACCATAGCCTCGCCCACCTCCCATATAACGGAAATTTTGAAAAATGCAAAAATTTCGTTTTTTCTTTATCTATTGGAACATATTAATTAAAATTTGATATTTAGAGTGATAGTTAATTAAGAATCCTGAAACTTATAAAAAAAGACGTATGTAAGTACCTCAAAAACGGGGAAAGGTATCGTCACAAAATTTGATGAACATATGTCCTTGATACCATTAGAATTACCGTCAATAATTTTTGAAATCGTACCATAACCACGCCCAACTTCCATATAACGAAAATTTTGAAAAATGCAAAAACTTCGTTTTTCAGTATTTAGCGGAAGAAATTGAGTAAAGTTTAATACTTGCAGCGATTTGAAACAAAGAAACGGGGTTTTTATGAAATTATGGGCACCGCCCATGCAAAAGTACATCGCGAGGGTATATAAAAATCGGTTTCGCCCGAATTTAGCTTTCCTTACTTGTTTTCATCTAAACTTATTAAGTACTTTAAAACTTTAAACTTATTACTCTTAAAGCCGGCGTTAAATCGTTTTCAATTCATTCAAATCAATTTTGCCGTTAATGATAATGTTGCTTGTATTTTTAGTGATCTTTAGTTTCTATTTAGTTTCGTTTTTGTTTTGTTTGATTGTCTGGTCGTAACTTTTAGCAAAGAACATAAATGTATAAGAATGGACAACACGTTATTATTAGCAACGAGTGAATCTCCAGGGGCGTGCTTTCTTACTCTAGCCAATCAAAAAATTCATTTGAGCAAAAGAGAAAGCATGCCCCTGGAGATTCACTCGTTGCTTAAAGTAACGTGTTGTCCCTTCTTATACATTTATGTTCTTTGCTTTTAGTATTTTCAAAGAACATAAATGTATAAGAATGGACAACACGTTATTATTAGCAACGAGTGAATCTCCAGGGGCGTGCTTTCCTTCTCTAGCCAATCAAAAAATTCATTTGAGCAAAAGAGAAAGCATGCCCCTGAAGATTCACTCGTTGCTTAAAGTAACGTGTTGTCCCTTCTTATACCAAAGAACATAAATGTATAAGAAGGGACAACACGTTAATTTAAGCAACGAGTGAATCTCCAGGGGCATGCTTTCTTACTCTAGCCAATCAAAAAATTCATTTGAGCAAAAGAGAAGGCATGCCCCTGGGGATTCACTCGTTGCTTAAAGTAACGTGTTGTCCCTTCTTATACATTTATGTTCTTTGCTTATACATTTATGTTCTTTGGTATTTTATTGGCTGTATTTTTTATTTCGCGTATTTCATTAAAATCTGTGCCTAAAAGTATGCAGCGCTTCTGTTTGCGCCTGTTTGCGCCAAAGCAAAGTAGTAAAGTCAAAGAACATAAACCAAAGAACATAAATGTATAAGAAGGGACAACACGTTACTTTAAGCAACGAGTGAATCTCCAGGGGCATGCTTTCTCTTTTGCTCAAATGAATTTTTTGATTGGCTAGAGTAAGAAAGCATGCCCCTGGAGATTCACTCGTTGCTAATAATAACGTGTTGTCCATTCTTATACATTTATGTTCTTTGGTAAAGTGGAGGAAAATTTATGAAACTAAACTAAAAATAAGTAAAGTGGAGAAAAGTTCATGAAAATAAACTGAAAATATGTAAAGTGGAGGAAAAACTCATCAAAATAAACTGAAAATAAGTTAAATTGAGAAAAATTTAATAAACTGAAAATAAGGTGGCAAAAACAGAACTTTGAAAAATTCTCAAGAGAAGTCGAAAGGACATGAAAATTACAAACGTGAAAAAATATAAAAATACAAACCCTTACAAAGCAAACGCAATTATTAATTAAAAAACTAATAATATAGTTGAGCAAAATTTATCGAAACTAAGCCAACAATCCGGAGACATCTTGTAGTTCCTGTATCACCGAACGAGGTTGTTGTAACATCAAGGGCGGTTCCAGTGCTGCTGATTTTATTGATTAAATCTAAAATGGAAATAATTATAACTTTCATCTTGCTAGGCCTTTCGGTTGAGGCAAAAATACTTAATTACACTAGCTCCTACTATATCCCTATCACAACTGGTAGGGTAGCCATACATGAAAAGTACGGATTACTACTGCATAAAACTAACCTGTCCAGTTATGAGGCAATAGTCGAAGACACGAACGGACTTTTAGAGCAATTCCCACAAACGCACATAAAATGGCTTCTAACAAATGACGCGGAACACATAACCCAGCTACTGGATGCGGTAAGACTGCATCACCGACAATCACGTAGTATTAATGTATTGTGGACGGCATTAAAATACATAGCTGGGACACCAGATTTCGATGACTTCCAAGAGATTAAGACCAAAACAGAAAGCTTGATAGAATCTCATGAACAACAAATTTCAATTAATTCTAACATACAGACAAGAATAAATGAATTGACAAAAACTGTAAACGAACTATTGAAAACTGCGAAACAGGCTCAGATAGGTACCGGCAATTTATTTTCTTTAGCTTCTGCTAGAAATAGGGCAATAATAATGGAATTGGAGACCATTATAACATCTGTCACTTTAGGCAAAATAAATGTTATCAACCCAATATTGTTGAGTGGCTTAGAAATTAATGACATTTTAACAGCTGAACACTCTGCCAATGTTAGCGTAAGCGATATATTACAAATCTCTAAAATTTAAATATTTCAAGACATGCAATGTATTTATTTCATTATAAAATTCCCAAAAGTAGCTAATGTTTGTAACTATGTAAAGTTATTGCCTGTGGTACACGACGAGAAGATACTTTCTTTGGAAACCAACGCTGTGGCTGAATGCAACGGAAAATATCTCCCAGTCTACAATTGTAAAGAAACCATTACGGCGAGTTTTTGTCAGCCTTTGAAGGAAAGCTCTTGCACAATGCAGCTCCTAAACAAAAACTCCGCAAACTGCAAGTCAATATCAGCTGATCACTTTGCTCTCACCGAGGAAATTGATAACGGAATCGTGTTAATAAACAATCAACCCGCATCAATATACGATGGAAATTATACAGAATTAACTAAAGGCACCTTTTTGATAACCTTCGAAGGGGAGGTAACTATTAATACCACCACTTATAGCAATTGGAATAAAATAGCCCGTTCACGCCCAGAAGCTGCTCCCGCTCAGAATATAAATTTCACTGATCACATACCCCTACTATCACTTCCTTACCTGCAAAAGATCAACGTTAGGAACCTGAAGCACATATCACATTTGCAGGGACTGATCAGTACGCGGTCAACTCAATACACAAGCATTGCAATACTCCTTGGGATAGCTGTTATTGTTATTATTGCATTCATCTCTATAAAACACCGGAACAAAATAAAGTTGAGCAAGGTCATAAAAGAAGCCGAGGATGGCTTCACTTCAAGAGGGGAGTAGTTAACACATATAAAGAACCGTCAGCAAAAATTATATCACTTTCGGTTCTCACGGTAGCTGACATACGACAGTAGCAGCAACAACAACAATAATAACTTTATTTGCTCTATTTGCGGCTCCCATAACACAGCAGTCGAAGTAGCAGACACAACATTCAAGCAGCTAAACGAACCCGATACCACCAACTTACGGCAGACGTTGATTCAGCACATCAAGTCACGCGGCTGTACGCATGCAATAACTGTAGGGTCTATGGTTAGAGAAGTCAGGTATTCAGGTGTAGTCACCGCAACAATTAGTCGTAAAAACTCACTTGTCAAATTTGGCAGCCTTTGCTCCGGCAAAGGAAATAAACGTTTACTAAAATAAACCAACCGTGTTTATTAATTTATACAAGGTTGAAAACCAATTAGATCAAGATTATGAATAAGTAGAGCGTGGCAAACTTTATCGAAGGCTTTACTGAAATCTGTTTATATGACATCAGTGGAGTTATTTTAACGGAACGACTTTGACACATAAGTTGTGAATTAAAGCAAATTCGTAATAATAGATTTGCCTTTACAAAATCCATGTTGAGAATTAGTAATTGATGAAGACATTAAAAAAGTTAACTGACTAGTGACGATACCCTCAAATAATTTTGGAATAGCGGAAATCTTGGCTATGCCACGAGTTTTAAATATTTGACCTATTTCCGCTTTTGTGAAGAGGGATTATAAAAGAGAGAAGCATTTAATCGCGCAGGCACGCGAAACATCTCTGTAAACAGTGTGCAAGGAAGTGATAAGGAATTGTTAATTAAATATCCGCGAGTGTTTCCAGGTAGTTTAAAAGCTGCAATAAAAAATTTCACTGCGGAAATCCATTTATATGCGAATACACCTTTAATGTTTAGAAGGTCATACGCGGTACCATACAAGCTAAAAGAAGCTGTGGAAAGAGAGTTAGATAGGTTATGCACGGAAGAAATTCTAAAGCCTGTGCAGCATAGTGAATGGGCAAGTGCAATAGTTGTGATTCCGAAAAAGGACTCCATCCGACTATGTGTGGATTTCAAAAATACCATATGTATAGAGAAAGAGCATTATACTCTTCCTCAGATAAGTGACTGCTTAGCGGAGTTAGCTGGGGCAAAGGTGTTTTGCACCCTTGATATGACTGGGGCATATCAACAGGTTGCAGTAGATAAAGCATCACAAAGTCTCCTCACCATTAGCACGCATAAGGGATTATATAGGTAACTTCGACTACCTTTCGGAGTGTCGTCAGCTCCGTAATTATTTCAAAATATAATGGATCAAATGCTATCAGGCTGCGAAGGTGTGGTATGCTATTTAGATGACGTGTTAATAGTTGGGAAAGAGATAGCAAAATGCAAAAGCCGTATGGAAAAGGTATTAAAAAGGTTTGAATGGAATAATGTTCGCGTAAATATAAAAAAATGCAAATTTTTTACCGATTCGGTGGATTTTTTGGACCATGTGGTAACAGCGTCCGCGATTAGCCCGAAACCGGTTAAGGTACGAGCAGTGCAAGAAGCACCAGTTCCAACATATCTCAAAGAGCTTCAGGCATATTTAGGCTAAATGAATTATTATGGGAAATTTATAGCTACCGTATCTATAATATTGCAACCACTGCAGATCGGAAAAGAAGTTTGTGTGGTCGGCAGAGTGTGAAAGCTGCTTTAAAGAAAGCAAGCAATGGCTTAGTGAACGGGCTCGTTTGTATCATTTCGATATAAATAAGGAAATTATTATTCCGTGCGACGCCAGCCATTATGGAATAGAGGCCGTGCTGTCCAACGAAGAGGGCGGAGTTGAAAAACCGGGTTTTTTGCTTTAACCCAGATATGCCCAATGACCTATATATAGGTCAGCTAAACATTAATTTCCATGATGCGTAACGTTATTTCAAGACCCGCTAATTTTGCTCACTTAGTTATTGTTGTAACTCACTGGCGACAGTACGTTTTATCCATTCTCTTTTGCAGTTTCTAAGTTATTAGTTTGTAAATTTGCATAATTTTTAAAATGTCTGAATTTGATGCTACCTTTGTCCGGTAAGTAAAAATTTGATGTAATATGATAAAAATAATAAATGTAAGTTTTTTGTACGTGTTAATATACGTGATATATTGGTCAACTGTTTCAAGCATGAATATTTAGATTTTGTGTTGTAGTGATTATATTACCGAAAAATGTGGTGTCCTATATATAGGACATTGGGCATATAATATACTACATATATATATGTTTATTTCAGTGGATTTTCTCTGCATGAGGCTTTGGCCCTTTTAGAGGATGATGAAACCGATTTCGACTGCATAACATTATTCCCACCAGAAAATGCGACCGGAGACCGGAGGTATTTTCGAAAACCGTTTTAGATGATCAGTGGGACTCTGATGATGAAATACCGCTGTCCGAAATTAGAAGAAACTTACTTGCTAATGTGAATAAATCGAAGAAAACTAAGAAATATCATTATGAGAAAGGGTATATACCAGGGCTGCTCAACAATCGAAACGATACCATTTTGTTTTGTTAACGAGCAAAATTAACTTAACGAAATGAGTTTGTTGCGTTTCGGCGCCATGTTATCAAAACGAAACCAAATCGTTAATGTTGCAACGTTATAAAATTTCCGTTTTCGTTAATTTTAATGTGCCTAAAAGTATGCAGCGCTTCTGTTTGCGCCTGTTTGCGACTAGTGAATCTCCAGCGTTTTTCTTAACGTTTTAACGTTAACGCCAGCATTTCGTTTCGGTTAAAAACGTAATGAAATTTATTATGATAATTGCTTTAAGGATAATATTTTGAAATGTTTCAATCGAAGCAAGAGAAAACATTTCGGAACGGTTAAATGTAACGTTAAATCCCATCAAGAATTCTGTTTTTGATAATGCCGATGAAGTTCTCGACGTACTTCAGCATTCTCCCACTTATCTTTTTTGTTCCATGTTTGATGATGAGCTTTTTGAAATCCTAACAAGAGAGACAAATCGGTATGCAGCCCAAAAGAACAGTACAGTACAATCCCGATAACTCGTAATCTCAAGGGACTGGGCAATTATTACGACTTAGTGAGATTTACGAGTTAGTGAGATTATGAGTTATCGGGAGCAAAACCGAAAAAATACGAGTTAGCAGGATTTTTTTTCTCTTAATTTAAAAATGTTTAAACAAATAATATTTGGATGTACATAGGTAGTAAGATTTTTAAATAAAAAGATTATTTAAATTGTTTATGTGATATTTATTGTGTAGATAAAAAATCAGTAATATGTGTTTGATGTACAACTTTTTTTACACACAGTTTATCTATTATATTGTCCAGTTTTAGTAGAACTTCAAAATCAGTCTCATTTTGAACCAGGAATTTACGAATGTTTTCAATACTAGATTTGGCACTTTTACTGGAAACATGTGGAATGTCTTGATCGTTGACATCATTTGCATCAGCAGCTTTTAGTCCTAAAATTTCGTCATCGTTAAAAATTCCTTCAGTTACCAAATCATCATCAAAATGTATGTAGTCATGGAATGTTATTGGACGTTCTTCATTTTGAACAATTTTATCCCACTCCCCTGTTGTAATTAACTCACTGCTCACTATTATGACGTTTGAACCTTCGACAAAACCACAAGCTCGAGAACAATTTTTTATAGTGGCTTTTAGAAATATTCTGCCAAGCTTTATAAGCAATATTTATTGCAGAATATAAAGTTATTGTGTGCGTTGTTTCTTCTTCTATACTTTCAAGGATTTGTAACACTATTTCCTTGCGGTACAATGTCTTGAAATTTTGAATAATGCCGTTATCGAACGGCTGAAGCTTGGAAGTAGTGTTTGTTGGCAAGAATTGTATACGCACATGACTAAAATCTTCCTTTACATTATGAGCTGGGCAATTGTCAATAAACAGTAGAATTTTACGGTGTTGTCTTTCCATTTGTTTATTCAATGATTGGAGCCATTCAGTGAACAACTGACCAGTCATCCATGCCATCTTGTTGGCACGATAAGTTACTTGTAATGTCTTCACATTCTTAAAGCATCTGGGCTTAACTGACTTTCCAATAATTAAGGGCTTTAGTTTCTCTGTACCATCCATGTTTACAGCAAGCATTATTGTTATACGGTCTTTACTATTTTTGCCTCCATGGAACTTTTCCCCTTTAAAACTCATTATACGATCAGGAAGACATTTGAAGAAAATACCTGTTTCGTCTGCATTAAAAATATTTTTAGGTTCATAGTCCTCTGTGAGCATACTAAGTTAACTATGCCAGGCTAAGACCACATTATCGTCAACAGAAGCACTTTCGCCACAAATTTTTTGAAAACTTATGTTATTCCTTTTTTTAAACCGATCAAACCAACCGTCGCTTCCTTTAAATTCCGTAATGCGTAATTTACCCGCAAAAGCCTTTGCCTTTTCTCGCATCAGCGCTCCACCAACTGGTATGTTAGAATGACGACACTGATCGAACCATTTCACTAGTGCTTTCTCTAATTCCGGGTATTCACATAGCTTTTGTCTTTTTAACTTGGACTTTGATGGAAGATCGAAGTAAAACTCACGCTTTTTTAAAATTAATGTCAAAGTTGATGGGGCAATTTTATGTCTAGCCGCCACATCACTTTTTTTTTCACCACTAGATACGGCATTAATAATTGCCTGCTTTGTTTTTACCGAAAGCGTATTACAACTCCGTTTTGACATTTTTACTGAATGAAATGAACGCGATACAAATTTTAAAATTGGAGAACAAAAGCAATAGTGACTAAACATAACGGTAAATAAACGATCGCATTGCATTCTTTTACTACGCAGCATTCCACTGCTGAGAGTCGCACATGCTGAGAGTCACCTACCCCAATTTACTATTCTCTTGTTTCGTTCTCTTTTTTTTACATTACGAGTTGTAAGACGTTTTTGGTGAGCTTTTACGAGTTATAAGACGTTTTTGATCGACTAAAAAAAAAAAAAAAATACTAATAATAATTATTACGACTAAGTTAGGGGACCGAAATGCATACATTTTATACGAATTATCGCGATTTTTTCAAGGGAGCGACTTAGTGATATTTTCCAGTTATCGGGATTGAAGTTACCGGGATTGTACTGTACTTTGCACAGTAGTGCTCATAAGTGGGTACATTCCACTGCCCAGAAGAAGACTATTTTGGGAGAGGTCGAAAGATACCAATAATGAACTCGTTTGTGAGGCAATTTCAAGAAACAAATTTGAGTTCATACTGTCCAATATACATTTCCAGGATAATAATTTCTTAGATCACTCTGATAAATTCGCCAAAGTAAGGCCATTATTTACATATCTGAATTAAAAATTTATTGAAATGGCTTATATTGAAGAAGATCATAGTGTGGACGAAGCCATGGTTCCTTACACAAGACGGCACGGCTGTAAGCAGTATATTCATGGCAAACCAAATCGCTATGGCTTCAAGCTTTGGGTAGGTACAACTCGGCAAGGATATATAATCTGGTTTGAACCTTATCAAGGAGCTTCAACAAATATCAGTAAAGTTTATAAGGACCTTGGTGTTTAAACGTCTGTTGTGCTGGAATATGCTGATATATTGAAGTCAAAATGGAAAGACATACATTTTCATTTGTTTTTCGACAACTTCTTTTCTTCTGTTGCTCTGTTAGAACACCTGAGCTAGAAAAATATTTTCGGCACTGCACTATGGCCGAAATTGCGATTTTAGCGGCAAAAAATACTTCCTGGCAAGCTAGCTTCACCAAATTTGGTGTGTAGACTTCTAATGATAAAAAAATCGAGTTGAGAAAAAATGGGCGGGCCACGCCCCCTTTTTTCAAAGTAGTGGCAAAACGTACTTCCTGGTACAAAAAAGCAACTTAAGAAAAAATTGAACGGTCCACGCCCTCTTTTTCCTATATCCGAAACCCAAATTGTCGCCAAAAATACTTACCAAAACGCTGGCTTCATCAAATTTTGAAAACGGACTTCTTCTGACAAAAAAAACTTTAGAAAAAATGGGCGGTCCGCGCCCACTATTAAAAAAATATTGAATGCTACCAAGAAATTAATTTATTTTTTAATTCATAAATTTATAATTTTAAAGAAGTTGTAAATGCTTATGGATTAATTTGAAAATAACAAAAATAACATACATATTCTCGAAAGATATAGGGCTTAATTATTCATGGTCTGTTTCTTCGTTTTCAGCCGCTTCTAATTCCAATGAATAATTATTTATCGACTCTAAGCTTACATCAGAATCATAACTATAATTGCAGCTGGAGGCTTCTTGAGATGTTGAAGGTAATAAAAATTCTGGTGGCAATTCAGGCATTTTAAAAAGATCAATGACTTCTCGAGGAAAAGGAAGTTTTTTTGAACTATTTGTACGTTCTTGCAAACATAAACTTGAAATATATGGGTCAGAGCTATCCATAGCTCTATGATACATGTCAAGTATGTTGTGCACTCTTGAATCCTTTCGAGCGTGACCAGTTCGATCTTTTTTATAAAATTTGTTTCGCGCCTCAGATGCATTTTCTGCCAGGACACCTACGGGTACTACTGAAGCCTCAATTATTTGTGACGAATGCACTAATATTTTGTGTATTGTGGCAGACATAGAGTACCATTCGTAGTTTTGGAAAAATATTTCACTGGTTTTAATGCAATAATCACGAAACCTTTGAGCATCAATTTCAAATTCAGAGGAGAGAGCAATTAAGATTATGTGTAAATGTTTCAAAAAATCAATATTTATACCAGTAATAGATGCTAAAAGGTCCGTGCGAGAAAATGCTCTTCTAGATGTG
This sequence comes from Philophylla caesio, assembly GCA_963971545.1. Taxonomy (NCBI): domain Eukaryota; kingdom Metazoa; phylum Arthropoda; class Insecta; order Diptera; family Tephritidae; genus Philophylla; species Philophylla caesio. Next base: position 14,358,804 of record OZ020605.1, read on the forward strand.
TTGCCATCGTTGGTGTTGCCGCTGCCATTTGCTTTCGGCTTATCGACATGAAGCCCCATTTGAAGCAAAAACTCTTTTTGAATTTTTTGTTTTTTTTCTGCCTGGATTCTCTTCTCTTCTGCTCCACGAACTTGCCATTTTTTCAAATCTAGCTTGTATGAAAGTTTTAAAACAAACTCGAAACTACGAATCCACGCATGCAAAGGGCTTAATCCATATTTCGGTTCAAAATTAGGAGAATCAAAGTTTCTTATAGTTCGAAATTCCTTTGGACCGGCATGACAGATGGGACATTGCTGTGCACCAGAGAACGGCATTGAGTGCGCTCGAGTATGCATATTCATCATCCCTAAAATTTGATACAAGCAAGCGCAGCCGTCTGCTGCTGTGCGCTCATTCATGCTCACTCATAAACATAAGGCTGACATGTGCGGGATATATCATTACATTTTCGAGTGTGGTAGTTCACATGATTGGCCGTGCATGTGAAGGCGCAAACTTGCGCATGTACACACTCGAGTGCACTCGGGCATCTACTAATGGCGATTTCTTTTCTACAAAAAATGTTGCACTTCATTGCCCCGCTCTTGTGTGTACGTGCGCAGAGGGCAATGTTAAGGCAACATTTTCTCAGTGGCCTCTTTTTTATCCAATTCTGTGACTGGTTTGAAAACTTGTGATTCCTTAATGTTTTTGCAGCATTTATGGCGATTCAAATTGGATGTCTGGCTATGGGTATACTTAAGAACTTGACAACAAATGCGGCAGTAAACAAATCCAGCCACAACAGTTTCGTCTGGCTTTAAGATTTCCGAAATCACACCCCATACAAAACTTTTCCCTTTACGTTTTCTGGACAAAGTGTAATTCCCACTAAGGATTTGTTCAGAAACAATATCTGCAGTATCTGCCATCTCACGTAAAAAAAAACAATACAAAAAATATGATAGAAAACACACGCTAATCAACTGCTGCTTGCAAAGAAAAATATTGTTACGGGTAACCCGAGTGGCTCGCAAACAACACTCGAGTGTCGCGAGCGTTTGTCGCCGGCGAGTGTGTTACATACATGCAACTTTGTATGCTGACGCAAATTTGTCCGACGGATAATGTAGCGAGCATGTATGCATCGTCATGATCGTATTGATCTATGAGCAAACAGACAAGCGACGGTTTGTACACGAAAACAACAAAGCATGCAAAATACGGCTACATGCGCGAGTATACACACAATTTCTGCACTCGTTGCAGTTCTCTGCTGTGCACTTTTAGTTTCTGTCAACACATTTAAGACTTTCCCATCTATTAATGTCATATATAAATTATATTTTACTTTAATGTTTTTCCAATTACTTAGTGTGTATTTTAGTGGTTTCAACTCCTCAATCTGTTTCTTTATGTTGTGGTTTTCAGTTAAAATGTGCTCTTTTGTTTCTTTAACAAACTCCACTTTTAAAGGTCTACAAAAGCGTACTGACTGAGGTGTACGGTTTACCCAAATGTTATACCCTGCTGATGAAATTATTTTTATTGGAATGACTGATGTCACAAAAAGGGAATGATCGAAACTTTCCGAAGTATTTTCCACAAATTTTTGTTTAAACAAGCTGTGACCGGTAGAACCATCAAACCCGTAGCTCGAAATTAGGATCGATTCTTCAACATCCATTGTACACAATACTTCATCTTGATATTCAAGAATTCTTTTAGCTGTGTGGTCTAACAAATTTTGCAACGACACTTCGACAGAGCTTTCATTCGCTTTGATTTCATCCGGTCTACATTTCAATTTGCTTTCATAATTTTTATCATAAGTCGGATAAATACTACAATTGTGTTTTATGTTTAATTGCCGCATATTTGAGTACACCTTTTTAGTTAATCCGTTTTCTAACACAAACATTAGAGCTTCATCAGGTGATACTGGCGTAACTTCTTTATGGCTAGTATTAAGAACTTCTCGAATTTTGGATGGCCGATTTGGAGATATAGCAACTTGCTGTAGGACAAATTTCGAATCCGTTGCGTGGGATTTTTTGGCAGATATAGAGGCAGCATGAACTAATAATTGCGCATTGTCTCCTTGCTGGGAAGCTAATTCGGAAGCTAATCTCCTTTTATTTCTTTCGCAGCTATACTCTGTTCACAAATTATAGCACAAACACATATTGGCAGATTTGGGCACTATATTTTTCTTCTAATTACTTAAAATTATTTTTCAGGTAAAATATGGTTCATTCTCTAAGAAACCCCCAAAATATAATTTTTTTTATTTATTTACAAAGTGTACAATGATTTAACAAAGTTTTATTAAAATTTCGAACTTTTTAAAAAAAGTGTTTAGAATTTTTTTGAGTATGCAGTTGCTTGGCTCATTTAATTTTAGTCTAAGAAAGTGTAAGTTTCAAGTGTCTACAAGTTATCACTGATTTTTGACAATTTTTTTACTGGCAATTTCCTCCGTACAAAGCAAATCGGCGATTAATGTTTATATGGAAGAAAATGCGAAGTAGCGTCAGTATAAAAGAGTGCCCAAATCTGCCAATATGTGTTTGTGCTATAATTTGTGAACAGAGTGTATCATCATATGTCAGTTTTGGTCGCCCAATAGTATTAATCTTTTTCGGTATTACAAAAATTGTTTCTCGACTCAACCATTTCTTATTATATTTTCTAAATGCATTCTCATTTTTGGATTGTTTATTCCATTTAAGTTTAATAAAATTAGATAAGTTCCGAGCTTTAGTACATATCAATTTACTTAATTCACTGTCAATTTCGTATGAAATCTTTCCTTTTATGTAATTCGAAACATTCCTGTTGTTTCTCAACCAAAACTCAAATATTTCAGAATTTTTGAACCTGAGTGTTTCTACAAAAGTATTAAAAATTCGTTCATTAGCAGTCAAATGCATACACTTTTACCATGACATAAAACTTGAGTTTTATACAAACAATCACATGTAAATAGTTCCAATGACACTTCAAAACATTTTTAGTTTTACTCCACGAAAAACGATAAAACTCTTCACAATTTCACAAAAAAATACATACAAAAAACCACCAAAATAAGTACGAAATAAAAACATTTAGCAAACTATATTTGTATATAGTAAAATTACTCACCTCGAGTAATAGAACTCATATTTACAAAGTTTTTTTACAAGAATATATTATTAAAAAACAGTTTTTAATTTTATAAAAATTTTGCTGCTTCACTAGTATTAACACGTACTAAAAAATTTGTAAACATTACCAGCTGTTTGTACATAAACAGGGTTGCCAACAGTAAATTTTTTTTTTTAATTTTTTCTTCTCAATATGTTGGGTATTGAACACCATCAAAATAATTGCAAAAATTTAAATTTGAAAAATTGACTTTTTGCCGCTAAAATCGCAATTTTGGCCATAGTGCACTGGAACAATTAGAGAGAATGGTATTCCTGGAAACACTCTTATTGATTCTAAGGTAATGAAAAAAAATGCTCGTGGATGTTTTGACTTCATCAAAATTATCGATAACAATATCATTTTCATAAAATGGCATGACAATAGCATAGTTACTTTTTGTTCAAATGCTGTAGGAGTAAATCCCATAAGTTTTACCAAACGATACTCCCAAAAAGAAAAAAAATTTGTGAAAGTCGAACAGCCATGTATCGTAAAATATTATAACAAGAGTATGGGAGGAATTGATCGTTCAGACCAAAATATTAGTCTATATCGCACTGCTATACGAGGGAAGAAATGGTATTTTCCGCTCATAACTCACTGTGTGGATATGGCTGTACAAAATGCCTGGCAGATTCACAAACACAATGGAGGAAAAATGGATCAGCTGTCTTTCAGAAGAAGCATTGCGACAACTTTGCTCACTCAGAATAAAAAAGTGAAAGTTTATCAAAAAGGCCATCCTTCGCAATGCTCCAACGAAAAATTGCGTTATGATCGGTTGGATCACGAAACAGACCAGATGTGGAGCTTGTCACCAGAAAACGACAACCAGATGCCAAAAATGTGACATAGGATTACATGTCAAGTGTTTTGTATCATACATATCACACGAACTAATAGCGTGTTTTTTGTCTCAAATTAAATTAATTTAACAGTATGTTATATGCCCAATGTCCTATATATAGGACGGCCCCAAAAACCATTTTTTCAAATAAATTTTTTCAAAAGAACTACGAGACTGTCTTTTTATCACATTTTTAATTAAATATAATAGTAAATAACTTTAGAAAAACTAATACACAAGCAATGAGCATATCAACAGTCGAAAAAAATTATGCCCAGCAATAGTGTTTGCATTACAGAAATTTAGTATGTACATACATACATATGTATGCCTTTTTTTGGTTCTTGGCATGCATAAAACACAAAACTTGTATAAATGCTTCACAATTGCACACTGGTGTGAGCACGTTTATTTACGACTTCGCCGCCATGTTGGTAGTTTCATTTCGCTTCATACTCATATTTTGCACAGTCTGACGTAGAAATGTCGCAATATTCTAATTTATCATTCTTGATTTCTACCTATGACTGTGAAATAAAATATAGGAAAGGCTCGGTTAATCAGAATGCTGATGCTCTCTCGAGGTTACCATTACCGCTGGAAGAATCGGAAAGGGGAAGCGATGACCTCATGATAAACTATTTTACAAAAATTAGTGACGTAGACATTAATGCGGTAAAAAAGTTCACTGCAAGAAGCGGAATACTTCGCGAGTTTAAGCAAAACATCTTCAACGGAGAGTCAGTTAGAAATCTAAACGATGAATTACAATTTCACCTTAAACATAAGGAGGCATTGTCGTATGAGAATGGTTGCATCTTTTACGGTTATCGTATTTTAATCCCAGCTGAGATGAGGGTTAACGTTTTAAAACTTCTGCATGAAGGGCATATAGGAATAGTAAGAATGAAGAAGTTAGCTAGATCGTACGTTTGGTGGAGAAATGTGGATATTGACATGGAAGAGTTCGGTAAGTCATGCGAAGTTTGCTTCCAATCTCTCAACAATAAAACAACTCGACTGGTTCCATGGTCAGCGCCAAGGAATCAACTCAAGGGAGTACACTTTCATTTATTTAGTTTTGCCCAGCACGATGTAATTTTGCTGGTGGATTCGTTTATTAAATGGATTGAGTTAGAAATAGTGAAGGCAGCAACGGCTGACAAGGTAATTTCGTTCCTGAAAAGATTTATTAATTGTAATGTCCTGAGAAGAAAATAAACGTCGATCTTTGTGACTTGCCCAAAGTCTAGGGTTGAGTTCTTTAGTTCTAGTTTAAAACAATGTGTTCGATAAGTTGTGTAATATATTAATAAATTGTTTGTATATCATTTGTAATATAATAGGATTACTTAGATATAATACTGAGTTCACACGCTGTACAATGCACATAAATTGAATACTTCACATTATTCGATTCGGTTTGCCCAGTTCTATCTGCTCGGACAACGGTCTGCAATTCACGTCTTGTAAGTTTATTTAATATTGCAAATTAAATAAAATTGTAATTTTAAAGAGTCCACCTTACCATCCAGAGTCAAATGGTGCTGCCGAAAGCGCCGTCCAAATCGTCAAAAATCACTAAAAAAAATATTTATTGGATCGAAATTAATCTAGGCTTTGCAGATAAATTAGAAGCATTTCTAAGTAATTATAGACACACACCCATTTTTGCCATTAGTCGAAGTCCCGCCGAGTTGTTAGTTTCGTAATCTCCTAAAATTGTCTTGGACAAATTAAATCCAGTTTGGGGATTTGCAAAAACAAATAAAGGTAACAAAGTTGTACGTAAATGTAGAACAGTATATCCTGATAATCATAAAATTCGATTCAAACGCAATGAAAAAATTGTAAATTGTAATATTAACACCGTTTTTTGTAAATGGAAGCCCGCAGTTATTGTAAAAGTTTTGTCACCTCAAAGGTATCTTATAAAAATAGATAACGTTGTACGTCAAATTCATGTTGATCATCTGCGCAAGTTGTTTCCGCAAAATAAATACTTAGTTATTCCTAAAATAAATCAGAGGAAAAGAACAGGTGAATTAGAGGCTAAATTACATCTTTCAGACAAATATTTGGCAGTGCGTCGTTCTGATAGAATAACTAAGAAACCAGATAGATTAACATACAATTAGGGTTAATTGTGTAATTAAATAAATGAAAAAAAAATTATCTAGGTTAAGTTTTTTTTAAAGAGGGGAGAGTTGTTGTGTCTAGCAGCGCTTTCTTTCAGGGCTCTCTTACTCTTATTACACATAGTTTACTCAACACATGTACCTATACATAAGTAGCATATAAGTTCTTAATTTCTAAATAAAACAGTCCTCTACTGGAAGTCAAGCCGTGCGTTTCATTGTCGTAGGTAGCCCGACCGTCAAACATAACACAAAGGGATTCAGAGAATTTTTGCACACTGATGTTATATACACCGATTTTAGTAAAGCGTTTGACAGAGTAAGTCACTCTTTACTGATCCATAAACTCGATCTCCTTGGTTTTCAACCTAATTTTCTTCGTTGGATATCTTCTTACCTCATTGACAGAACACAACGAGTTCTTTTTAAAAATAGTTCCTCAAACATTATTCATGTATCTTCAGGGGTCCCGCAAGGAGGTCACCTTGGTCCGATTCTGGTTTTACTTTTTATAAATGACATACATTCTGTAATAAATTATTCAAAAATTTTATTGTATGCTGATGTAAAACCTTTTAGATCGTATCATTCTGTTGAGGAAAGGTCCTTACTACAAGCGGGTTTAAATAGCATGGCTAACTGGTGTGAAATAAATTACATGCCACTAAACCATAAAAAACGTAAGGTAATGTGCTTTTCTCGCAGGCAGTTCAACCGGCTTCTTATAACATATGTAACTAATACCTCGAACAAGTGTTAAACTCTGATAAGAGATAACAGAAAATCGCATCAATATACATCAATTTATTAATTTTTTGCATATGAAAGAGGACTTTGTTTCTGTAAAAAATATGAGGCTATTTGTAGGCTGGCTGCCAAGCTAGAACCATAATATTTTGTTTATTAACTATCCAAAAAATAAACTGAAATACTGAAAACAAAAGGGAATGTTTTCTAGATTTTTCTCTTTACCCAAATTCCATATCGCTGTTTTTATTTTTTTAAAGGAAACATAATTGAGAGTTTCAAGGTTAACTGAAATTTGTAAATTTGACAACACTTTCAAAATTACCCACTGTGTAAATGACCTCAAAAATTAAGTAAAATCCATTTTCTTTCACAAACACAATAGGGAAAAAGCTGCATTAAAACATTTCTAATAAGACCATAATTGAAAAAGTGTCCCATATAGTAAGGTGTTTTTTGAAAATATTTGGGAAATCATATGTCAAAAAAAAAAAAAAAAATCGTGTTTATTAAAAGCTAAAGCCATAACTTTCTTTTGACTAAAATTTGTCAAATTTCCCATAGTGCAATGTCGGAAAATTAAAAAGCTCCAGGAAATATTTAAAGTTAATTAATTAATTTCATATTCTTGGTTGTTCGTCTTCCCTGCTAGAATATCTCTCGCGCAGCTACCGGAGAGCAAGCGTTAACTTTAAACGCGTTCTTCTCAAATGACATTTTTTCAACTTGCGGACAGTTAGTCTCCGGATTGGCTGGACCGATTTTAATAAATTTTGGTGTGTTTTATTTGTTACTATATCCTGTGTGAGAATTAATTTTACCAAAAATTAAAAAAAAATAAATATTTTTCAAACATGAAAAACAGAAGAAAAAAAGTGATTGTTCCACAATTTTTTTTTTGAGGAATTTTTCACTAACGGTGGTAAATAATTGCGTGGAAACCTTCCTTCTTTAAATGCGTTCGATTTTTTGATGTGTAAACATCTATAGCCACGGTAGGGCAAATCTCTTACGCTAATACTACCATAAAAACTCCATATAAAAAAAAGTAAGACGTTTTTGATTGGTCAAGAACGACTCTGTGTGAAAATGCGTGTGCCGTCTGACGTATGTGTTAGTATTATATTGACCCAGAAAGCAAAATCAATTAACTTTGTGTTGCATGCAATTAGGCGCATAATTTTTATAAACTATGCGGCTTAAAGCATAGGGTGTTCTCTAAATTTAGATTGACACAGTTTAATCGGTTTGCTGGTGCACGGGAATTAGGAAACAATTTTCAGTGGCATTCACTTATCTTGGGTGGAGATTTTAATTTTAATTTCGCGGAAACAGAAGCGGTACCACTCAATAAATTTTTGTTTGATGCATTCTTTCTATTATTCATAGTTTTATACTTAAGCACCAAAAAAATTCATTTCTCCTTGAAAATTGGCAAATTGCTCATTATTCTCTTCCCACTATTCTCCCCCTATTCTTTGTTTATTATTACTCAAGATATTTCATCCGCAACGGGATTGCGCAATCTTGTATTCTATCATGCTTGGTTTGATGGAACAAAAAACCTGTTTGATTTGTCCGAACATACACCTGTCCACTTGACAGCTTTGCCAGATAGAAATGCAGTGAAGAGAATAATGCACGAGTTAATGCCAATAAAGGCTGTTAATGCAGATAAGCTCCCATGTCTGTCTTGGGTATTATCTACGTTCTTTGGTATTGACACAAAAAGCAAAATTAATTATATTTAATCGGGAGCACCCTGTACCTTTGAGTTGCATGCAATTAGGCGCAAATTTTTACAAACTGTGTGCAAAGAACGTACATTATCAAAGAACATAAATGTATAAGAAGGGACAACACGTTACTTTAAGCAACGAGTGAATCTCCAGGGGCATGCTTTCTTACTCTAGCCAATCAAAAAATTCATTTGAGCAAAAGAGAAGGCATGCCCCTGGAGATTCACTCGTTGCTTAAAGTAACGTGTTGTCCCTTCTTATACATTTATGTTCTTTGACATTATCTACGTTCTTTGCTGAGTGAATTAGAGCACAGCGTGTTCTCTAAATTTTGATTGAAATTCCCTTATTCGCTTTGCGTTGGTACTACTTTTGAACAGCTGATCGCTTTGTGTTTCTACAACTCAGCTGATTGGTGTTCTTTAAAACAATAAATTAAACGTTTAAACTGGAGGTATATAACCGAAATGCAGGTAATATTCATGTTTCTAAATAAATTACAGGTCAAATACTAATATTAATTATTATTGTAGAGAACATCGCAATCATTAAGAAGATCCAGAAACTCTGGATATCAACGTGCCTACCGAGAACGTCAACGCCAAAAAGAAATTAATAGGCTACGTGGACATTTACAGCAGCAACAACAACAGCAACAACAACATTTACAACAGCAACAACAACCAAATTACCAAAACATTGAATTGCAATATGAGCATTATCTTAACCATGTTAATGCCCATAAACAATTTAAATTAAAAATGATCGACAACGACTTTGGATACGCATGCGCTGTGTGTGATAGATTGTGGTTTAAAAACGACCTTAAAGCTATGCCTGCTGGCCGTTTTTTCCAGACTACTTACCAGTATTGAATCAAAGGTGTACGTTTCTTATTTTAGCTATCATAAGCCTATTTTAACTATTGCAACATAAATAATAAAATAAATTAAATTTTAAAAATTAAACAAGATAAATATGTATGATTGACTTAACCCTTGAATGCCCATGATACCTTTAAAGATACAACCATTATTAACGAGATGGTAAAGAATTATATAGGGGTTAATATTTCTAACTACTGCAAATTTAACAGTTTACACATCTACCTTGAGTTCAAACACTCACATCTTTTTTTCTCAGCCTCTTTACTTAATATGAACATGAAACAATTTACACATTAATACTAGAGAGTACAAAACCCATTTTTTTTTATGTATACATTTACAGTCATATTATAGAGGGCACCAAAGTCGAGTCCTCGAAAAAAGTTGTTTCGATTGCGGACAGTTATCCAGGATTGGGATCTCTTAAACAAAAAAAAAGATGTGAGTGTTTGAACTCAAGGTAGATGTGTAAACTGTTAAATTTGCAGTAGTTAGAAATATTAACCCCTATATAATTCTTTACCATCTCGTTAATAATGGTTGTATCTTTAAAGGTATCATGGGCATTCAAGGGTTAAGTCAATCATACATATTTATCTTGTTTAATTTTTAAAATTTAATTTATTTTATTATTTATGTTGCAATAGTTAAAATAGGCTTATGATAGCTAAAATAAGAAACGTACACCTTTGATTCAATACTGGTAAGTAGTCTGGAAAAAACGGCCAGCAGGCATAGCTTTAAGGTCG